>VZZY01025354.1:25214-51052 GCA_013400335.1 Eurystomus gularis | reverse complement strand
TCTAATCTGAATCTACCCACCTCTAGTTTTGATCCGTTCCCCCTAGTCCTACCACTACCTGACATCCTAAAATGTCCGTCATCAGCTTTCTTGTAGGTCCCCTTAAGATACTGGAAGGTCACAATAAGTTCTTCTTGGAGCCTTCTCCAGACTGAATAACCCCAACTCTGGTGAAAGGAATCAAATGTCATGTTGTTTTATTCATGATACTTAATGGAGGAGGTTTCAAAACTTTCCTCATTCTGGGCAAGAGCTCTAAACAATAGTTAGAATATAAATCTTGCCATCAGCTTTTCCCTTAGCAGATTTTGCAGGATAATAATGAGCCTTGTTCTTCAGAAGACATACTGGTTCTCTGGATCTAAGTATGTATGTAAATGCTTTCTTTTAATCTTGAGTTCAACTCTTAAAACTCTGTTACAAAGAGGAATCCGGAAAACTTGCTCTATTCAGCTGTTGAACATTTCTTACTGGTTAACTCTAAAAGCCTTCCTGTTGCCAGTGGTCCACAGTTGTGACTAACACTTCCTTCATGGACATGTTGACATTTAACTGTGAAATTTATCTTTAGACAGACAGGACATCTAAATAGTAGTTGGTTTATCCCCAGTAGGTAAATAGTTGCATCCTATTTTGGATTTATTCTTTAAGTTTTTATTTGACTTAAAACAAAACCAAGCAGGAAGTTCAAGGTCAGATAACTTAGTCCTAAAACTCTTTTTCTCTCTCTTTCACCATCTAAATTGAGCTGGATTTTGTAAGATAAATCATGTTCACAGCTATCTGGGAGATAATTTTATTCTTTATCTACTTACCAGACCTAGAATGTCTCAAAAATAAAAAAGCTTGTTATTACATTTCCAAATGTGTCACACTGTTTGCACTTATTTTCTGTTACCCATGTTGTGTGACATTTACTTTGTGGTTACTCCTAGAACTCCCCTCTGCTATATTGATACCTACCCAGATACTCCCCATTAGTATTTTTCCTCCTTCAGAAATACAGCATTTTGCTTTTGTCTCAGTTGAGTTTCATGTTCTTGATTTCAGATCCTGCAATAATTTGTCAAGACCATTTTAAAGTCTGAGCTTCTTTTTCAAACTGCACCTAGATGCAAACTGTTGGATGTCATCTGCAAATTTTAGAAATTACACTCTGTTTTCAATCAGAACAATTATGAAAATCTAACTTGAAGATAATGTCTTTTGGAGTTTAAGATACTTCACAATTGTACACCAAACAATTGATAACTATTCTTAGAGAATCATTTTGTAGCCACCTTGATAGGCTGTAACAACTAGACTAATTTATTTATGAGATGTTTTGTGTGGCAGAGTCAATCATTCTGTGGTACTTTTGATATGTCACATCTAATCCTATAGTCCATAAGAAAAAGAATAAATCTCCATTTCCCTGGCAAACATCAGAGACAAATATATTCAATTTCCCAGTCCTCTGTGACCCCATCTATTCTCTCAAGTACTGAGAGATACTGGAGTGATTCTAAGTGTCTTCCCTTAAGTCCTTTGGCATGCTCTGGTGAATTATTTCATCTGGCCCTGAGAAACAAAACACACATGCCATACCAAGACATCCTTTAATCTGATTTTTATGTGCATTTTTTTTCCCTGAGTGCCAGCTTGGATCCCTGTCCTTGCTAAGCTTATGTTATGCACCTTGCCACATACCTTTTCATATGCATCTAATCTAAGAATGCAAAGCAACATCCTCATAACTTTTCCAATTTTAAGTAGGTCTGCTTTCTTATGTATTAAGCACTGCTTTTGCTGCTTTTTCTGTCTCTTGCTACCTAAAACTGCTTTTGTTTTGCTTTGTTTTCTCCTGATTTTCACTGTGTATATTATTGGTGTGAAGCTAGGGTAAAATAAAGCTAAACTGAAAAAACACTTCCCACTTAATCTTACTTTGCAGCCTGAGGTAGAAAGCAAACCCAAATTGTTGCTATATCATTAAGGATATATCCCTTGGGGTAAAAAGTTGGCTTTGCTCACTAAGGAGCAGTACACTATAATGTAAAGTAAATGATGGAACAAATTTTATGCTTCTCTAAGCTTAAAGAAATCAAAGGAGTTTCATCAAGAGTGAGTTTTAACAATCTTTAAAATTTTCCTTAATATTTAACTAATTAATTCTTTCTAGTTAATTAGAAAGTGTGTATAATACTTTCAAGATAAATATCACTACAGATGTTTACAGATCAAGCAATCATTTGGTTGTTTTCAGGTTTTTTCTTGTCCTTTATTCTGTTAAATACACACAAAACCCACTAGCACTGAATGCCTTTCCATGTATTTTTTTACAGGATAATTAGCTGGAACACTGAACATCGTCAACATTGATTTTTAGAGGCCTGACTTGTTTAAACTAATGATATTTGTTTAGTAATTTAAAATAACTTGTTATACAAATCTCTGTTCTATGAGAAACAAGGGTGCTGTAGATTTTATGTCAAAATTTTGCAATATTTTGTGTATATTTGGGGGGCTTTATGGTAATTTGGTGAGTTTTTTTATGTTCAGCATAAAATAGAAATATAAGCAAGTTTCAAATTCTGAAATTCTGAGTAAAAAGAAGTATATTTTGCTTAGTACATTTGTAAAATAATTTCATTTTATTCTGCTGAAATGATCCAATCTTTTATAAAAACACTAGAAAAATGTATTTGAGAAGAAAGAAATAAATTTTGTAATTATTTAGGGTATTCCCTTAAGTCCCAGTACAGAAACTTAATAGAGATTCATCTGAAGCTCAAACACAAACAAAATGTTCATGGCATGACAGAGGAACTTTCCCTCTGAAGCATTTAGAATATGACTGTGGTTAATTCACAATAACAGTGTGCAAAGCTTAATAAGGGCTGAATGTCAGTAAGTATCTCTTACTTGGAGATTCTCAACTGAGATTGACTGAGTGAATCTGAGTGTGTAATTAAATTTATTCAGGCAAAGAAACAAGGACTTTCTATATACATGTACAGTGGTTGAAAGTCAGCAGGAGAACAACACTGATTAAGGTCATTCTTTAGTGCACAAAAATACGAAAAATTCCAACTCTGAAAAAGAAGTCCTCTTAAAAATGCAGGAACCTTTCATTTCCACATGATTTTTAGAGGAATATAGACCCAAAAAAAGAGAAAAGCAAAGATAATGAATCATAGGAGGAGGAACTAAAAGAAACTTAACTATAAAAATGTAAGAACTGATTTCTTTCTCAAGGAATTAAAGTCAAAGAAGGTAATCTTTTGTCAAGAGAGGTGCTGAGAGTAGAAAATTCCCCACCATTATTGAGTTAGAAAAGGGAGGAAGACGAAAACAGTGGGAAGTACTGCAAAGATTTACTTTTTAAAACCATTCACTTTAAGATATTTAGGTTTAACATCTAACATTTCTACTAGAATTGCAACATTTGTTTGCAATAGATTGTGTGCAATACTCTTCCTTTGTATTGCCCAAATAATCATCAGTATTCATGTTATTGAAGAACTTTCCAGTCTGTAACTTTTCAAATGTAATCCATTGTTCTCTGTCAAGTTTCCTATGTCTAAATCAATTTCTTCAGTATTTGTGTCCTCATTTATTTGTATGTAATTTAACAATATATTAGATTTTATACTAAAATGTCTAACAGTAAAAAAGGACTGAGACATTTCACAAATGCATCTCAATGTACTTCATATTTGCATGAGAGATTCTTAAAAACATCTGTTGAAAAAAACCAAGAACTAGATATATGAAAAATAAACACATAAAATACCTACAATGACCTAAGCTCTTGTGATTGTTTAGCTCAATCTTTCATGAAAACTACTTAAAATTTCTGTTCCTTGGCATCTTTAAAAACCAGTAACAAACTGCTTATATGTAGATTAGGAGCTTAGGTTTCATAAGAGTGTTTGATCATTCAGCCTAAGGAGGGTAGAACAAAAAGAGTTAAAAAATGCATACTTGATTTGCTCAATCTAGAAATATTTCATTATTATGGTCACGTGCTATTTAAAAATACAGACCCCGGAAAGAAATATCACTAATATCTTTAAAAGCAAAGACAATTTTAGAAGAATATAAAAAGAATTTTGATCAAAAATCTGTTATTTTTTAAAGATTTTTTTTAAAAAATCAGTTTGACTTCTTCGGAAAGTGTTATACAAATATAAATGCAAGTGATTTTGGATATTGATACCCTTATGTACTTTAGAGAAATACAGGAAAACAAAGTATTTAATAAACTAATATAATAGTTTATGGATATGGCTATAGTGTCTTCTCAGTTGTTTGAAAAGCTCAGTGTAAACGTAGCATCACTGTAATAATTTTATTCTAGATGCACAAATCAGTCATGTACAGTTTGTCCAACGTCTCTTGGCATTTATCTTATTCATCATAATTTAGAGTCTTTCATATGCATCTATGAGTGATTCTACAAACCTGCAGGTTATACCCATACAAGTAGCACTACTGTGAACCTAATCAAGCTCGGTTCAGTCAAGTTTAGGTTGTTCTGATGTAACTGGTACCATTTATTCTGGTGTATAATGGGTACTACCATAAGTATTCACAAAGCTATCAACATAAATGAATGAATGCTATGAAAGAAAGTGCAGACGGAATTAAAATAATCATTTGGGTTCACTTTATATAGATCAAATACATTATATATAAACTATAATCCTTATTGATACAAAACTGTTTTGGAGTTTAACATTTTGGGTTTTTTTAATAAGGAAGATATGCAGAATCTTTCAATTTCTAATCTCTTTGTTTAAATGAGTAATTCAATTGTATACTGAAACAGCCAAGAAAATACTAAAAACTTACAGGATATGTTTCCTTATTTATGGAAAAAGCATAGTTTGAAGTTCTTACTACCAGTTCTTGATCATTCAAACTAGTTAATATGAATAATTTTATATTGACTACAACAGGCAGATTACGCTGTTAAATTTTCATAAAGGCAAATGTCTTTATGAACTGCCAATAGCATTTACTGAGTTCATGGTATCCTCATTGTCATATCTGTTTTACAGCATTTATTCACACTTATGTCTGTTCATTGCAAGCACACACATAGGAGAAAGTAAAATATTTCCATCTTTCCGTATACAGAAAAAAAATCTTTAAAATTACATTTCATAACTATAAACAACCTAAATAATGCTAATAATGCTATGCCAATTTGAATCATTTAAGTTTGTCACTGTTGAATATTGGGATATTCCCTGAATATTGTAAATGCTTTTTAGCAGTTATCTTAGAATCATAGAATTGTAGAATGGTTTGGGTTGGAAAGCAATGAGCTTTAACTAGATCACCTTACCTCTAGGTAACCCCATCCAATGTGACTTAAAAGTTTCTAGGGATGGAGCATCTACCACCAATCTGGGCAACCCATTCCAGTGTTTTACCACCCTTACCATAAAAAAATTCTTCCTTATATCTAGTCTGAATCTATTCTCTTTCCATTTAAAACCATTCCTCCTTGTCATGTGGCAACAGGCTCTGCTAAAAAGACTCTCTCCTTCTTTCTTATAGGCCTCCTTTAAGTACAGAAAGGCTATAATAAGATCTCTTGGGGTCGGGTCTTCTCCAGGCTGAACGACCTAAAATCTTTCAGCCTTTCTTCATAGGAAAGGTGTTCCATCCCTCTAATAATTTTTGTAGACCTGCTCCAACAGGTTCACGTCCTTCTTGTGCCGACGGCTCCAGAGCTGGACAAAATATTCCAGGTGAAATCTCATCAGAGCAGTGTAGAGAGGCAGAATCACCTCCCTCGACCTGCTAACCATGCTTCTTTTGATGCAGCCCAGGATGCAACTGGCCTTCTGGGCTGTGAGCACTCATTGCTGTCCCATGTCTAGTTTCTGCATCACTATGCTCAAGTCCTTCTCTGCAGGGCTGTTCTCGATCCCTTCATATCCCAGCCTGTCCCAACCCATGTGCAGGGCCTTCCACTTGACCTTGTTTAACCTTTTGAGGTTGGCATGGGCCCACTTCTTGAGCTGGCCAGGTCCCTGTGGATGGCATCTCATCCCTCAGGTGTAATCAACTGTACTACTCAGCCGGGTATCATCTGCAATCTTGCTGAGGGTGCACTCGATCCCATTATGTCATTGATGAAGATATTAAACAGCATAGGTCCCAGTACAGAGCTCTGAGGATCACCACTTGTTACCATTCTCCATCGGGATATTGAGATGTCGACCACTACCCTTTGAATGTTGGGCACAGACTAAAAGAAATAGGAACTTCAGCGTAGACCTATTGAGCAGATTCAAAAGATCAATTGTCAGATATATGAGATAGATGAGACTCCTTCAGAAGATAAAAATATTTAAAAAAATATTTTAATTGCTTATTTCTCAACATAATAAACAGAGATAAAAAAAATTATTTATTTGTCTTAATATAAAATTAATCATAAAGTTGATGGGCCTACAAAAGTTAATTTATGGACAATTACACATCTGTGATATTTTTTGCTTAAGTTACAAAAAACTTAATCACTATGTAACACATCATAGGAATAAAAGTAATACCAATTCTTGTCATTCCTATTTGGCACAGTTTAATCTGATAATTATATGGAAAAGAGAAGTTACGAAGAAATGCTGTCTACATAGCAGTTTTCCATGGATTGGTTGGATATTCCTCTGAAGGTCCTGTGTTTTGTACAAGAGTAAAAAGTAGAATAAAGAGGAAAAATATGAGATTTTAATGACTAACAACAGAAACCTCACAGTGCTTACAGTACAGGACAGCTTATTTGCCAGTTCTACACAGGAAATATTTATTAAAGAGAAAAATAAAGTCACTGTAGTGTAAAATGGAAGAAAGCTGAAACCTAATGTTTTTATAATAATAGTTCATATTTTATTCACTTTAGCATATACCATACCCTATGCATAGACACAAATCATAGATCTCCTGGGATTTTGTTCATTGTGCTTGTGCTATATCAATTTTTGTTTAGTGTAACAGTTATACAGTGAAAGCTGACTTACAAGCTGACAAGAAGGAAAAAACTCAACAACCATGAATGTAGGAAAGTCTCTTGTTTAATCCCTCTTGACTACGTAGCCAAGGGACAGCAGGATTTTGCCATTCTTGTTACTTCTTTGAGAAAAACCTCAGGGAAAGATGAAAGACCTGTTCTGTATGCTTGATGCAGTTTAATTATTCTATGCATATCTGAGAAGAAGGAACAGTGGCATCAATAGCAGTGACACATAGGTCAGTAATATACAAGACAATAAAAATAGAATGTCATCAAATTAAGAATTAAAAATAAATTCTGGATGTTAGGAACATGGCCTAGGAAGAGATCGACTAAATTTTATAAATCCTTTCAATATCACATTTTACTTGAAGGAATAAGCAGCTGTTGAAAAGTTTTGCAAAGCCATGCTTCCATAAGAAAACCAGCTTTATCATCACTGGAATAATTTTAGAGGGAAAGTGAAAGTTATAGAAGAGTGTTTTAAATACTAGAGACAGAAATCCATAATGAGATAATGGAGTAAAGGGTGGAGATTTTTTATGTTAAGGGACTTTCTGAAAAAGGATGTAAGAAGAAAGAGCTTAGTTTATTTATTCTCAGCTTTATCAGCTTAAAAAAGGTGAGGTTTTTTTTGATTGCTACAAACCAAAACATTTTCTGTGAACAGCAACTATTTCTTCCAAAGACATATATCATCCTTCCCTCTGATAAAATACTGAGAGGACAAAAGCTTTGTTTCTATGTCCTCATGACTAACTTTCCTCCTAATTCTGCAATGTTTTCTCCATCAGTCCTTACTTACAGAAGCTTAATTTTTGCCTCTAATATAGGCTCTATTTGAAATATGAATTCTCCTCCAAGAAGTTGATTTATATAGCTGTCTGAGGATAAAAAGACCTCTGGAGGTGTCTATTTCTGTCCAGGTACATGAAAATTATGTTTTATAAAATGTCCTGAGACTTTCATCACCTATCTGGCAATTCCTGTTCATAAAAGTATATCATAGAACAGTCCCTCGAACAAGGAGAGAGACTTTGGGGGCTCTTTTAGGCTCCAGAAACAAACCTTCTGGTGTTGCAAAATCTGGACATAATCCTCTCTTGAAAATAAAGAATGTAAGTTATTGTACCACTTCTAAAGATTTTTAGCCTTTTTTTAATGTTTTTTTGTTTGGTTTGGTTTGGCTTCATTTTTTTTCAAAATCACAGAATCACGGAAAGTTAGGGGTTGGAAGGGATGTCTGGAGATCATCTAGTCCAACCCCCCTACCAAAACAGGTTCACCTAGGGCGCGCCACAAAGGAACATGTCCAGGCAGGTCTTGAAAGTCTCCAGAAAAGGAGACTCCACAACCTCTCTGGGCAGCCTGTTCCAGTGCTCCGTCATCCTCACAGTGAAGAAGTTTTTCCTCATGTTCAGATGGAACTTCATGTGTTCCAGTTTGTGTCTGTTGCCCCTTGTCCTATCAATGGTCATCACTGAAAAGAGACTGGCTCCATCTTCCTGACACCCACGCTTTGGATATTTATAAACATTGATCAGATCCTCTCTCAGCCTTCTCTTCTGCAGGTTAAACAGACCCAGGGTTCTCAGCCTTTCCTTGTAAGAGAGATATTCCAGCCTCTTAATCAGCTTTGTAGCCTTCCACTGGACTGTCTCCAGTATTTCCCTGTCTCCCTTGAACTGGGAAGCCCAGAACTGGACAAAATACACCAGATGTGGCCTTACCAGGGCAGCATAAAGGGAGGAGAACCTCCCTTGACCTGCTGGTCACGCTATTCTTAATGCAACCCAGGGTACTATTGGCCTTCTTTGCCACAAGACCACATTGCTAATTCATGGTTAACTTACTGTCCACCAGGACCCCAATGTCCTTCTTTGTGGAGCTGCTATCCAGCAGGTCAAGCCCTAACCTGTACTGGTTGGGGTACTGCATTGGGTTATTTATCCGCAGGTGCTGAACCTACACTTGCTCTTGTTGAACTTAATGAGGTTCCCTTCTGCCCAGCTCTCCAGTCTGTCTAGATCTCATTGAATGGCAGCACAGCCTTCTGGTGTGTCAGCCATCCCTCCCAGTAAAATGCAGCATATATATGTATGTGTGTATATATATACATATACAAAAAAGAAACTCTCCAAATACAAATTGTGATGGAAGGACATTCACAAAAACCTTAATTTATTGAGCAGTGTTTGAGTGTCAACAATAAGATTAAAAAAAAGTAATCTATCAGTTCCAATTAAAATACAGGTATTGAAGAACAGATAAATTTTCAGAAAAATGGAAATAAATTGAAAAGTGTGGAATTGCATACAAATGGAAGGATGAAACATAAAGAAATAAGTGAAAATATATACAGTAC
Organism: Eurystomus gularis; assembly: GCA_013400335.1. Lineage (NCBI taxonomy): Eukaryota > Metazoa > Chordata > Aves > Coraciiformes > Coraciidae > Eurystomus > Eurystomus gularis. Next base: position 41,675 of record VZZY01025354.1, on the reverse strand, counting down.
AAAAGATTCTAAAATACAGGAGATTTACTGGGAAAATTCTAGAACCACATTGTTAGACCAAAAACCTGGACAGAAAAAAAAATGTGTTAGATTTAGATATTAATGGATTTTTCTTTATAATTACTGGAAACAGATATAGTACTGAAAAGGTAGTGTTTAGTGTCTTGGTTCAGCCAGGATAGGGTTAATTTGAAGCAGAAGTTGGGAGGGAGCCATAGTTGGGATAGATCTCTGAACCAGCCAATAGGTTTATTTGATGCTAGCCTTCTGTCTTTCTTTGGTAGCAAATGAGAGGGTTTGTGGGGTTTTTTTTTTGCTTTTTGGGAGGGAGGGGAGTTTATATTTTCCCCAGTTAAACAAAATTCAGTGGATTTAATCTATCTAAACTTAAGCATATGATATATACCTGCACTACGAATTATGCACAATATATGTGATAAGTACCATGATAAGTAGGTAGGAAAAGAGTTGGTCAAAAGAGGAGTGATAATTTTTGTTGTAAGGCAAACAAATACAGGGATAAAGAAATATTTACAGTGAAATTCATCAAGAATGGGTTTCAAATAGTTTTTAGAAACTTTATTAATATTTCTGTTAATTAATGTGGGAAAAAAGAAGGGACATACTAACATTTTTTTCAGATGACACAAGACTGAAGCAATTTGAAATACAAAAGAGAATACTAATATGGAGAAAGAATTGCTTGACTTTGTAGTAACTGAAGTTACAGAAACAGGATCGAAGACATCATTAAAAAGATCAAGATAATGTAGCAATGGATTAATCAATACAATATTTTTTTCTTGTTTATTGAGGAGGACAAGGAGATACTTGGAAATACTAAAAGGCAGGATTATTCATTATAATTTTTGTTTGATCTTTTGTATGTGAGCATGAGGAAACTTTGCATGTACTTTAGTTACATTCAAGTACAAGCTCCTAGTAATTTCTAATATGAGCCTCTTGAAATTAGCAGTCACTTTTCTCTCTCAACTCAAACTGAAGCATGGAATAATGTGTTTCTCCTCACAGTAAAGATTATTCTCAGGACGTATGCCCCACTAGACAAAGAGGTACTTTTGTTGTTGTTTAAAGCTAGCTTGTATCTAGTAGGGCATAATGATACACAGTAGCTTTTTTGCATTTGCCTTCACAGGACTGTGGGATTTGGGCATTTTATGGAATAGCTATAAATCATGAATTTAAATTTTATCATAAAAAGATACATGTAGTTTGTGGTGCATCAGTCAGCTTTTTCAATGGAAGTGAGAAAACATGAGTGACATTACAGAAGGCATTCAAATAGTGCATATAATTTTGATCAACCACATGAAAGAAAGAGGAATTCAATGTGGAGCAAGGCTTAGATTATTATCATGGAAATGGAGTAGCTGTACTGAAGCTGATCAGCAGATTTTAGGGTTTCTCACTTTTCACTTCTCACTATTGCTTATACCATACTAAACAGTACCATGATTTCAGGTACTATTGCAATTTCAGGTAATAGTTTTGTACCTGTTTTTTAAAATTGACCCTCATAGAGAGATGCAAAGACTTCTCATATCAACAAAGCCCAATATTCATATATTATGAAAATGATGGGGTTTTAGAGTTTAAGTCAGCATATTCAAATAAATAGAAATGGATCTTGAAAAGTGAAGGTTATTGTGCATGGGGAAATTTCAAAGGATGTTACAAATTAGAAAGAAAAATATGAAAAATGTTTTTTAAACAAAAAAGATGTTTTGCATTTTCAGCTAACATGTTTTATTTTAGTTACAAAAGTTTCATCAAATAAAACTTTTGAGATTTGAAATGAATAGTAATTTATTCTCCACAAACATCTACAACAAGTGAAAATTCAGCCTGTCTGTTGCAGACCAACAAAATCAGGGAACTGTCTTTTCAATGTAAGATAAAGCTGAAGCACAGCATCAATTGATTCAAAAGGCAGAAAATTCAACATCTCTTTTAGAAGGGAAGAGTTGCAGTAGCGAAGGATGCTAAGACTGGTGTTTGTGCTTGCCTGTAGATACAGACAGCAGGAGAGTCCTTTCTGCTGAGGTAATGAATAATTAAAATATTCTTAGAACCTTGTATATAGAGTTGCAGGATGCTATCAGACTAGCTTTTGGAGGCATCCTGTTGTCTATGAATGTGGAGGCATGAGTAATGTTAGCTCTTAAAGTACAAGCGAGCTGAGAGCATCTAAGTTGAGGATTTTACTTTCTCAAGGTTATTACAACAGGCAAAGCAGTGGAGGTAGAGTGACATTATGGTAGTTAGCAAGTTGGTTCCTTCCCATCATCAGAGTGATTCATAATAACTGATGCTACCTTAAAATGGAGAAATAGACTAGATTATATCTTGTTGTTTCTTTCAGCCTTCTTTTTATTATAATCTTATCATTTGACATTTTTCCCAATGAGAATTAAAGTAAACAATGATAAAAGACATATTTTTTTCTGCCTTTACATCCATTTTGATACATGAGGCACATCAAATCCTGTTTAAACATATTTATATATATTTTTGCTTAGCACTTAGGGAGTTGTAACTATAAAGCAGAATCAATAGGCAAATGTCAGCTAAGCATATATAGTTGGCTTAATCCTCTGATGAACCAGCAATATAATGTCCTGTTGACCTCCAAAGTATAAAACTGATAGTGTTCAGCTAACATTACATGAAACACATATAAGGAAAGCACTGAACTACTATTTAAATTTGTCAGTTAACAAATTAGAGAAGTATAAAATCATATTAAACAGGATATTGGAGTATATAACAGGTTATGTAAGTGCTTCCAGAAAATCATTAATATTCGGTGCTATTAAAACTTGAGTGTGGCTTGTGTAGGTGTTCTGGAGAACTCCTTTTTCTCAGTTCTCTGGCTGCAAAGTGGTCAGATCATGATTAAACAGATGGAGTTTAAAGCTAAGAAGGATTATGACAATCATTTAGCCTCCACTCATTCCATTATTCTTGTATCATGTCAAGTATGGTAGTTCCCTGGCCTTTATAAAGGTTTCAAGGATTTTCACAAAATAAAGGCATAATTTTACAAATATGGGTGTTGTCTAACAACTTCCAGGTAGAAAGATAAATCTGCACTGTTTATGATTAGGAATCCAAAGAGAAGCTCAGTAACATTGAATTAATACCAACAAAGAAAAGCGAAATCAGGAGAAACAATTCCTATTAAATTCAGTTGAGTCTGACTCTTTGAAACTGCCTCATTAACATCCCTCCAGTATTATGCTTTATTTCTTATTCTTTCCTAATATAAAATAAGAGGATATTCTGCCTTTCCAATGTAATGGAAAACAACATTTCTGAGAGCTTTGCCAAAGAAACTGTAATAAATAGAATTTAAAAATGCAATTATTTCCACAATGTAAAATTTTGTGATATGTGTTAATTCAGCCTTTGTAATTTCTCTTTCATTTTGTTTATGTTGTTTCTTTTTAAAGACTGTCTGAAACTGTGAGGAAGAGTTGGATTAATCTCTCTTAAATTTTGCCATTTATAAATCTAATCCCATTAACTAGTTTGATTCAGTTGTACAAACATAGGCATCTAGTGTTGCTGAGATAACCTGGAGAATACCACTCATTCCTCAGTTGCCTATTTAGAAATAACTGTCTTCTATTTTGTAACTCATAACTGTGAAGATATCACAGCTGAGCCAAATTTCACCTCCTCTAGCTATCTATTTACCCAGCCCATACTTCCTCACCGTCACATGAGACTGATGTAGGAAATGGTCTCAAAAGCCTTTCTGAAGTTGAAATAGGCTGTCTGCTATGTCCTTCTCCTTGTAGCCCATCCTTTAACAGTAGAAAGCACCCAGTTTTGTCAAGTAAGATTGACCTTGGTAAATTTTATCACATCCACCATGCATTTGAAAATAGATTCTAAGAGGACATGCTTCATGATCTTTCTGAGGTGAGGTTGAATGGCTTTTAGGTTCTTGGGTCCTCCCTCTTTAAAACAGATACGGAATGATTAATTTTCTGAGTTGTTGGTGACAACTGAATAGTGTGATTTTTTCATAAATGAATGACAGTGATAGCTGATTTGGACCTTTAAATATAGCTAAACTCTTAAAATATATTTAAGCTTAAAAAGGCTTAGTTGGCCTAACTTGTTTAGGAGAGCACAGAGCACATTCTCAGTTTCAATGAGCACATTCTCATGGTTTCACTGGTTTTGACTATGTTTAGGTTTGCTCTGTCTGCTTTCTCAGACCCAGCAGCTGCAGCTTTGCACGTAGGTGATAGAAAAGGGGAACTGTAGCTTTGAACTGTTAATTGGAAAAACAGTTGCTTTGAAGTGTGAAGTGTGAGAACTGCCAATTGTAGAGACATTCCAGGATAAGCAGGGAAGGCCATCTTGGAGGAGGGCAACATGACTGGAACATACAGGTCCAGTGGACCAAGATCACAAATGAGTGCCAGGTGCAAGAATGACAAGTGACAGGATGAAGAAGATGAAGATGGATGAAATAATGATCACCAGAGGCAGACTACACAAGCAGGACTTTATAATATTCAATGAACTCCAGGAATGGGAGGGATCTGTGGCTTAAATAATGTCTGGAAACATGTCTCGGGCAGAAGCATTAGGTGAAGAGATTCCCTGCTTCCCTGGCACAAATAAAGGAACACTACATTCAGAAACTTAAAACTTAGTCTCTGGAAGTTCGACTTTTCTGGCCAACTTTTATGGTATCAACAGCAGTAGTTCAGTTTCATCAGCAAGTTCTTTCACCACTCTCAGGTGTATCAAATGATCAAACACTCATAAAAATTAAAACGTTTAGAAATTATGTATAGGCCTTCTAAATTCCACCTCTGCTGTCTGCTCATTTCCTGTATGTTTCCTTTTTTATATTTTAGTTCAACAAATTGTTTCTTGCTTAGTCAAATAGGTCTTATGCCAAAATTCCAGATTCCTTGAGCCCACTTTCTTTGTCAGGTGACCAGCCTTATAACAACAAATCTGTGCCATGTTTTTCTTATTTCTAGTATTTTTGATCATCATCTAGAAATACAGAAAATATTTCTCTGGCTTCATGCTGGACCTCTAAACAGCCAGGTAGCTGTTTTACACAGAATGCAACTCTCTCTCCTCTTCTCTCCTTATCTATTAATAGAGTACACTTATTCATGTGTTCCTGTTGTGCCAGGCTCTGTGATTCATTACATAACCTTGTTTCAGTACAAGAGTTTCCAGTTCTTCCTGTTTATTTCACTAAGTACTTTGTGTTAATGTACAGAGGCTTAAGAAAAACTCCTGAACGTCCTGTCTTCTGAGAGGGAATGTGAATCTCCCTTATACCATGAGAACCTCCTCTTCTGTAGGTCTTTTTAATTATGTCCAATAAGTGCCCATCAACTCATGTTAACACTCTTCTGACTAAGTTAGTAAGATTGCTGCTTCTTGTCATTATCAGATGTGTTTTCGTTTCTTGCTTTCCTCCTTCATCAAGTTATGCACCATTATTGAACTGGCCAAACTGCATTCACAGACACCAGATATGCAGCCAAGTGTTAGTTCACTGCACGTGAATGATCTTATCATAGCCTTCTTTCTTGACTGAAAACACTGTAGAAAAAAAAAAAACAACAAAACAGTCCCTTGGGTGTTCTTCCTTATCAGTTTCAAGAGCCTTAAATCTGTTTTCTCATCAGTTACAAGTGGAGAGTTCTTAAATTCTAATATGAAATTAAATCTTCATCTTAGTATCTTATTCTATATATGGTGTTGGAAGCCTAGGACCTAAGAGTGCTTTCTGCATTCTGTGGTGATTATAGGAACCCACCCCTCAAAACTAGTTAATTTTTAAACGTTTGATAAGTAGACATTCTCATTTTTATTCTTTCGTGACTTGCATAAAATTGCAATTGTTCTAACACAGCCAAAACCCAAATTTGTTCCTCAGCTTTAGCCTAAGGTTTTAACTTCACAAGTTTAATTTAAATATTTAAATTAATATTTTAACTGTTAGCAATTTGGTTATTTGCATGAGATCATGGAGAGAACATGTATCTGATTTATAAGTTATAGTGCATTACAGAAACCAATCCTTCAGGTACTAAAGGACTGAAGTTAATTCAGTGTTACTGAAATTAATATTGTAACTGGTGAGATTCTAATAAAAACTTTGTTGCAAGGATCATCTCCATTTTACCAGGACTCTGACTAATTTTTATGTGTGTATATATATGTAGGTATATACATAAAGGTTCACACACATACAGTGAAATAAAAAATATGCTTTAATTAAGTACCCAGACAAATAAAAAATTAGTTTTTCCTCTAGTTTTCATCAAATTATTGTATTTCATACAGATATTGTTTTTTTTCAAGCAATCAAAATATGAAGATTAAATCTAGCCCAAAAAAAATGCAAAAAGTATGAAACAAGAATCAAGAACAAATGGTTATTCTGTTCTCTTTCCTTCAGTTTGATTATGGGGCTTGATCAGCACAATCAGAAAACATTTATTTGTAAACATTTCGTATACCAGTCCAGCTGATGAACTTGGCAGTCTTTGCTAGCCATTCACAGATTTACATACCAATTAGGAACAATAAGAAGGTGTATTATATCTATGAAAATAATCACTGATTGGTTATGTTAAAAATAATTGTAATACAAATATGTGAAACTCCTTATTCTGATTAGCTATAATACACCTTCTCTTACAAGTTCTTCTACTGAAAATTTCCAAGTATTTTGTTAGTAAAAAAAAAGATACCACCTTGTTTTTCAGTCTCTTGAGCTCAAAAAGAAAAATTGTCAAGTCCCAAAAAGAATTAGAAAAACATGGCACAGAGAAAATAAACTTATGCTATCTTGAACAACAACAAAAAAACCCACAAGAAACCCATGAAAAATCCTTTCTCCTCATTCTATTTCTTCTTCCAAATCTGTTTCTTCTGTTAGACAATTTAGACATGAATATTTTCCTTACTTTGCTACCACTTCTAAAGAGAAAGGATACATGGACTAATTCTGATAAGAGTAACTTTGCTCAGCTTCTTGGATGGAGGGTTTTGAAGTAAGAGAGAGAACAAAGAGTGGAAATAGACACAACACAAGGTATATAAGGAGAAATGAAGAGTGCAAAAATTTACCAAAGGCACCATCATTTGACTTTAATTATGTCAGCTGGGTCAGATTCTCTGCCTGATGATTGGGAAAAAGAAGTTTAATTGAATTAATTCCGAAGGATTAGAGCCACGCATGTTAAAGTCAGAAGCAATTCACCTAGTATTTCATGCAGCAAGAACACAAATCCTGTGGAGTGAGAGCATTCCTTGAGAAACAAGCAACACAGAGGAACGAGGAAATGCGGTGGGTTGACCTTGGCTGGCTGCCAGGTGCCCACCAAGCTGCTCTATCACTCATCCTCCTCAGCATGCTGAGGGAGAAAACATTAAACACTTCGGGGTCAAAGTAAAGGCAGTTTAATGGAGAAAAGCAAAGTCCATGTGGAAGTAAAGCAAAGCAAAAATATTCTCTACTTCTCATCAGCAGGTGATGTCCAGACAATTCCTGGGAAGCAGGGTCTTAGTACATGTAGCAGTTGCTTCAGAAGATAAACACCTTAATAACGAATTTATGCCCTCGTCCTCCTTTCTCTTATCTTTTATTGCTGAGCACAATATCATCTAGTGAATGGACTTGTTGGTGTCAGGTTTATGGATGGACTCGATGATCTTAAGGATCTTTTCCTACCTAAATGATTCTATGATATGTAATATCCCTTTGTTCAGTTTAGGCTAGCTGTCACAGTTAAAGGGGGCACCCTTTAAAACTTTGGTTTTAATTCTGGGTCAGATAAAAAACAAACTTAAAAAAAAAAAAGAGTATATTTTATTTTAGAGAAGCAAGTATGCAACGGTTTATCCAAGATGAAAGTTTTCCTATGGATTTTCAGCCACTCCATGTTGGTGCTATTAACACGTTTGTTCAGAAAGCAATCTATACCATCAGTGAAACCAAAAAGTATTCTAATTGTTTTCAGCAGCTTCTTGCATCCTTGTCTGCTGCTTATCATTAGACCCTTGGCTGCATGAATCCAAGCCTTTTTAGACACAGAACCTTCAAATATTTAGCTCTATACACATTCCAGTGTTGTTGGCTCTGAAATCATCTCTCTAGTGGTCATAGAGTCTGAGTTAATCTGCTGGGATACATCTGGAAAGTCTGGACAGTCCAACTATGAACTTTAATGTTCAGGTGAGAAATGAATTAGTCCTAATTTCTGAGCCAGGTCACCATTAGTTGAAGGAAGGCTTCATGTAGAATCTTCACAGGTTTTGGTGATATTTTTTGGGAAAAAAAAATCAAGTTTCAAGAAATGTCTTTAAGTTTGTGTAGGAAATTTCTGAGCTGTTTAAATACAGCTACTCTTAAAAGATTTAGCATAGAATCTAGTATCTCTCTTGGTGGCAAGTTCCGCTGACTGAATGCTTTCACTGTTGTGGGTGGTTTTTTACAGTGTGAATTCTTTTGTATGCCTCACAGTACAGAACTTGAAAATTTTGTCTGTGAATTAGCTAATGGGTGTTTCTCTGTTCATAAAAAACTTGTTTAGTGTTTATTTTCCATTGATATTTTGGCCTTATTGGTTATCAGCTTTGAGGTATTATAGAAAAAGTTTTCAAGTCGTCATATTCCAAGCAACCTCAAAATTTAAAGTTTTTATTGTTATAGTGTAGAAAAATGAGAAATAGTATAGGTATATCTTTTAGTGCTAATCCAGAGAAGTGACATCTCTTTTGAAATCATTTTTCAAAAATGGTATATCTGGGGATGTGGAAACAGGAAAAACAATTACTATTATTAACCAGGACTATTTTGCAGCTAAATAAGTAGAAGAGGGAGAGTTAAAAAAATAAAACTATATACATTAACAAAGACTTATTTAGGTTTCAATCTCTTTGAATATTTCCCTGTGGACTGCTCTTGAAAGATTGTAATTGTGATAGTGGATTTAATTTTGAAAAGTACAAAGTGTCTTACTGTTCTTGTTGGTTGTGATTCCTGCCTCATATTACAATCAATAATGCATTTCAGTATTTCTCTTTCATAATCAAAACATCTTTATGTTACAGGTGTATTCTTGTAAGATAAATGTCTTGAAAGTTTGTATCCTTGAAATAAGTCAGTGTCAGACACTGTGTCTTGTTCTTTGAGGAGACATGTCTGTTCATTGTCTAACTCTTGATCAAATGGTCCTATCTTTGCAAACTGTCATTTGCAGTAGATTTACAACTTGCAGCTAAAGACTTCTGTTAGAGGTTTTCTAGAAAGCAAACAGAATTTCTTACAGGCAGTGAGAAAATCTGAACTTTATCTTAACAGGAAAAGAATACCAGAAGATAAAGCCAGACAGGGGGTGGTTTCTGCTAAATCTGTATAAGTGCATGTAGACATGTTACAGTCTAGACTTGCCTTAATGTGATAGGAATCAGCAACTGCTGGAACAATCACCTGAACATTAATTTAATGAACTTAATCAACTCCAGAAGGAAATACAGACAAGTGTTACTTATATAATAAGTTTATAACAACCTAAAATATGTCAATGTAAGTCTTCTGAATAAAGAACAACTTTCATTCTGGATCAGGTCATTACTATGTTCTGTATATTATTCTCACTGGTAAATTAAAAAACTTAAATAAAAATCACCAAAATACTTAGATGTGTTATGAAAGATTTTTTTCTCCTGTAAGATCTAAAGCTTAAACATTTTTATAGGCACCTCTACCAGCCCTTAAAACATCCCATTATACAATTTACTCAATCCCACAAGTTCTTTCAAATATCTCATAAGAAGTTTGGTCCTGCTCATGAGATCCATGAAAATCTGATCTGCCCTCTTCTTACCAGTTGCAAAGGAATTCCTTCAGTGGCTTACCAGTCAGTGGTCTGAGACACGTGGTCCTTGTTATTGTCTCTATCACGTCCTATTCATTAGATTTTGTGAATTTAGGTGTTTAATTAACTATTTTCACTACCTCCTAATTATTTGTCACGTTTAACAACCTTTAAGTAGATTTTCTCCAAAACTGGGTATGCTTTACATTTCAGGTGTCCATACATTCTTTACATTTCACATATTCCTACATACACAGTCAGCTCAAGGGAAAGAAAGAATTATCTTGAGTTAGGTGCTGAAGTTCTCAATATAGTACATGGTCTAATAAGAGCTAAAGGGCAGCCAAAATATCAGGTACCTTTGGTTTGTGTAAATACTGAAAATACCTTTTAGATTTGTTTCACATTTCATACATTCCAAAGCAATCTTTTCTGAGAGAAGACTTACTTTTACGTTTGGTGGTAGGATTTATTTGTTTATTATTATCTTTTCCCCTAGAAAATAGAACCCTATATATCAGCTTAGTAGAGGACCAAAAGACATATCCATCAGACATATCCCACCCTCTCCCTGCCATCTGGAAGAAAGGGTAAAAAATGCCCCATCTCCAAACAGCATTTGTGTTTTCCTCATTCTTTTATTGCCATGTTCAAAAATATAAATTTATTTCCATGCTTATCCTCCTGTGACATCTCAAGATACAATAGGAAAATTTAATAGAAAATAATCAGGACTGAGAGGATGACCTCTTATTATATAAAGTAATATCTGTATTGATAATTTGCTAACAGGAATGTGTCCCCATTAACATAATTGCTGTCTTGTAGCTTATCATATCAATGAGGGAAAAAATGTGAAGAAAGAATATACAGGAATTACAGAAATTTGGAGGAAAGTAAAATTAAACAAAAATCTTTATAAGACTTAGCTGAACTATAACTGAAAAGGCATGAGCTCTGGGTCAATTGACACTTCAAGCAATAGAACTGGTGACTGAAAATAGTAAAAAAGAGGTCTCCTGTTTCTTAAGTGTCATGATCAGGCTTTTTAAACTGATGACAACCTTAAATTTATGTCAGAATAAATCTTACAGTTCAATGATAATCCATGACAGGTGACAGATCTCCTCTAAGACAGCAAAAATCTTTCCTGTACTCATTACTCATTACTTTTTTACTTCAGTTCATATTGTTTTCTATTCATTTCCTTTATTTTTTTTCTCCCGTTTTGCAAGCTATGGATGACATCTACTTTTCTTTTAGGCAGCTTTTTCTAAATAAGCCCACAATGTGTTAAAGTTCATAAACTACGTATTTCTATTTTTATTATCTGTAGTATAAACATAAATCTTAGGATAATAGTTTCTGAATCACGGTGGAAGAAATTACTTATTTTAAAATAAAATTGTGATATAATCCAAGTTTTAAAATAACAGAAATATATACCTAACATTCCTCTTTTTTATTTATGACAGTGAAAAACAGTGATAAAAGTAAAGTACAGGTTCAAAAATATGCTTTCAACATGTTTCTCTTCCAAATGTTTAAACAAAACCAAGGAAAGTGCCAAAGACTGTCAAACAAAAAAAAAGAAAACAGCAATAAACCAAAAAACACTGCTTAGGGAAATTAATTTTTGACGGGACTGGTATCCATTTTTTAGAGAATAATTATTGTTAAAAAGTTTTTTTAATGATTTAAAAAACATGTTAATATGATGTCTATTAAAGCATGTAATTCTGCCATCAGTGACTTGTATAATTCCCATTACTGCTAATAGTAGTTTTGCACATAAATCTCTTCTGATCTGAAAGCAGACAAGATCGCTAGTTTTTGAAAATGCGTATTGCTTAGCCACTAGACTATAGCAAGTCTTCATAAGTCATAAAATTCCACTGAGGAAATTCCTATTTAACTATTTCATGGTGGTGGATTTTAAAATTATCAGTCAAAAACCCCCTTCTTAGCTTGTAGTTTTGATTTCTATTTCTCTTCTGAACTATTACAATCATTACCAATCTGGTTCAGGTACATGATTACATAGCAGTCAAGCTAAAAGTTTAAATGTCATTTTTTCTAAAGTAAAGGTAAGGTAGTACAGACTCTTGGCAGCATTATTATCTCTCTGCTTAGTGAGATTCACCAAAGTAAAAATATCCTAGGCAGAAGACCAATATCTTTTAATCATTTATACCTGGCAGAAAACCCTCATATAACACAGAAGTGTATTGTGAAGCATCTATGGCATTTCTTCAAAGTTTTTTGCTTCATGTGTGATTTTACATCTCAGTGGGGTAAAAAAGAGGAGAAATACTTTGTGCTAAGGAAATTACATTGCTGGGTATGATTTCTGTTTTCTGTTTTCAATTTACTAACCAATTTACAAGTCAAGTATGTTTTTTATTTGAAGTAACATCTTTCTAGATCTGTCAGAAAGCTTAAAGAAACTATTACCTGAAATCAAGATTCAGTTCTTCCTTTCCAATTTCCCTCTGTATTTGGTTTGCGTGTCAAGGATTTGTTAGCAAGGTGGCTACAAGACTGGTTTCCATTAGAAGTTGCTAGAAGCTTCCAGAATGTCCAATAGAGACAATGGCACCTGGCTCCAAGACAGAGACCCTGCGCTGGCCAACGGCAAGCCCACCAGTGACAGTGGCAGTGCCTCTGTGTTAAGATATTTAAGAAGAGAAAAAAAACCACCGTGCAATTACAGCCATAGAGAAGAGTGAAAATATTTGAGGGCAACAACTCTGCAGACACCAAGGTCAGTCAGGGAAGAAGGAGGGTGAGGGGGTGCTCCAGGTGCTGGAAAAGATTCCCCTGCAGCCTGTGGTGAAGACCATGGTGAAGTATGTTGTCCCCCTGCAGCACATAGAGGTTAGTGGTGAAGTAGATATTCACCTGCAGCCGTTGGAGAATCCCACACAGGAGGAAGTAGATGTGCCCAAAGAAAGATGTGACCCTGTGGAAAGCCCACACTAGAGTGGGTTTACTGACAGGACTTGTGACCCTGTGGGGGACCCACACTGAAACAGTCTGTTTCTGAGAGCCTATACCCTTTGGAAAGGACCCATGCTGAAGGAGTTTGTGAAGAACTGCAGCCTGTGGGAAGGACCCACGTTCAAGAAGTTCTTAAAGTACTATCTCCAATTGGAGGGACCACACGTTGAAGCCAGGGAAGCGAGTGAGGAATAATAAGCAGCAGGAATAACGTGATGAACTGACTGCAACCCTCATTATCCCCTTGCACTACTGAGGGGGAGGAGATAGAGAAACCAGAAGTGAAGTTAAACCAGGAAGAAGGGAGTAGTGGGGGGGAAGGTGTTTTAAATTCTGGTTTTATTTCTCATTACCCTACATTAATTTGATTAGTAATAAGTTAAATTAATTTTGCCAAGTGGAGTAGCTTTTACCTATGTCAGCAATTGGTGTCCTTATCTCAACCCACAAGCCTTTAGTTGTATTTTCTCTCCCCTGTCCAGCTGAGGAGGGGAAGTGATAGAGTGGCTTGGTGGACACCTGATGTCTAGCCAAGGTCAACCCACCACATGTTCTCTTCAAGAATTACTGCAATAGCTACCACTAGCATTATTTATATGACTGCAGTTATACAAAACTGCAAACTTAAATCTGACTACCTTTGTAAAAAATACCTTTTTGATACAGATGTTTCCTGGTCAAATAAGAATTTCCACTTCTTAATCTTTTTACATTAGCATGTTCCTGATGCATGCTAAGGGACTTGAAAAGCATCTTCTGTACTGTCTTCCAGGAAATAATTGCATGGAAATAACATTAGGAGGTAAAATCATGGATTCATCTCATTGATTTGGTACAAACTCACATAGTCTAAATTTAGAGCAACAATTTAGGAATACGTTATCTGACAATATTTTTATCCCAATTTTTATATCTATTTCTCTATTACAAAAACATCTTATCTGGAGTGCACACAAAAGGGATCTACAATCCTTTCTTGATAGAATCACAGAATGATAGAATAGTTTGGGTTGGAAGGGACCTTTAAAAGTCATCTTGTCTACCCCTCCTGCAGTGAGCAGGGACATCTTCAACTAGATCACATTGCTTAAAGGCCCATTCAACCTGACCTTGAAAGTTTCCAGAGATAAGGCATCTACCACTTCTCTGATCAACCTGATCCAGTGTTTCACCACCCTCATTGTGAAAAATTTCTTCTTTATATCTAGTCTAAATCTACCCTCTTTCAGTTTAAAACCATTACTCCTTGTCCTACTACACCAGACTCTACTAAAAAGTTTGTCCTCATCTTTCTTAAAAGCCCTCTTTAAGTACTGAAAGTCTGCAATAAGGTCTCATGTAACCCTATCTTCTCCAGGCTGAGCAATCCAAACTCTCCCAGGCTTTCTTCATAGGAGATGTGTTCCAGCCCTCTGATCATTTTGGGGGCCCTCCTCTGGACTCTTTCTTACCAAAACAGGAGGAGAGCTGTTTGATTTAAATCATCACATATTTTGAACAGTTATTATGACAATCTTAATATACCTTCTCCAAAAAAAGTCAAGTAAGGAGGCAAGGGACCTGCATGGATGAACAAGGAACTTCTAGAAAAACTCAAATGGAAGAAGGAAGTTTATAGTATGTGAAAAAAGGGACTGGCCACTTAGGAGCAATATAGGAACTTTGCCAGTGTGTGTAGGGATGCAATGAGGAAGGTTAAGGCCCACTTAGAATTAAAACTGGCAAATATAAAAGACAACATGAAGGGCTTCTTCAGCCACACCAGTAGCAAAAGGAAGACTAGGGAAAATGTAGGCCTGCTGCTGAATGAGGTGGGTGCCCTGGTGATGGGCAAGAAGGTAGAGTTACTGAATGCCTTCTTTGTCTCAGTCTTAACCACTAAGACGAGATCTCAGGAATCTCAGTCCCTGGAGGTAAAAGAGAAAGTCTGGAGGAAGGAAGACTCACCATTGGTTGATGAGGATTGAGTTAATGATCATTTAGGCAAACTGGACAGCTGCCAATCAATGGGCACTGATGGGATCCAACCACAAGTGCTGAGGGAGCTGACTGATGCTGTTGCTATGCCACTATCATTTTTGAAAGGTCATGGAGAATGGGAGAGGTGCCTGAGAACTGGGGGAAAGCCAGTGTCAGTCCAGTCTTCAAAACAGTCAAGAATGAAGACCCAGGAAATTACAAGTCAGTCAGTCTCACCTCCATCCCTGGAAAAATGATGGAATAGCTCATTCTGAATGTTATCTCTAAATATATGGAGGAAAAGAAGATTACCAGGAGTGGTCAGCGTGGATTCACCAAGGGGAAGCTTTCTACAAGGACATGACTGGATGGATAAATGAGGGGAGAGCAGTAGATGTTGTCTACCCTGACTTCAGCAAGGCTTTTGACACTGTTACCTATAACATCCTCATAGGTAAGCTTTGGAAGTGTGGGTTAGATGAGTGGACTGTGAGGTGGATTGAGAACTGGTTGAATAACAGAGCTCAGAAGGTTTTGATCAGCAGCACAGAATCCAGTTGGAGGCCTGTTGCTAGTGGAGTTCCCCAGGGGTTAGTACTGGTTTGGTCTTGGTTCAACATCTTCATTAGTGACCTAGATGAAGGGATGGAATATACACTCAGCAAGTTTGCTGACAATATGAAATTCAGAGGAGAGTCTGACACACCAGAAGGCTTTGTTGCCATTCAGTGAGGCCTGGACAGGCTGGAGAGCTGGGCAGATAGGAACCTAATGAAGTTCAACAAGGGCAAATGTAGAATCCTGCACCTGGGGAGGAACAACCCCAGGCACCAGTAACAATAAGGGGTTGACCTGCTGCAAAGCAGCTCCATAGAGAAGGACCTAGAAGTCCTTCTGGAAAATAAGTTAACCATGAGGCAGCAATGTGCACTTGTGGCCAAGAAGGCCAATGGTATCTTGGGGTGCATTAAGAAGACTGTGATCAGCAGATTGAGGGAAGTTCCCCTTCCCCTCTACCCTGCCCTAGTGAGGCCATATCTGGAGTACCGTGTCCAGTCACCACCAGGGTGACTGACTGGAACAGGCTGCCCAGAGAGGTTGTGGAGTCTTCCTCTCTGGAAAATTTCTAAACTCACCTGGATGCATTCCTGTACAACCTGCTCTAGATGAACCTGGCAGAGGTGTTTGTCTAGATGATCTCCAGAGGTCCCTTCCAACACCTACTATTCTGTAATCTGTATTTATAAATAAGCACCAATGATCACAGTGAATAGTAAGTGGATTACAAAGAACTGAAGAGAAGGAAAACAGTACAATATTTGTATTTGTGTTATACAACAAAGATAGGAGCTATTTAGCATTCTGTAGGATACTACTTGATAATGAGGCAACACCATGAATACCTTTTATTCCATTTCCTTTTCACTTTCCTCTATTAACACAGGGCAAAGACATTTCAAGGGCTGAAGAAAAGTTGAAACTTTAGAATATGTCACAATATGATAGCACCTCTCTTCAACCTCTGAGAACAGAGTATTTGCATATCTGCACTGATTGGTCCACTTCCTATCCTTTCTGAATTATCTCACATATCAATTTTTTT
>VZZY01025354.1:0-20960 GCA_013400335.1 Eurystomus gularis | reverse complement strand
TTTTTAGTTCTACTCTGAAGACAAATTTAGCGCTCTGAAGCCTAGAGGAAAAATTCAACACTTACTTTTTATACACATTTTGCCATCTATATACGGGACACTAGCATATACATACACACTCATTATCACAGGTCTGCAGGAAGTACAATTTTTTTTTTCTCTCTTTATCATAATACATGTGATTTTTGCCAGTTTATAAGATTTTAAAATGCTCCTATTTTTAAAGCCCAGGGATAAATAGTTTAGTTTTAAACTTCTTAATGAATCACATTGTAATAAGTTAAATTCCCAATGCAAAAGTGGCTGCCCTTTAATTCTGAGAACTTAGTACAGACTTTGTAGCTTTTTTAAGCATATTTTTAACAGTTTCATACTATTTTTCTTCAAGACTTCTGTTACATTTATAAAAGTCTATAACGTTGAAACATGTAACTATTACTGTAGCCATTATGTGTCATTACCACAGTTTTCAGAATACATGCATGAGGATTGTACGGCACAGTTTTGTGAATAATTCTCATAATTCCATTTCTGACAAGTGAGAATCTAAAAATAATCCGTATACTTTTCCAAGGAGGTGAACAAATCTATATTAATAACAAAGAAATGAATCTAAAATTTCTCAAATGAGGTAAATGAGCTTTTTCAGTGAAGTTGCTATTTTTTCTTCCTTTTTCCTTTTTCTTTGTCATTCCTTCTCCCCTCACCCCCTCCCACCCATTATTAAGAAGTCCTGCAGTGCTTCTTTCTGCTTTAAGATGCTATAAGCATTTTATGTAACGTGTGTGTGTAGATCAGCAAGAATTAATAGTTCCCCCATCCCCCAGTTTCATCTTCTCTTGAAGCTTCTGCTGTTACAGGGTCTCTATTTAAAACTGAGGTAGTTGAAATGCATTTAGCATTCTTCCATATTTTTTTCTGACTGCAGTCAGATGTTTTATTGCATCTTCCTCATGTAGCTATTGCACACTAATCTTTATCTCTGACTTCAGTATTCAGAAGAATAACTACATACAACTTTTGCATTTTAGTAGTTCTCCTTCTTAAGTGAATAAAATTCCTCTTTGAGCAACTTCTCTTTGCTTCTGCCTCTTCCAAAACACTGCATGTTTGCCAGAGGACTTGCTATCTTTTCTTACTAGTTGCTTTTTCTTCCATTTCAGAAATTATGCCTTATTTTGTTTTCTGGTGATTACAATGAGAAGTTTGAATAACAATATGAAATTTTCATTCCTTTTTAATTAAAAAAGTTAGGCTAATCTTTAGTAGGAAAAGACCCTGTAAAATACCTGTATTTGTATCATTAATGCTTACTAGTGATAACGTGTCATTTGTTCTCACAATAACTAGCAGATTTTAGAAACATCAAGAACGACCATATTTTTGCCTAATTGTGTTGAGGCACATACTGACTTAATGCTGACATCATCATTATAACCTGCCTTCTCTATTAGTTTACCATTTTTATCCTGAAGTAGACGTTTCAACTTGAGAAAACAGGTTCCATTTTTATCTTATTGCTATTGTCCTTTTACCAAAGGTCTGTGATTTCTGCTCAACACTAGCTTTGTTTCAAGAATCCCAGTGAAAATACATTTTACCTATATTCTTTGAACACCTCTACTGGAAGACCTTAAACTAATCAGGGTTACATACTTTTTTTTTTTTTAAACTTCCACACTTTCTTGGTAGAATTTTCACTAAGGTACTGGAAATCACCACCATGTCCTATTTCAACATAGGAAGCAAATATTGAAAACACATAAAAACATTACATTCTGTAAAAAAAAAAAAGTCCTCATAAATTAAAAAGCTGACATTTATTTAGCAACTACTGTTGACATATTTCAATTAAAAGTTAAAGATTTCATAGTAGTTTGTAGAAGATAAAATATATTAAACAAAACCCAGCTCTTTATAGAGATTAGTGTACAGGCATGAATGGTTAGAGTTAATAAATGTAAAAGATAGAGTATCATGTGATGTCATGTCATAAACAAGTTGCAAAACAGATAAATTATTAGTAGTTACTAGAAGGAAGAGAGGGAAAGTGTGTTCTCTCTAAAAGAGTGAAGCATATGTCTTCACTCGATTTTATGCATGTAATAAAAAAGAGGATGAAAACAAATTTACACAAATAATATGCAATTTTCTCCTTTGTGTGTGAAAGAATATTCTTCAGAAACAAAATATATACATAGCTTATATAAATAAACTACATATAGTTTATATACATATAATTTCTATATAAATAATATATATAAAGATATCTCTCTACATATAAATTACATATATTAACTAATGTTTATCCCAGATGACCATATGCATTTCTCAGATCATTTATCACTTTGGGGTTTGATTATGCTCCCTGCATAATCTCTTCAGATTTAGTTTGTATCAGTAAAAGCTGGAAATCTACAGTGTTTATATGAAGGCATTTTTCCCCCATGAGTAATATACTGTGATTATGACAACACTTTCTGATGGGAAACTTCTCCCCACCCCCAATTAAATACAAGAATACTATTTTGTTGTTTGGTTGGTTTTGGTTTTGTGGGTTTTTTTTTTTCTCCTTTTTTGGGGTTTTTGTTTGTTTAATTTTCATTTATCTTTCTTCAAATCAAAACTGGGGAAAAAAATGTTACTATATAACTTTTTTGCACTACCCCTCCACTCCTTAATTTTCTGACCTTTTTCTTTCATCTATAGATCAAAATTAAACTGGGTCAAAGGCATATATTCTCCAAATAAATGCTTACATTTCAATTCTGACTGTCATCCCCCTGCTCCCAGTAGTAGGGAAACAGACTTATTGAAATGAAAGAAAACACAAGAGTAAAGGGATTTTATTCCAGAGTCTAGTGAGCTATGGATTTTCCTGCAAGTATAAATAATAAGTCTTTGGTTACATTGACCATATTGTTACAGTGACAGTATGTTTTATTTGACAGCTCTAATGTAGAATACAGAAAATTATTACCTAACATCTCTCTTCATCTTCCTTCTAGAGAATGGACCCAATAACTAGCTACAATGAGATACTACTTTACTAATTCTTTCGTCAGCCTCTGAATCTTTCCATCTTAGTTATACAGTAGAAGGCCTTTAGACCTTTGACACAAAACAAGAAGCTTGCAGCTCTTCACCTACAGCCAAGAACCCGTGCCTTCCCATGCAAATCCCCTCCATGCAAATCTTCAGCTCATGGAAGAGCAACAAACTTCTATTTCAACATCAGGTAGTCTATCTTCTTCATATGCTACTTTAGAACAAACTTCTTCAAGAGTGGAGCTGGGACTTGATCTGAGTTCAGAAGCTAGACCTGACTTGCAGGACATCTTCAAGCCATTCACAGCACCAGACGGGAAGCTCCCCCACTCAAAAGAAACTTAAAAGTTTCCAAGAAATAAATAGGTGGGCAAAACAAGAAAACTAACATCCACTGATTTTTAATAAGTGAAGACTCATACAGGTCGTCTCAGAACTCCATCATGAGTCACCTATCACCATGCTATTACATAGGAGAAGAGTGGTAAATCATAAGTAAAACCTGTAGGTCTGCTTTTCTCTTGTCATCTCTAAGCAAATGTACCAGATTCCAGCTCTCAAAGATAAAATAAAACAAACCAAACAAAAAAATATGGAAGACATCCTATATATTTCTGATCCTTATAATGGATAATGATTTACAGTTAGTTCTGTCGCCCTGAAAAATTTTTGTTGTTTTACTTAAGGCACAGCTAGAGCATTTATTACTGTATATTTTATCAATTTATATGGCTCATGTGTGACATCACAAAAGTAAGATTTTTTGTCAGTAGAAATAGAGTGTATTTAAGAATCCATTCTTAGTGTTGAGACATAATTACACCCAAATACAAGTTTTTTGTTAGTAGTGTTTAGTTTTCAAAGTAAACAAAACCTTTTTTCCCCCCATTAAATGCAATTCTATTCTAAGACATAACTGAGACATGATTTCTTTGTATTTGAAACCACAGAAGCATTCTTTTTTATTTCATTAAAAGACATAAAAACAGTATGACAAGTGTCTAGAATCCTCATCAGTTTGGACTAACCAGGATGTCATGGTTTAACTCAAAACTAGGACATAGGAACAAGAGTAAAACCCAGAATGTTCCACCCTTTAGATATAACATTTAAAAGTATTATATAGGAAATTGTAAAGCAGTGCCTATGAATCAGACAGCTAACCCCATTCTTCAACTTCATTTCATTTTAAATCAGACAATCATTTGTGCATTACATTTAGGAAGTTCCTGTAACACAGAACAGTAGATGTGGAAGCACAGCCTTTGTTTTTAAGGGAAACAATAAAGACTTTAGAGTCCTAGCTACTTCAGATTTATAATACAGTCAAAATATCCTTGTCTCTTGCATCTACTGTACTTCTCATTTATAAGGAGTTGCAAAACTCTATACACACATATATCTATTTTTATATATATAATTATATGTATGCACGTTCTGAACCTTCTTTATGCTACCTCTTATTCTATAGAAAACAAGAAGAGTTCAACTTGTAACTCTCAACTGAAGGGTTTACACAGAGGTAGCCTTTCTAGAGATAAGAATCATAAGACATATTCCAAGAGGAACCTTATAGCATGAGACACTTGTCTGATGAAGGATTACTTCTCATCACATAGCTGCCACAAACATCAAGTTACTAACCATCCTCTGCAAAAGTTTAACAAAATAGCTATGTTAAGGTATAATATTCTACCTCAAAGGGAGATTTACAATTAACTCTAAGGGAAGAAGAAAACACCTTTTGCAGCTGCTCCTCCTACAAGTTATACTGAAAATTCAAAAGTAAAATAACTGTACAGCCTGGCAGTTGTAATAATAAACTAATAAATCTAGATTCTACATACTTGAAAATAAAACATTAAAATACAGCTTCAATGATGAGTAAATTATAACTTTGATCTCCTGAAAAACATCCCTATATAATACCTGTTGAATAAAAAAAAGAGAAAACAAACAAAAAAAATAGAAAAAAAAGAAAGAAAATACATGAATACACCCCCATTAATTTTTTAGAATCCTGCTGTATTACCATGTCTCCCAAGCTGTACTGCCTTCCCATCCATCTATGAACTAAACTTTCCAAAAAATGACAGAACCTTTTCTGGAAAAACCTAACCGCTTAAACTTCTACATATTTGCACCATGCCTACAAATTTTTCAAATCTTTCTGTTAACTCTCATTTTTATTCCTACCATATTCACACATTTGGCTGCAGTGAATCTGAGACTTCTGCTGCAGGGCATTAGTAGAGTAGAACACTCTTAAGGCCTCTCCTCTTGCCAACTGGTGATTGCTGCACCTGTGACTTCTTAAGTTCATCACAGCTGCACTGTATCTGGTGTAATAAAGAAAAATTGTCAGGAACTGGCTAACAATCCTAGTGTGTCTTTCCTATCTCATACATTGAATTAGGAACAGATATAATTCTCTTTTCTGCCTTGGAGGTAGAAATGTCTATAGTGATTCTAGCAAGAAATAAATAAATAAAATTTCCTTTCTTTTAGAAGACATATTTTCTTTCATCTGTAACTAGTCTTTTGGTATGTTCTTTAATTTGATTGATCCACTCAACAGAGCTAAGTCAGGGCTTTGCAACCAAGCAGAAAAAAAGAATTATTCTATCCTGAATATGAGATGTTAGGTTCAGTCTGCTACTGCAGCTAAAGCAGAAGAAGATGGAGTACACTTGAGTCAGGGGAAAGGAATGTGACTTGTGTCTGGAAGAATGGATTTTGTTGTTCCTATTGGGATTTTGAGGTTAGTTATTGCTGCTGTTGTTAAAAGGTCGATTTGCTTACTACAGCACAAACTGCTGTTCTGCATACTTGAGCTATTCCTCCAGCAGCTCTCATCCCAGTTACTAGCTTAGTTTCCCAGATGTTCTAAGCAACTGCATTGAATGTTGTCTTTGCTACGAACTAAGCTGACTTTTTTCTCATCATTATTCTTCTAATAGAAAAAGTGAATACATTTCTTATTGTCTTATATAACTTGCTGTGGATGGTTACCACATCTTCCCCTCGTATTCAGTTTTCTAGATTCCTTGGTGTGGTTACCAGGACTGCCTATTCATGAATTTGTAAATTCAGAAGGTATCGCCTTCATGTACTTCAGAACCGTTGGAACAGTTGCCAGTGTTCCTCCTTACATGGGCAAAAGTGCGGTTTTGGGATAGATGGGCAGATATATGCTAACACAGTTCTAAGTCTCTGAAAAAGTGACCTATGCAGGCTAAAATTAGTGATAAATGTCTCCATTTCTACATAATAGTTTAACAGTTAAAACAGTCATTCAGGAAGAGGGAAGACTGGGAACACTTTTATATTCCACTCAACCCAAGATGAAGTGAATTCACAAATGCTGTACCCTTAGTGTGCCAAAATCACTAGCTTATAGAGAAGTTGGACTCTGCTCTATGCTCATCTATGGGAGCTGTGCTGCAGTTTATATAGTATTTAGGGTCTTCTGTTTAATGAAGCTCTTGGTTGCATCTTGTTATAAGCTCTGAACTTTGGGCCAGCTCCTAACTGGTCCTGGCCAGTAAGAACTGGAGATAAGGTTTTATTTTTATTTTATTTTTCTCTGTGTAAAAGAGGCATGGTGGTAAGCTAGTCTAGTGATATTCTAACATAAAATGCTTTTGCATCTTGGAAGCAGTGATAAAAATCTATGCTTCCATGTACAATTTGTGATCACTCTAGTTGTCCCACTGCTTTGATCATTTAGTATCATTAATAGTCAGGAAAGCCTCCAGATATGTAGATAATATGGATTGGATTTGCTTCTAAGTAGAGTTTAGATGGCTCAGATACTTCTTTTCCTGGATACTATTAAAATAATTTGACTTTATTGTAATAATATTGTCAGCAAAGAGCTAACGAAATGAAATGGAAGCACTTACCATTTCCACTGCTTTTCTGTAGTCTTAGAGGCATGTAATTTAAGGAGATTGAATTCCTCCCAGTAGTTTTCCATTACCAAAAAAAAAAAAATTATTATTATTTTTAATTCTATGTGTGCTGCATTGTCCTCAAAGACCCATACCTAAATTTCTGGTGAGATAGTACACAATTTAAGCAGACTATACTTCACTATCTTTTAATTAAGGCTGAGTTAGAGTTGTCTTTTTAGCATCCAAATCATACTTTAGACTGCTATTAAGCTTGAAATCAGTCAGATCCAATCTCCATAACATTTTCTGCTTATTCAGATAGTCTCCATTGTGCATGTGCATGCATGCATGCTTCATTTCCACTTCTGATCTTTCATGCCAGCTGAAGGCTGCAGCCACTCCCCAGCCAGGCTGGCTGATTGAAGAAATCCTATCAGTTTTCATCCACCAGCTGACTCCAAAAAGAAGAGAGAAGAGAGAATGTGTGCAGTGAGGGGAAGTTTTTATTCCAATGTACTTTAACACTTACAAGCCCAAACAAATGGTTTAACCAGTCATGTAAGGGGTATTGCCTCTTAAAATATGCCAAATTTACTCTACAGATACTAAAAATAAGCAAAATCACAGGTAAATAAGATTCAATCAGATCCAGGATCTTATGTTTCTTAGATCTTTGTGCTATTCCTCGATGTTATTAGATCAGCACCTTCTTTCTGTCATGTTGTTTTTTCCCCTGTTACACCCATCAGTCACTCTTTATAGGCTTTTAAGTGTTCTGTGGAATGAATTTCTTCCATCCAGTCACAGTCTTTATTACATCGGGCACAGACGGCTGACCTTTCCTTTGCATTCCCTTCTACATGTCTTCAAACTGCCTCAATCTGGTTTATGAGTTAGGTTAAATGCCAGTAGCATATTTTTCTCTTACAAGGTCAGCTTTTCTCATTTCCTACCTAGTTTTGGGTCTACAATCCTGTCTGAATAGCAATGCCTACTGTAGTTTATGTCAAGTTCATTTATAACATATGATATGGTTCAACAATCTGTTTTGTACTGAATTTATTTTCCTTTATTTCAGATTAGTTTTCCAATTTACCCAGCTTATTTAAAACTTTCCGTCTTCTTGTTAATACCTTTAATCTTTTGACTTCTACCTTGGGACATGACAAAATTTTGTAATTGTACAAATCATCCACCTTTTTAGTGAAAGCACCAATCAGAAATTAAATCACGCCTTTGAGACTGTGCTTAAAATACCATTTCAGTTTGATGGGGAATGACAAGCAATAACACACTGAAAGTTGTTTGGGGTTTTTTTTGTGTGTTTTGTTTGTTTGTTTGTTTTGTTTGGGTTCTTTTTGTTGTTTGGGATTTTTTGTTTAATCAGCTGTGCTTTTGCCTTAGCCATTTACTCTGAATATACTTTCTTGGATTTTAGGGAAGAATTATGGACAAAATATTTTAACGTTAAATCAAGATAGCTACATGAACACTGACTCTTTTCAGAAGGCAAGTTGTCTTGAAAACTTCATGCCATATCTATTTTGTATGAACTCTTGAATGCTTTATTTATACAAAAATAAAGTGATCTAAATGAAACCATAATTTATCTCCTACTGCTGTTTTGAACCAGATCAAAATGGCTCCCCGCATTTGATATAAGCTCCTATTCAGTATAAAAGTATGATACAGAAAGTAAGAGGAAAATTTATTTCTTAATGAAATTCTGTGATAGTCTTTGTTACTCAGAGTCTTGGAAAAGGTTTTTTTTAAAGAAAGCAAACAAATAGAAACAAGCAAAGAAACCCTCCCCAAAGATCTAAACTTTCATAGCTGATTTAATGCTTTGAACATAATCAAAGAGTTTCAATTACTTGAAAGCAAAAAATAATCCTATAAGAAGAGTAACGTTCCTAGCTGCAAATGAAGCCTCTGTAATGAATCAAGAAACGAGTGTTTATACAGTCCTTGTAGATAATGTTTTTTTAATTCTCACTACAATTTATTCTGTCACTGTTGAACTATCCATTCATTGCTTGATGTGGTACTGTCTTAACTATGCAATGTCATCATATCACTGACTCCTTGGTAGCTTCAAACTTATTGAGATAGCAATCAAAACTAATTTTTTTTTCACTCTTACTCTAATAATTAATTATGCTGAGTTTTCTCATTTTAAACATTTGAAGAAATGTAGCTAGAATGTTTTTCGTGTTTCAGCAATATACAAGCAGAAAGAAAATAAAAAGAGGGGAAAATATATTAAGTAGAAGTAATTAATATTAAAATAATGGAACTCTGTAATTTTATATAAATTTAATTAAGTCAAAGACAATATTAAGCAATCTTTATATTAAATTATAATTTGTACAGGCAAACCTAAGAGGAGGTTAAAAAAAATAAGAAAGGTATACATCAGGAAAGACCTAAGCAAAACTGAGCATGCTTAAGGGTGGTGGTTAAACTACTACCTCCTGTACCTTTTCTTGTTATTCTGAATGACTAGTTATGGAAAATCTTCCTAAGCAAAAATCAAAATACTTACAAAATAAACAGAACATTGAAAGTTACATAATAAAATAGTAGTTATTTTATGCTTCTGTAAATCACAAATATTGAGGAAAGTTCTTTAAGACACCATTTATATTCTTAAAAACTGTCTTATAGATTAATATGTTAGTCCTTAACTGTTTGACTTTGAATACAATTTTTAGCACAAAATCTGGTGACAGGAGTTTAATCAAAATAAAATGTCTTACTCTTGAAATCACTGTCTTGGGGTTCAGCATTTTTATTGATGTATACATCTGTCTTACTATGTTATGTTGAAGTAGCCCTTTCAAACTTCTAAGTGGATTTTGTTTTGAAAAGCAATTTAATGTTAGCTGATAACGTTGATTGGTACTTTGTCAGTGTTAGCTTTTAAGCTTCTGTTCTGGTCTGCTTAATTTTTTGAAATAGCTTATTTGATTAAGTGATGCTTTACCACCAACAGTTCAGCTGGCTTTCCGCTGATATCTGGATTTTCACTCTTCAGTGCTATTTTACACTTGCTGAATCTCTTTATCACTGGAATTAAAAAGTGTAGGGTAGATATAGACCTCTCCTCTCCTACTCTGCTATTCCTTTTCTAGACTTGTCGTAACAAACTGGGTCAGAGTGTACTCTCTGCAAGTTTGCTGGTGACGCAAAAGTGGGAGGACTGACTGATATGCCAGAGGGTTGTGCTGCCATCCAGAGGGACCTCAACAGGCTGGAGAAATGGGCTGACAGGAACCTCATGGAGTTTCACAAGGGGTAGTGCAAAGTCCTGCACATGGGATGAAGCAATCCTGACACCAGTTTATGCTGAGGGCCATCCAGCTTCAAAGTCACTTGACTGGTGTCCTGGTGGACAGCAAGTTGAACATGAGCCAGCAGCGTCTCCTTGCAGCAAAGAAGGCTAATTGTGTCCTGGAGTGTATTAGGCAAAATATTACCAGGAGGCTGAGGGAGGTGATGCTTCCCCTCTATTTAGCACTGATGAGGCCACACCTGGAGTACTATGTCCAGTTCTGAGCTCTTCAGTACAAGAGAGACGGGGACATACCAGAAAGAGTCCAACAAAAGGCCATGAAGCTGATGAGCATCTGGAGTTGACTGGAGCATCTCTCTTATGGCGAAAGATTCAGAGATTTGGGGCTGTTCATCCTGGAGAAGAGAAGGCTCGGGGGGGAGATCTTATTAATGTCTATAAATACCTGAAGGGATGATCCAAAGAGGTTGAAGACAAGTTCTTCAAGAGGTTCCATCTGAATATCAGAAAACACTTTTCTATTGTGAGCATGACCAAGAACTGGAATAAGTTGCCCAGAGAAGTGGTAGAGTCTCTTTCCTTTGAGATATTCAAAAACTGGTCCTGGGCAACTGGCTCTAGGAGTCTGTGCTTGAGCAGAGGGGTTGGACCAGATGATCTCCAGAGGTTCCTTCCAATCTCAACCATTCTGTGATTCTGTAGACACAGCAGTTGTAATAGCAGACCTGTCTTTCTAGATGAAGTTACATTGGTTGACCTGGTCTGTAATGTTGCTATTCCCAACACATATTTTCCCTTTAAAGTTGTCTACTCTAGTAATCTTCACTCACCCTTCCCACAATACAAAAAGGAAGTTTGGCTTGGAGGGGATTGGGCAGAGCCAAAGGGAATTGTTTATTGGGAACCTATGAGAAAGCTGGGGAGGAACTTTTTACAAGGGCTTTTAGTGATAGCACAAGGTGTAATGGCTTTAAACTGGAGAAGGGAATAGTCAGATTAGATATAAGGAAGAAGTTCTTCACAATGAGGGTGGTGAGTCACTGGAACAGGTTGCCCAGGGAGGCTGTGGATGCTCCATCCTTGGAAGTGTTCAAGGCCAGGTTGGATGGGGCGTTGAACAACCCAGCCTTGTGGGAGGAGTCTCTGCCTGTGGCAGGTGGGTTAGAACTAGATGATCTTCCAACACAAACCATTCTATGATTCTATGATTATTAGTAATTACAGAAGATACAGAAACAATTCCTTCTATGCCTTTCAAATTGATAGAGAGTTATTTGCTAGGAATCCATAAAATTGCACAGTCTTTTGTAGGAACACTCTACAAGCCAGAAACTCTGATCTATTGCTGCCTAAATGTTATCATTAAATGATGTCATTTGTGCTAAAGACAGTGTAAATATGTCTCATACAACAAGATACAATAATTTATTCTTGAAATTGGTCATATTATATTTGCTTTTTATTTACCTTTTAATTAGTAATTTAAATAATCTTATTCGATACAGTCGTGGAGGCACCCATAAAACAGACAGCAGCAGCTATCGAAAAACATGTGTTGCATGTGTTATTGCAACCTCAATTGTCTAACACTCCTTCTGACAAAATTAAGTTACAACTTAGGATGTCAGTTGAGAATATAACTACCACACAACTAATTCCTAAACTTTAAGGAATAATCTTCCTATAAAGACGAACCAAAATATATGTACATTCACTCATAAAGGCAAAACCATCCACACAAGGGTACCCAAAGGTATTACTCACCTGAAAGTGGGTGAGGCTCACACAATCCACAGAGACTCACTAAATCCGTGGAAGTATGCCTGGATGGCGTATATCTAAATGGGGGGTCCAATTGACAGGCTCGCTGGCTCTGTGAAGAACCAGTATGACCAGTTTTTTGTGGGGCTCCATTTATACCCTAGTTGAGGGTGCACTGTGATCATTCTGCTTGTTTGAGGGACAAGCCCATGACAATAAACAGCTAAAGTCTAGACCCTGAGGTGTTAGTTACTCTCCACGAAGTGCAGTTTAATGGCTGTGAGGTGCCAAACTGCTCTGGCAAGCCCTGTTTTTTTGTCAGTTTTCTGTCAAGGAGGCTGTGCCTGCCACAGACTCCAAAGACTAACATGAGTAGGAGATGGTTCAGCAATCTAAAGATTTCAAAATATAGCATTGTGGCAGCTAAGAGGTAATATTTTGTTTGAAATATCTATATTCTTAATTTTTTTTTAGAGTTGAAGGTTGGATATCAGGAATGAAATTTTAATATATTAAAGTAGCTTATTATTATGTGCATGTAACCTGGTGTCTCTGAACAGTATACCAGTATAACTCATTGAAACAAGGAATGGACGTCTGCTGTGAAACATAGTTTAGCAAACATCTTGGAAATTTTAGAAGAAAGGTGTACTTCTCTCAACAATAAAATAATTGTCAGCTAAAGAGAAAACCAATTTCTGTGCAGATAGGAAAATATACCTAGAGAGAAAATATTTAAAAGTTATTTGGCAATAACATGCATTTATAAAAGGCTGTTACGATAGAAGGTGCATTCAACATTTCAGAAACAGTAATCACAAATGAGCACATAGGACTGCTACCAGTACCAAGTTTTCAGGCACTGACCCTTTAAAATGCAGTGACTTGAAATTAACATTTGACTTGAAACAAACATTTTATGATGATGTACCATGAAAAAATGTCAAATAATATTGATCTTAGCTCTGAACCTGCCAAAATACAAATGCAGAAGCTTGGTCTTTCAGGCGTCTGAAAATGAGTGCCTAATCCTGTTCTATTTACTTCAAAAAGAGTGTACTTGATCTCTGAACAGCCCATGACTAGTAAGAGAAAATATGTCTGGAAATGATGTTAGACTTTTTTTTTTTTCTTCTGATCAAAAAAAAGTATATAATCACCTGCCTCTGATTAGCTGTGGTTGAACAGTTTGGAATTAATATTATCAGCTGAGCAGCAGAGGATAGCACAGCAATTTCTGAGTGAACTGCAGTGGAAGTGTGATGTTTGTTTTACCCTGTTAAACAGTCCCCATGAAATTACTGTGTCAACACTACTCACGATCTACGAGAGATCTCCAGTGTTCTATAGTGATCAGGATTCATCCCTCTTTTTTAAAGGCTTTTTCTCCTTAGGCTCTCAGTACAATTAGAAGCAGAAATATGTATCACCAATATGTGATTCAGCCCATGAGCTGTAATGTTGCTAAAATATCACAATTACAGACTTGGTAGTTAAAATCGGTTGATGTGAAGCTGGGTTCTGACCATAATGCTTTTGAGCTGTTGAGGTCTTTGCTATTCATGGCAAGTATAAAATTGCACAAGATTCTGAAGGGAAGTTGTGGGTTTTTTTTTCTCTCTTACTCTTTTTGAAAAGCTTGTATCTTTCTTTTCCTCTCTTCACCTGTCTCAAGACAGTTTTAGGATTACTTCCACTGCTAATCCCTTGAGAAAATGATTATGTTTTTTTTTCATTAATTTCTTTAAAAATAGTTCTTTCCTTACAGATGTGAGTTTGGTATGTTTTGTTCAGTAATACGAACATGATTTACAGTTAATAATGACACTATATACTATAAAGTATACAACTGTATACTATAAACTGTAATATAGGTTTGATCAAGGAACAGTGCATATATACTTATCACATTATACAGACTGTATTCTGCTGAAGATGTTGTAGAATTATTTCTGTGTCAGAAAAAGAAATCTAATTAATCAGGCTCATTAATCAGGCTCATAATGTACCTTATTTCAGTACAATATTCATAATGTTCTTTTGGATCACTGAAACAAGTTATAATAATCTCTCTGATCAAGTGCAATTCACTTTAGTACCATGCTATGAAATACTTGTAGTGTCTATGATGAACAAAGCTTATTCATTTGTCAGAGAAAGCATCATGTTAACTTCTGTTTGGAAAGGTACATGTCTTTTTTTTCTGCTGTTGGGAATAAGCTATATGTAGAAAATAATTTAACCTTATTGGAAAAATAGGTGAAATTGGCAATTATATAATGAATTATAGCAATTTATAATTATACATTTATTGAAACTTGGCATAAAAATACAAGTAAAATGTTTCATTTTGTATATACTTATTATTATTGATGAGTATACTATACCCTAAAAAAAGCTGTAAAAAAACCTTCCATACTATGACCAAGTTTAATTGAGAACATAAACATACAAGGCTGTTCTGATTTTTCCTCTAAATTATGGTAGACCATAGATTATGATTCTTAACCTTCTTTTTTTTTTTTTTTTTTTTAACTATCATATAACCTGGAATGTTTTATCTTTTATTTTACTCTTTCTGCTAAGCCAGAGTGGTAATTTTAGCAAGCAACAGATTAATGGCTTTCTTTTTTTTTTATCCCAGAGGACATTTGCCAAGAGCTTATACTAATACAGGTCAAAATCTGAGCTAAAATAACTTAATAGTATCCTTTAAAGGCAGGATGGTAGTCTTTCTCTTGTTTTGCTAATGACATTACATAGTAGCATATTACTGAAAGGTAGGAAAATCTGCAGAGATTAAGAGAATTATTCATATTCACATTTCACTATAAAATCAGGTCTTCTCTTTAAGCACAAATCTTCATGCCAATCTGTTCTGTTTCAATGCTTGGGGGAAAAACTGTAACTGTCAAATAAGTTTCCTAACACAGCTTAAATCAAATGTCAAGATAAAGTTTTTACTTGTTCTTTTTATGGACATATCTTTATGAGTGTGTTTAATACTCAGAGAAAATTTACAAATAAATAGTTAAAAGAAAATTGTGTCTATTTTGCTCAGCCAGCAGTCTAAAACTCAGAAAGTGTTCCTCAGCATGAGTAAAATCTATCTGAAAATAAAAATTTACTTTATAATTGGGATATCTGAGTGTCCTGCTTGTGGCAGACATCTTGCTGACAAGATACTAGTAGAATGATGTTCTGTGTCACATTCTACTGAAAAAAAGAACTGTTTTTAATATTGCACTGACATGTTAGTAGATACCAGTTTTGAATTTCCTTCTCTGCATAGTTAACTGGAAAAGGCCACGGCCAGGACAGCCAAATGAACTAGCCAATGGGTTATTCAATACCATTCTGACATCAAACCTGTTATATAAGGGGAGGGCTGACTGGGAACAAACAGGCAGGTTTTGAGTGTGTTGGTTCTGGGCGGTCAGCTGGTGAGCGTTGAGTTGTATATCACTCACTTTATATATTATTTCATTAGTATTACTGTTATTACAGTTTTTTCTTCTGTGTTTTGTTCTATTACACTCTTCTTATCTCACCCCATGGTGTTTTGCCTTATTCTCCCAGTTCTCCTGCCCATTCTTCAGGTCCCTTCCAATCTGTTATTCTATGGTTCTGTGACTTCTTATATAAGAATTTATACAGACACTTGTCACAGATTTACCCTCAAATTATTTAATAGACATTTATTAGTGTCTTCATAAAGGCAAATAAACAGAAAACAGATATATTACACTCAGTGACATAAAACTCGATAGGTTCATAGGTCAGATTTAGATGTCATTGTTTCCGATGTTCAGTAGATTATACATCTGCTAGTAAAAGTCAGGCAGATAAAAAGTTATGATATTTTCAGTACTATTTTGTCTTTTCCCATCAGTGGCATTTGGAACAAGGTTTAGGGTCAGTCCACTAGACCTATAACAGATGCTCTCTGTTATCCCCTCTTTCATACTCCAAAAAGGGGAAAAGAAAGGGAATAAGGGAGAGAGACTTGCGGGTCACTGTTGGCCCCTGCCAAATGGGAAGAAAGGGAACGAGAAAGAGATTTCAAGATTAGAAAAGAAAACTAAAACATCTTTAACAAAATAATCATCATAAAATGGAATATGTACAAAAGCAATATTGAACCCAACCCCTCTGATGGCAGTTACATCACTGTCACCACTAATGCTGTGGAGCAGGAAATGGGAAAGTCCCAGATTGGGCTCAGCAGCAAACGAGAACTGGGTTCAGGGTCTGGGTTCAGGAATACACAAATAAGAACTGAAGGCAGGATGAACGGAGGCCTCCTCAGACGCTAGCCATTGAATAATAAGAAGAGAAGGGATGAGACCATCACGATCCCTCAGCTTTATACTGAATATGACATATGTGGGATGGAACACTTCGTTGGTCAGTTTAGGGTCACCTGTCCTGGCTGCTCCTCCCAGCACGTATGGCCTTTCACTTTCTGCACCCCCTGATGTGGTACACAAGATTTAGGAGTGTCCTTGGTCTACATACCAATCCTTGGTAGTAACTCTAAACATCAAGCATTATTAGGGCTAGAAACAGACACTGTCTGCAAAAACATGCTGTTAACTTCAGAAAGTGCAGTTAGTTAACAGAGACTTAGCTGAAAAGTAAAATCACTGAACAGGATTAGTCCTGTTCTAACTCAAAGCAGGACACCATCTTAAAGAATAGTACAAATTTTTGACAGTTTTAATTAGTGTGTAGATAAGTCCCGTTCTTTAAAATAATCAAGGTCTAAATAATTTGTGAGATATAAATAATTCAGCTAGAAGAGACACTGGGGGCCTCCTAGAGACCATATTCTATCCACAATTTGGAATATTAACATCAGGCATTCCAATGATCTTTCTAACAAGAGTATTAAATATACAACCAGGTCCAAAAGATGAAAGTAGAAATCTGACCTCCATTCGGCAACATAAATAATTAATCCATCTGTCTATTTATCTACCTATAATCAATCTATTCAACTCAATCCCTTGGCTTGTTCTGTAAGTTGTGTAGAAAGAGAGGACCTGACTCAGTGAGTTAAAGAAGTCTGTAGCTAGAACCATGCAACTTGAAAAAACCTTCCTTGATTGTGCTTGATCTTTTTAGGAGAGTCATAAATTATCTTTTCCTTGTACTTGTGCCAATTTCCATTGTTAACTTTAGGTTCTCAGGGTTGAAAATTAAGTTTGCTGCCTTGATTGTTTTGCATGTTCTAGTGTTATATACAAATACTTTGTTTTGTTTCCACTATCTCAAAGTTAGAAATAACATTCATCAAGAATAGCACATGCCATGTAAGGTGCTGCCCCGACATTCAGAGAGTTTGTTTAAAAAAAATAATAATTTAATGGCACCTTTGAATAGGTTAATATTAATGTGAGGAATTAAATCCATTGAACAGGATGGCTGGTTGCTATTTGAATTATCATGGAAGTCCCTGTTGCAAGGATCCTTTCAACAGTATCTTCACCCAAATTAGCTGAGACTTTCACAACTGTTCTAATCCAGATGGCTGATGGTCCAATGTGACCACTTCAGAAAATGCATGATCCTTTTCTGTGTATTACCTTAAACTGTGCAAAACATTTGTCTGTCTTCACTATACTGAAAGACTGCTGTGTGACCAAACCTGCATAAGCAGGAACAGTTTACACTCTTTTCTATTATTTATGTATCTTTTGGTCAATTATACATCAGGAATTGGTAGAGTCTCTGAAACTTCCAGATTCCCCACCCAAGAGAACAAACATAATTCAGTGCACAAATATTGCCTACCATCTGGCATATAGACACCCTGGGGGAATGTCTGTGTCTGTCCAAAACTCCCACTTTCTGCACCCGTTAATTAAATGTTTTGTTTGACAGTGGCTAGGAGTTCAGTCAATCATTTTGTCTCAAGTTAATCCATGGTTTCAAATCAGCGTGTTGTCTTATCTATGCAGAGACTAGCTGGGGAGTTTCTAGACAACACAGGGAACTGATAACTAAGAGCACTGTGGGCATATACAGGAATGCCCCTCATACACAACCAAACAGTTATAGCTGTACGGCAAAGTTTAATTTCATTCTTATGTCACAATTGTAACTTAAATTCCATGCCAAAGGAAGTGCATAAATTAGTTGGACAGGTAAGTGTGTAAAACATAGACAAGTTAAAAATAGTGTTCAGGGCTACTTCTTGGAAAGGGAAGAGGAGTCTTTCAGGGCTTTGCAACTTTCATTCTGGTTTCTGTGCTAGACAGAATAGATGAAAATCATAAAGCTAGAAATTGCTGTACAACCACATGCATTTATCACTATGCAAGTCTACTTTAGGAATTCATTTATATTTGTGTTTTTAAATGTGAAGGGTAACTTTGTGGGTTTTTTTTAATATGTCTCAGCACTTTTATAGACTCTTAGAGGTCTTCTCAGCTAAGGTCCTATTCAGATTGCAGATTGCATTAGTACTTCTACTCCCGTTATTATGGTCGACTTTTTCTAAAGCAAATAAGAAAAAAAAAAAAAAAGAAAAGCAGCCAACTTTGTATTGTTTATTTTAATTATATTTTGTATTCCATTTGTTTTATGTGTAATTAAACACATGTGGGAAAAGATTCATTCTTACTGTTCCTACACATGTTTTTTAATAATAATTGTTTCTATTGCAGAACTAGTTAAATATAATTCTGAAGTTCTCTCCTTTAGATGTAATTACCTTTTAATGAAATGTATACATATGTCCCACTATTATTGGTTAACATTTAGCTACTTTTTCTATTTATCTCTCATTGCTACAATTATGCTTTACACATATAATGTTATTAACATGGGAATCCTGACAGAGGCAAAAAAGTGCAGTCTACCTTATACAGATAGAATAATCACAGGGTGCTAGATCCTAGATTTCAAGAAACAGGCCTCAGATTTTTTTACCGTGATATTTTGATGTTGGGCTTAGCACATTACACCCATATTTGCCCGAGTATTTACAAGTCCTGCACTTCTAAATGAAAAATATTGAATTAATTCAATAATCAGACCAAAGAAATGCTTTCCTTAAAGAGAAGAATCCAAAAGGCAGAAGGGTCTTCTAAGGTCAGGCATCAGACTTCCTTAATGACCTGGTCACCCTCACTGCAAATAAGCTTATAAATTTACCATAACCAAAGTTGGATTGCTGAG
Source organism: Eurystomus gularis (assembly GCA_013400335.1). Taxonomy (NCBI): domain Eukaryota; kingdom Metazoa; phylum Chordata; class Aves; order Coraciiformes; family Coraciidae; genus Eurystomus; species Eurystomus gularis. The sequence continues at coordinate 1,775 of VZZY01025354.1, read as the reverse complement.
TAATATAAGACTGATGATATGGATACTTTCTTTAAATGTTTCAGATTGCAGACCTCGGCCAATGGCAGTCTGAAAGAAACTGACTTAAAAATACAGACCTATGTGGCTTGACATCGGCAGTGAATTGAAGACAACAGTTTCCTTAGTGCTAGAATCGTAGAATCATAGAACCATTCAGGTTGGAAAAGACCCTTGGGATCATTGAGTCCAACCATCAACCCTGCTCTACAAAGTTCTCCCCTAAACCATATCCCTCAACACCACAGCTAAACGACCCTTAAACACATCCAAGGATGGTGACTCAACCACCTCCCTGGGCAGCCTATTCCAGTATCTGACTACTGTTTACGTGAAAATTTTTTTCCTAATGTCCTGTCTAAACCTACCCTGTTGCAGCTTGAAGCCATTCCCTCTTGTTCTATCACTAATTACCTGTGAGAAGAGACCAGTACCAACCTCTCTACAATGTACTTTCAGGTAGTTGTAGAGAGTGACAAGGTCACAATATAAGAATAACTTATCAAATCTGCATGTGTGGAAACAAGATATTTAAGTCTGGCAGCATAGCAGGCCACTAAACCATGCTAACGTTGCTCTTGTATATTTGTTTCTCAATACGTAATCTTATCATAGTTGTGTGTAATCATTTGCACCAGTTTGATATTACATCACTTGTATCATAAGAAATTATTTCCAGTTTGCTCCAGCTCACTGGTTTAAATGTGTTTCTTTTATATTCTGAGCAATAAATGGATGCAAATATGTGAGTGAAACATCAATTCAATATAATAGCAATTTATGTACATTTTACAGTTCCTTTGTGCAGATATAAGTAGAAAAGTATAGAAGAGATTTCTGAAGATCCTTCTAAGAAATGAAAGAGTGTTCTCAAATCTGGCTGCCTCTCCTGAAGTCACATAACCTCCACTTCTCCGTAAAAAGTACTGACTTTTACCAATACTTTGTATAGACATGTTAGTTTTTCTTCTGTTTGGATGCTTAATTTTTTTATCACTAATAGCACATGGATATTGAATGATGTATTGACATAGTTTACCATATGGTATGGGCAAATACTATTCCTTATGGAGGAAGGGTGTGCAAATGGATTGAAGAGTGAGTGACAGCAAAACCTGTGAGGTGAACTAGTAATCTTCAAATTATGTGCGATTGATCACTGTGCATAGGTGCTTTATTACTAATATGGAAGAGTGCATGAAAATAGCCTTTGTCATCTACACATCATAATTTGGCTTTATACATTCAATCAAATAGAATACACAATTTATGCAGTAGTATTACTGGAGATGTTTGCTCCACCTTCTTTTAAAAGACCTTATGTGAAAAGTAGAAGCTTCATTGTTCTTAGTAACCAGACAGACTTATCTGTCAACTAATGACTTCTGAATAGAGATTTCTCAGTGCAAGTTATGCTGTATTTGAAAGGGTGTGGGAAGCATGAACTACCTCAATTAATAAGAAGATAATTTTTTCATTAATCAAAGGAGATAATGGCACAGATTCATAGCTGATTTAATATGCATGACTGGAAATAATGCTGTTTTTTAAAAGTAGCGCCATGGCAAAAAGAAGCAACATTTATTCACACTCAGAGGTACTTGGTATAGCATTGTATAAAATCTTAGAGTGGACTGCACAGTTCCCCACTAGAAACAAATCTTGTATTTCTGATTTGGCTGACTGCAACAGAGGAAGAAAAATCTGAGTCTTTTACAGCTATGATATAGAATTATAATAATTATAATATATTTTAT
>VZZY01025353.1:0-67450 GCA_013400335.1 Eurystomus gularis | reverse complement strand
TATAGCTCAGTCATATGGTATGGAATATCCCTTTGGTCAGTTCGAGTCAGCTGTCCTGGTTGTGTCCCCTCCCAAGATCTTGCCCACCCCATCCCACTTGGGGGGTGAATGTTGGGAAGAGCCTTGGTGCTGTGCGAGCACTGCTCAGCAGTAGTCACAACACGGCTGTGTTATCAACACCCTTCTAGCTCCCAGCACAAAACACTGCTGCTATGTGGAAAACCAGCTTTGCCAGACCCACTACAATAATAAACAGCACTGGTCCCAGTATGGACCCCTGGGGGACACACTTGTCACTGACCTCCATCTGGACATCGAACCATTCACCACTATCTTCTGGATGAGACCACCAACCAATCCCTTACCCAGCAAACATTCCACCCATCAAATCCGTATGTCTCTGGTTTAGAGAGAAGGATGTTGTGGAGGACATAATCAAAGGCCTTACAGAAGTCTAGATGCATGACATCCATAGCTCTCCCCTTGTCCACTGATGTAGTCAGTCCATCAATTTGTGTTGAAGAAAAAAATTATGCTACCTTGAGCATTAAGTGAAATTCAGTACCAGTAAGAGAGAAAATTTTTAATCCAGAAGGAATTACCTTTCTTCAAACCTGTGATAGTAGGTGGTGGTGTCATTTTCTCATAATGACCTATTCATTGCACAATCCAAGAGGACTTTGGTTGTGTGTGAAGGAAAATTATGCAGTGGACAACAATGTTACTAACACTTTCCAAGGGATTAATGTATCCTGTTTTAGTATTTCCTCCTCTTACACATAATAGTAAGAGCTGCTAATAATAGTGAACCTATTACGGACTTGTAGAGACCACAGTATCCTAGCAGAAGAGAACAAGGATCTCAGTTTGACACAAAGCAAATTTGCAGCCTTTAAGAGCAAAAAGAATCTTGTACAGGATAATACCTGGTCACATTAAGCCTGGAAGAAGGGATAGATTATTACTGGTACATTACTTAATATGTAATTGCTGATATATATTTAAAAGGGAAAGATGCAATTACCTATGTCTGAGCTACTTGCAGTGTCATCAGTTTGCCAAACCATTAGGCCTCAAAGAGTATAACTGAGTTAATCTACATATTTTTAAAGACTAGACATTGTCAATCTCTTCAACATCCCTAGTGGGATCTACTTAATGCCTTTTATGACAAGGAGCCCTGTGTCTAACAAATCTGGGGTATTTCAGTTGTATATTTCAATGTAGTATCTTCCATGTTTTTTGAATGTTTAAAGTAGTACATGAAAGTGTGCAGCAGTTCATCTGTCATGCGTACATACTAGGGTATTATCAAACACTAACCATGTCAAAGAAAACTGTAAAGCCAAGAACAGCAGGGAATCTGCAGTTCCAGAGCCGTGCCATGCAATCTCCATATTGTTAGTGATTTGGCCAGTATTTTTGGTGAGAAAACATTTCAGGAGACTGTTTTGCTAGACCTTGTAAGAGAAGCAGTGTTAAGTTCTTTTTCCTGGTGAAACAATTATTTATACTAAAATAAAATATTTCTTCTGCTTAACATTTTTAATAACTGAGTTCTGAGATTAATTTACCATATTGACCTAATCTGATTTATTTTCCAGATGCTTGTTTTATTTAAAATAAGAAAGTGTGTGTACTCAAGCTCAGTACAGGAATTATTAAAATTAAATTTTACTTCTGCTTTCCTTATAGTTGTTGGGGAAAAAAAAAATTAAAAAAAATATATATATAAACCAATTCAGTAAAGAGAAGGATGAAGTGAAATGCAATGGAATGGAATGGAATGAAATTAAATTAAATTAAATTAAATTAAATGGTCATTGTACATGCTGGTCAGCCTCCCAGGCACAAAGTCCTTGAAGTGTATGAAGTCAGACTCCTACCTGGAACTGCTCTCTATAAAGAGGCTTCTCAGGAAATACTTTTGTCTCTATTCTGAGACAAATCATTCAGTGCTCCACCGTGGTTATACTTACATCATGATTTACTGTGTTGCAATTAAAACAGACTTCTTTTATAGAAAGAGGCACATAGTCACACAAACTACTTCCGTGCTCTACACAACTTTTCAGAGTAAATGATAATTTGGGGACATAAGCAGTAATCTTCTATATAATCATTTTGAGTTAAAGCCCAATAATACTATAAGTACAATTAAGTAAATAAAGACCTTGAACATTTTAGTATCAGCTTTGTCTGTTGTCTGTCAGAGGAGACTGTGACTCAGGATACTCATTCTGTTTCAAAATATGCCATTGGCAAGATGTTTTGTTTGCTAATGTCTCGTTCAAGCACACATAATGATATTCTTCAGTTTGTTCCTTCATTCAGTAGTTTGCCATGGATAATAATGAATGTGTATGTTTATTCTGTAGTTTGTATCTATGCTCTTTCAATGTTACCAAATAACATATTGCTAATACTCAACATAGATTTCTGGTAATTTTTAAATTAAGCAACAAAATAGTTAGCTATATGAATAAATGGATATTATATCTACTTACCTTTTGAAGAAGACCAGCCTCCTAATCTTGCATTTCAGGCACCAATGTGTTTGAAAAAAATGGGGTTTTTTTTCTGCAAATATCATTAATACTAACAACAGGATGATTATTTTTTTAGCTTATTCTGTCACTATATTTACAAAAATCCTTGCTGAATGTGAACCAGAAAGCAAGCCGAACAGGAATGAATAAATCCAATTAAAATTGGAAGTGATACTTGTGGGAAACATTTTTCATTAACCATGCTGTTCTTAGTGTAAAATTTCCAGAATTTATTGGTTTCAGTCAGGTTGAAAATATCGTGACACAAGTTGATTTGTATTTTAGTACTTACAGAGTAGATCAAAACTAGGAAACATGTGACCACAGAGGTTGTATTTCCATGTTAGTAGAAAAACCTGTTCCAGTAAAAACTCAAGTAATGTTTAAAAAATGAGGCAATTCAAATATAGATATACCCACTGGAAAAGTTAAAACAGAACAAAAAAGGGAGATATCTCAATGACAAGCAATAAAAGAGAATGTTGTAAGAATATTAATTTCCCTAAATAGTAGAAATCCAGAAATTAAGCACTGTGTAGTGAGTGAGTGCCTTAAACAGGGAAGACAGAATAGCTATGTTATTTGGGAAGTGCATGTGTATAAAGAGGTTCTTACCATTATGAAAGGAATAAGCGGAAGCACTCATCAAGTAGTTTCAAGTCACTGTAATACAAGCACACTGCCACTACATTTTTCAGTCAGAAAGATCAAAAAGATTCAGAAAGTACAAACTGTACAAGATCAATATGATAGCATCCACCAAAGTGGTCATTATGGAAAGCTTTGTCTACACCTAAGTAGAACAAATGCTCAGCCAGGCCAAACTTCAACAAAACACTTCCTCAGTACTTACTCATTTTATTCTTGGAGCTGTTGATTAAAAATTAGTCACATAGAAAGGTTGCCTTCTATTGAAAGTACATCAGATTAGTTTCTTAAAAAGTAATTATATCTGAGTCATCAAATAATGGGGACTACAATAGTGGTCACTGCCTCAGGAAATATCAAGAAACAAACATTGCCTACTAGTCCTCATCTTAATGAAAAATGGAGAATAAAATCTTGATCACAGTGTAGGATCCCCAGAGACTTCCAAATTGAAAAGGAGACAAAGTAAAGGACAAATAGCACACTCATATGGCTACTTAGTAGAGAGGGTTAACTAAAATAAAGATCTGTGTGAGAGGTTGTGTCTTCAGTTTGTGATAAATTAAATTAAAAAAAGAAAATTAATAAAATTATAGTATAGCATGGAATTGTATAGAAGTAAGAAAAAGCTTTGAAGAGCAAAGTGCACAACCAAGATTATGAAGTCAAACAAAAATTACAGAATAAAAATGGAAAACTTAGAAAAGTGATAGTATACCTTCAAAATTAGTGTTTCAGAACCATTTTTGGGACAGTTTGGTAAAGCTCCAAATCACAACATGAACTAAGACTATTACAGTGCCAGAGAATCCACCTCAACCCTGAATTAACCCCAAGTTTCATTCATGGTTTTATTTTCATTGTGCCAGATAAATTGATGCTAAATGAAGTACTGGTATTTTATAGTATAGTAATTACTTCACAGGGGTACTTCCATGAAATGCTTTCCATGCCATGAATAGCAACGTGAATTCTCCTTAGCAGTTTCCATGATAAGTATTCAGTATCATTAACATTCTTTTCATTATAGAATTTATATCAAATTGTTTGGTTGAGGGATGCTTGCTGTTTGTGGAGGCTTGCCTTCCTAAAAAGATTCACTGTCCTAGTCACCTTTTTCCTCTTTCAAATCTTGCCAGTGTTTTCTGAAATATCTCCCTGTTCAGAAATATCTGGAGCAAGAGCTTGTTATTACAAATTTTTATCTTAAAAATTCTTCAAAAAGATTACTGATAACAATTTGGATGCCACAGAAGAGTACAGTTCAGGACTTTTATTATTGTCCGCCCTTTCACTACTGGGGCTACCTCCGTAAGAATGACCTTTGTAAACTTTGCTAACTGCGATTTTATTGGAGAGTTTTACTTGCTTCTGGCAGATGCTGTGAAAAATCGGTAGGGGTGTAAGTAGAAGACTGCCCTTTGGACTTTAAACAATATTTGCTGAAAGGATTTCAATTCATAGGGAGGTATGCTGTTTAATAGAGTGCTTTTGCTGCTGTTATGTTAAAAGATTAGATTTTAGTATGTTGTGGATTTAAATGTGCTTTCATTTATATTTAAAAGGACAGGCTCAGCAGTTTACTTTTGAAACTGAATCTAGCCTACTTTTCGGTAGAGGTGGGAATGTGAAGAGAGTAAAAGTCAGTGAATAGGCTAGCTGGTCAATGTCATAACCGTAGGGGTTCAACTAATACTATTTTTGAGTCTAACACCTTGCACACGGAACTTTGAAAAAGAAAAGCTTAAATATTCCAATGGTCAAAAAGTAATTCTTTCTTTAAGCTTATTGATTAGTTTATTGATGGAGTATTAAGTATCAGTTTAAAACAAATGGTCTGCATTTTTACCTGATAATTAATCCAGAGATCTAGTCTAGGCTTCTGTTATGCTGGGCTTTTGATTTTGACTTCTGCCTTTTAAAAATATTTGTAAACTTGCAAAAGATCTCAACAGATCTCAAATTCTCCAGTGCTGGAGATTCAGCTGAGCCTTGGGTACATATGTCAAAGAATCACTTCCAGTATAATATTATACGAAGTGCATCTGTCTTGACTGTATGAAAGTAGATGAAAGAAGGTAGCCTACAATAAATTTCTCTGGCATTTTCTGCCTTTTTTAGCTCTTGACTTTAAAAATTTCATAAGATTTAGAATAAAGACCACACAAAGTAATTTCTTTTTTCATAGCATTTGTCTGAGTAAAGTTTGACTACTTTCATCTGCTCTCTTCACTAGAACATACGTAGGTGTGAGGCATTGAGGTACAAAAGGATTAATCTAAAGGAAATTATGAAAAGGAAATTTCTTCTGTGTTCAGAAAATCTGACCCAACTTCTTCTTAAGAAAGTATAAAATATTCTTTCAAGATTAAACAGTACCTAGACAGTTAGTCTGCCAGCTCTAGGAAAGAGCAATGGAAAAAGAAGCCCTTGTTGATCAGAGAATTAGTCAAGACATAAAAAGGAAAAGATCCCAGTTAAGAGATCCTAAGTCTCTGATTCCTCTAACTTTTGTATAGGACATTACCATTTCAGCGGTCTCCCACTGTCAGAAAACAGAGTTCTAAAGAGAAAAAGTGTACCAGCCCTCTGGAGTTAATTATACATAATTGAGTGAGAAACTGTCACACTCAAAAAGGCCTTCTACATAGTAAACATTTTGAAAACACAGTAAACTCTTCTAACTTATTTAAGTGTGAAATACATTAGGTTCTTAGAGCAACTGAATCTTGAAAATTAATTTGAGATGTTTTCAGAAAACATGGTGAAAGACACCTGGACAGGATTCCAGGGCAGACTTTACTTCAATAATAGTTCTTCCTGGGGTTTTGTTTTCTTTTAGATTGAGAAGGATTTTCATTAATTTTCAGAGTGTTTTTAAGTTTTCCATTGTAATGAATCCTTTCAAAGATTCTTAGTTAATATGATTTTTTTTTTAAAGTGCTATATGTTGAGTATTAGAAGATGAAAGATTATAATTTGCATCATATTATGAAGTACAGCATTGATTGCCAGGAAATTTTATGCAGAACCTGTTCAGTGCATGAAGCTGCCTGATATTTTTAATTTAAATCCTTAATTATTTCATAGCACATTTAACAGGTGTAGAATTCAGCTACATTCATCCTTTCCTGATGTTTTTATCCCCTTTCAATGGATCATATTCACATTTTAAAAATAGCCATTCAAAATGTCTCTCCCTCATTCATTCCACAGAAAAGGAAGATGGTTTACCAGGGAGTCTGCACTGAGGAGTACAGATCTGTGTAGAACTACACATAACATATAACAAATATGGTATTTTCATTCAGACTGGAGAGCTCACTAACAGAATCTCTGGAAAGGTGCCAAAATATGAAGTTCCTCAACATTTCATTTTCTCTTTCTTTAGAATAGTTCCTCTGTTTTGTCACTGTCATGATGAATGGGTTTTATTCTATAGGGGGTTTTGTAGCTTTTTTGTTGGGTTTTTTGGTTGTTTTTTTTTAAGAACTGGCAACCTTTTCTGTTAAAATAATGTCTAATTGGCACTTCATAGTTGAAATACTATAAAAAGCATGGAGAATGAACAACTTAGCTGATGACGTCTTTTACAGATACTCCAAGGAAGAGATTAGGGAGAAAATCCATGGGTTTTGCTACCACTACCTAAACTGCAGTTTAAAGCATTAAAATTCTCTCAGACATCCAGTAGCTCTGGCCACCTAGAGATAATTAAAAATCAAGCAAGGATAAGGTAATGTTTCCACTGCTCTGAGATGACCTCTGTCATTCAGTAATATTTCTCTTTATCCAGAATAATCAGATTTCCTTGTATTTCCCATGGTTGCTCCTCTACCTGTTACTATAGATTTCCACATTGCTTATTTAGTATTTTTTCCAGCTGGCATGTATCAATTACTACTTATAGTCACTTGTCTAAGAGGTCATAACTCTATCTTTTTATCTTGTACATGTTTATAGCATGCATTCATGGAGTATCTAGAAATCTCAGAGCTTTAAATGTCTTTGAGCTTGTGTCATACTACTGAAGTAGGGAAGTACTCCCTCCACTGCTTTACAAAGTGGGAACTGAAACACTAAAAGACAGACATTTTCTCAATACCAGAGGAAAGGCTGTGACAGATCAACATATGGATCCATTTTTCTCAAGTTACAAGCCAGTGCTTTATCCACTGCATTCTGCAAACATATAGATGCCCAAACTCTGTAAAGTCTAGGAATACAGGTTGGGATCACAGCTACTTAACAGTGTGGAATACTTCTGTAAGAAAACAGAATAATAAAAGAGTTTTGAGACACTCTCTCACCAAGGGAAAAGTCTGCTGATGCCTCGAGCTTTGTGATAACTCTTTTGTCAGACTCAGTGGCTGTTCCAATGGTAGCAGGGACCCATAGTTGCACTCCTTCCAATAATAAATCAATGTATTTTAATTAATAATTTATACCACAATGAGTCAAGAATTAGAAAAGAACAGGAAACATTGCTTCTCATCCAAACTACCTATCGAAGTCTCAGATTCCTCTGCTCTGCTGCCTATCCCTGCAATAGGCTACAGATTCAAAAGTAACTCTGGTGTACAGTTGCATAACAGTGGCTCTTCTGCTTTTTCTCTTTCAGCTCCTTCTGTACTTCTGTCTGTCTTCCTCTGTTCTCTTCATCTTGATTCAGCCACTAATCTTTACACATATATTTAAAATGGCATGTAGCTAAAACAAAGCTACCTGTTTTAAATTAAATGAAAACTGAGTAACAGTATGTACCAACACATTGCACTGAAACCTAGTTCTTGTTTTGGCCAACCGATTAAGATTTAGGGAATCTCAGTAATTTAAGTGAAGTCGACTTTAGTCATAGTTGTTTTATATCTCTGCACAGGATGACTTGCCAGGACTTGGAGTCTGTCATCTTTTTTTCCAAGAGTCTTTTCTAGGCAATGTGACTGATTCTCTTCTTTTATGAGTTTCATCGTTACCCTGAGGTTATGCTTCAGGAAAGGTGCATTGAGAATCACACAGAGCTGTACTATCCTATTCATTTATGAACCAGCAATTCCAATTTTCAGAGAAGATAGAGATTACTTTCTTCAGTCATATTCCAAACGTCTTCTTTTTTTTGCCTTCTGAACAAGAACTTACATAAAATTCTTTCTGCAGATCTCCCTGTTACAAATCTTCATTTCAGAACTTCAGAGATATTTCTCTCTCCCAATCTGTACTTGCTTTTTTTCAGTTTTTAATGTTTTCATTATGATTTTCAACTCCTAAAGCTCCAGAAGAAAAGGGACACACTACTTTTTTCAAGCTTTGCCTGTTGCTGGAAGTACCATAACCAATTAAGATACATTTTTTGAATGACAAAGCAAGATAAACAATGAGTAGAGCTGCAAAATGCACTATTAAACATGTTCCAAAATTTACATTGCTCCCTGTTTCTATAATTTAGCTGTAAGGGCGCTATTTATGTACTATTATGTTTATTTTGGTTTTATGGGTTATTTTGTGTATTTGGGCACAGATGTTACTGCTACATACATTCACATTGGATAAACTTAAGTATAAATAATAAATAAATTTAAAATAATAAAGTTCATAGTGAAGCAGCATTTTATATTCTGTCAACTCTGCAGGTATGATGTGAATTATAAGTGCCGGTAAGAACAGAATTTTGCATTTCAATATAAACAAGTCTAGTAAATTAACTTTGTGGCTTTACAAATAAACACTAGGATTCCCTGGTTTGAGCTACCAGTGGTGCTGCTGCTCAGTTTGGTTCCTAGCTGCAGTTTCTTAGCTGTTCCCAGCCATGCTGTTCATTACTTTATCTATTTATTTATTTATTTAATGATGGTCTACAGCTGTTTTCATTTATTTCAGTATCAATTTTGGTTTAGTGCAGATGTAACCAATTTTTGTTTTCATGCTGCTTTATTCAGCCAATAAGTCACTTAAATATTCTCTAGTGCTTTGGCTCTAAGACTGATGAGTGGTTTTGCTTTTCTTTACTTCTTTATTTAAAAACAAAACAAAAAAATAGTTTGGCTCTTTTTTGAGAAGAGCCTAAGTGTCAGTCCTTGGATAAAAATTTTTGTTAAAGGATAGCATTCTATATCTAATCAATAAACAAGCACAATTATTATAGCCATGTTTTCTTTCTTAGATGTTTTGAATCGATCATAACCCTGAAAATAAAATAATTACTTTAAAGGTGGCATCACATAACTGTTAAGCAGTTTGGCATTTCTGGTTAGATCTAAAGTAATCTTCTTTGAAACTTTTTTATCATGTACAAAATCAAAAAAGTTACTCATGGCCTGTGGCACTGGGCATTCTGCATATTTCATCTTAATTACACATCTGCCTGAAGAGCAAGTTCCTATTTGAAACTTAATGTTGAAACAAGTGTGTCACTGGTTTTACTTCCGAGTTTGGTTTTACCTGCTCACTGCTTCTGCTTTCTCTGAAAAAAGAAGTAAACCTGTCTTTTTTTCAATAAACTTGGAATGGTTTCGGTGATAGGAATAGTGCAAAAGTTCTGGGTTCTGCACTGCTTAATGTGCTAGTTTAACCAGCTTCAGATTTTGCCTTTATGTGCTGTATTCTGTAAAAAATTTAGATCTGACTTCTGTCTTAAGAGACTTAGTCTTGTAATAAAATCTAGTACTAGCAATATTAGTGGTTGTGCCTGCATGTCTTCAGTTGATGAAAGATCAAATGATCTTTCAGAAAAAGCAGCTTAACTCATGTAACATATTTACACTGCAGGCAAATTAAAATGCTAAAAATAATCAGGGCTAACATAGATTTTGCAGCATGTTTTGTATTTAAGCAGTATCTCATCAAGTAGGAGAGAAAGCAAATTTTAAAAACTTTGGTAGACATGAAGAAGTACAAGCTCAGCAACTTATATATGTTACTTACAGTAAATTATATTAATATTTTCCTAAATTATTTTATCAGCATTTATTTCTTTCTCTGTGGGGAGCCTAGCCATCCTTTTGCCTCATGATTTCAAAATAGGAATTGTTCCTAAAGGAAAAAGAAACTTACAGAAATATTAGAATAAATTTTTCTTGTCTTCAAAGCAAACAGAATATAGACTTAATCACACCGCATTTATTCTTCGCCTTGCATCTTTATAGAAAACCTGCATTTAGTACTTACAAACCTTGCTGAATGTTGTCCCCTTGCTATTCATATAACTTAAGTCCCTACGTTAGATCTTGTTTTCTTAAAATATGCTGTATCTGGGCAATAATTAGATACTCTGCCATCTCTGGGCTCCTGGGCTTAGCTGTGGTGCAAATTCTCCACTCAGTTTCCCTTCTCAAAAATGGAGTCTGCACAGTTTTGCTGTTTAAGGACTCATGCTCTAGTTAACCTCTCTGTAAAAATTATCCCTCCCAGGTTCAAGTCTCTCTGATCTTTTTGTGTCTTTTCAGTTTTTCTAAGTTTCTTTTAATCCTTTTATCAGCCTTCATATCTCCATCTGACTTTCTCACTAGATCTACCAGGCAAAACAAGTCCCTAGGATAAAGAAAAGCAATTTTTCAACACCTTTCCACATCTTGTTGCATTATGGAAATTCAAGTTTTTATTCCTGTCTCTACAAACAAAATGGGATAGATAATTTTTTGTTATTATTTGTTTTGGCTTGGCTGTCTCCTTGGCATAATTACTACTTCCTGAGGCTAGGTTATTCCCTGCTAATTTGCTTCGAGCCCGCTTTAGATAGGATAGCGTGCATGTTGAACTTGACTGATTCCAGTTCCACATCTGAATATAATCTTATACATATATATTCCAGGCAAATCAGTAGACTCCCTACATTTCACATATACATATTCCTCAGACCATTAAAACTATGCTGAGGAGATGAGCTGCAAAGTATTGGCTTAGTGATGCGAGATCTAGAGCACTCCAGTCACAGACTCCCAGGGAGTTAAGGGTACATTAAAGAACAGTGTGTTGGACTAATACTATTTTTGAATGTGTTGCAAATGTGTTGCCTAATAATACATAAGTATTTTCCTATTATGTGAGTGACAAGATATTTCACTATGTTTCTGTGTTCACAACACTAACTCAGACATCCAATATCAGCTTTAATATCTAGCAACTATCCAGTTTTAGCCCAATCAGTTTGGGAATTTGCTTTCACTACCAGTAATGTACATTTTCACAGGAACTGGCATTTGTTAATATTAGTGATTAACATTTGCTTACATTGGCATCTCTGTGAAATCCAAGTCAATGTAACAGTGCTTCTGGATGGGAATGACTTTACCTAGTCAGCCATGAGTTTACCTTGTGATAAAAACAAAGTACCTCACATCCACTAGCTGTTGTGCTGGTTCAGCCATTATCATTTTACGCTGCCATCAGTTGCCTGATCACACAGGCCAATCTGAACTCATCAACATCCCCTCGGAAGTCTTCTTTCAAAAAATCCTGCCATAGGTTCCTGTGGGCCCAGCTCCTCCGCTCCCCACTGTGATGCCAGCAAATGCAACTAGCCCCAACAGAAGCCACACTCAAGAGGAAGCTCTTCCAACTTATGGCATCTGGTTAAAGTAGCCGTGGCCTCACCCACCACTCCAACCACAACCACCTGGGTGAGGGCAGAGCCACAAAGATACAGGTGGGCCAGGTTCTGCCTCTAGAACATGAAGCCAATAGGAAAACCAAAACATTTTGCTAGGTTGTGACTCATTCACAGGTCAGCTCTAAGTCGGGGCCCACAGCTCAGGCCCCAGCACTTCACTAATATTTTTCAATTGGTTTGTTGCTATTGCTAGAAGCCTAATTTTATTGCAATTTAAATTTGACATGGAAATCTATTTGTTTTGAAAATTAATTACTTTCTACCAAGGCATTTCAAATCTAGCTATTTGGGGAAGCTGGTAGGTGGAAGTAGAATATCTTGACACATTAGTGACTGCTCATCTTAGATGTGAGGGAATAAGATTAAAGCTTCTATAGGCTCTGAATTGCTCCTACCCATCCTGTGCTGACTTTTAAGTGTTTTTTATTTATTTTCTCCAATATACTTTGAAAACCAATCGGCAATGTCAAATCACATTTTGCATAATGGGAAAGGGGTTTTGGGGACAGCTTTGTTAAGTATCCAGTGGCAGATTTTTTGCTGGTTTGGGTTTGGATTTTTTTTCCATGAGGTCTTAGACTAGATAACTATAACATTTAATGCTTCCCATCTCATTTAAATCTATCAAAGTAGTCACAGTCAGACCTTGCTATTACTTGAATGGGAGGACAGTTTGCATTTCTTTACAGTAGAACCTTTATCATAAGGGAGTACAAAAACCAGAAAAATGTAAGCCCTCTCCCTGTAGGGGTTGACTCTCAATGAATAATCTATCATCTGTCTCTCCATCTATTTTATGTGATCTATCTGAAGCTCTGTGGTGAATGGTGAGTGCTGAATGTAGATGACAGCTGTATTAAGCCAGACAGGAATATTTATGAATATGTTTGTGCATAGTTTTCTGTTTAATTTCTCTGATATTTGGAACTACTTCTACTGACTTACTAGGAAACATTTACACTTAGAAACATTTACTTGAGAAATTAAATATGAAAAACAAAGGATTTTTTTCAGAATTAGTGTTTTATTAGAATACTGTTTGCTTATGCCAGTCTTCAAAGGTCCGGTGCCCATTAGTACTAGTTATCTTCTCAGTCTAGCATAGACAAGGCATGTTATCTTCTTAAAAAACAGCACGTAAAGTAGTAATGGAATACTATCATTGTATATCTGTTTTAATTTCTCTGAGCCAAATAAGCAAATGTTTTTTCAAAAGTGGGTGAATTGAGAAGGTCCTTCAATGCAACTTAGGGAGTGAGGCATGGTTTCAGTTTTTGTTAGCAGAGTGCCTTTAATTGCTGGATTGTTATGGCTCAAGGCCCAATAAAATTTTGAAAACAAGCAAAATGAAAAGGTACATTTCATGCTTCATAACAGTTTAGCAGGTTCACGCCACTTTAAACAGAATTGCAGAATTAGTTCGGTCAACATTTCATTTGAATGGCCAGATTCTTCTTGGACAGTCATTTGGAGGTTTGCTATGACAACAGATGTGTGTTAAAGGCTTTTATTTTACTAGGGAGAAAGAGATGACAGAGATTGTGACAACTTTCTGTAGAAGTTTAACTCCAGTCAGCAACTAAGTACCACCCAGCTGCTTGTTGACTCGTCCATAGTGGGATGTGGGAAACAATCAGAAAGGTGAAAGTGAGAAAACTCATAGGTTGAGATAAAGACAGTTTAATAGGTAAAGCAAAAGCCTCATGCACAGGCAAAGCAAAACAAGGAATTATTTCACTGCTTCCAATCAGCAGGCAGGTGTTTAGCCACCTCCAGGAAAGCATGGCTTCATCGTGTGTAACGGTTACTGGGGAACACAAATGTCATCACTCTGAATGTCCCTCCTTCCTTCTTGTTGTCCTAGCTTTATATGCTGAGCATGATGTCATATGCTATGGAATATCCCCTTGGTCAGTTGGGGCCAGCTGTCCTGGCTGTGCCTCCTCCCAACTTATTATGCAACCGCAGCCTACTTACTGATATAAGAAGCAGAAAAGGCCTTGACTCTGTGTAAGCACTGGTCAGCAATAATGAAAACATCTCTGTATTATGAGTACTGTTTTCAGCATAAATCAAAAATATAGCCCTATACTACTGTGATGAAAATTAACTCTATCCCAGCCAAAAGAAACCAGCACACACCTACAACAGCAAACAGCCTGTAGAAGGAAATAGGAACACGGGCATGTGAACTGCAACATATAGATGACATCATGATGCCATAATAAGGCCAGTATAGTACAGAATTGTACAGACACTATGGTTGGAAGGCACCTCTCGTCCAACTTCCTGCTCAAAGCATGGTCAATACTGAATTTTTATCAGGTTGCTCCTGTTGGGTCTTGAAAACCTCCACGGATTCACAGAACTTGTTTTTTATCTTTTATAGCAAAAGTAAAAACCCTTTTCAAACTATTCTAAGTGGTTGAGATTTGCACCAACTCTTATGAAAAGAGAGTTACTCCTATAGCTTTAAGGATAGAGTTATAGGAGGATGGGTAAAGATCTAGATAATACAGCTGAATCCATCGTAATATGCCTCCTGCTGAAGCTAGACTGCACTGTTTTCAATTATACTTCTAATTGCATGCACCAAGAGCAAGAAGTACACATGACAAGGGGGCATTTAGAATGTCAAGGCTCATAATGAATGTACTATACTGCAGTGAAAACTGATTTTCACTTTTGTAAGGCTTTCTTGCTGTAAAACTTCTGGGAGGAGTAGCATGGTAGAAGAATGGATAATGATATTGTTAACAGTTTAACTATTTGAAGTTTTCCTGAGCTATAGATGAAATATTTATATTTATATCTACCAGAGGGATAAATGCTATTAATCCATTCCTCATGAAAGGCTTCTAGTCAATAATTGTGTGCATGCTGTGGTTGTCACCAGTGAAAATGGAAAGCTTTTAATATACATAATGGATAACAGTTGTAATTGAAATTCTCATTCTTTCCTTTCACTAATTCAGGGAATAAACTGTATCTTAAGCAATATATAACTGCATGTTGGCTAGCTACTTTTTAAAAAAGGCTTCTCCAATTAAGTTTTTTCTCCTCATTTATGTACTTCTGCATGTCCTTCCAGAATAAACACTTCTACCAAATGAGAAGAGTTTTGCTGTAACTAAATTATATATGACCTCAGTTTGATTCTACTAAAAATTGAAGCCCACAGAATGCAAGGCATAACTGAATATTCATTGCTAACTTTTTCTATAAAAGTTTATGGACCCTGTACCAAAGATGGGTACAGAATGTCACTATTTATGTACTTAGTACAGTCTTCAGCAAATATCACAAATAGAGTGGAAAGGTACTAAGAATGTTAAGGGTAAAAAAGGTTAATGTCGATGCTTAACGCAAGAGTTAATTATAAGTTTTTCATTTCACTCATTCATAAAGTAGTTGAACTTCAAAAGTAGTTGGATTTTAAAGTAGTTGAATTGTTTGATTTTCTGTGAGTAGACAGCTCTGTGGAGTCATGAGAGGGTTGCTGAAGTGAACAAAGGTATTCAGAGAGCTGAGGAACCAATCCTACATATACCTACGTGCATGTTTTAACATAAAAACACTGAACTCAGCAGGACTACTTAGGCATAAAGTATGAACATGTCTGGGGAACTGTGGCTGCAAATGCTGATCCATAATATGATTGACTGAAAAGAGAGTTTCCACTGGAATTTGATATAGATATAAAACAGGATAGAAAAAAGCAACTTCTCTTTTTTAAATTAAATCAAATTTAAATGCAAATCTACAATGTGAAAGGATTTTTGCCTACTGAGCTTTCTCAGCCTTATAAAAAGAATGATGACTTTGCATTTCAGATCTGTGGAGAATGCACACTTCCAACAATAATTTTGAAGACATCTTACCAAATAAATATATCTGGTCAACCTTGCAAAAACACTTTGGAAAGTATCTATACAATGTATCAAATGAATTTACATTGCTCCCTATGTCTTCTTTCCCTGGCAGTATTCTTATAAATGACCTTGAGGCATGAAACTTCAAGGCTGAGAGACCAAAAACCACCATGGTTATACTCATGTCCATTTGAATATTTGTTCAATGCAAATCCTTCATTCATGTATAATATTCTTAGTTTACTGTATTGATTATTGATTATTCCACAGCTATGCACACATATGATTTTATATAATTTATGAAACAGCCTAAACAACAGAAATCTTCACTGAAACCAAACAGAAGATCAAAGTTGTACTGTTAAGCTTGGTATCTAGTAACCAATACATCAAGAAATTGTCTTGTATGATCTTGGAGTCAAACTTTTGAGTAATAATGTATTTACATAAGTATCTTTTGATTAATTGTGAAATAAAAAGGTCCGGTTTACAAAGTTTTATTTCTATGCTTTTACGATTTTCAAAATGCATTTATGAGCATTATCACCTGCTTATGCAAGTAATAAATTATACATTCTCTGGAAAATTGCAGGCTAATTTCACATGTTTTAATTTAACTAAGCTTTCTTGGCAGAATGCTGGGATTTGAATTATCACCCAGTAAAATTCATGGTCTGAAAGTCTGCTGCAGTTAATATCATTATTAATCATCTTTGTTACAGTAATTTCCAAGAGGCAACCAAGAATGTGCTGTATTGTGCTAAACAGTGTGCAGATACAGAAATGGTGAAATAAGATAGTAACTTGAATTGAAAAGTTAAAAAGTAAGGAGAGAAGAATGTAGCAATTAGAGTCACAAAGACAACAGTAAAGCTGAACTGAGGGAACACTTCCTGTGTTTTATGGCAAGGACATAAAGTGGCCATACATCAGGCTCCCATTTTGAAAGGTATCCCCTATTTAGATTCTGGCACCTAATGACCATGAACTCAGTCAGGGTGGACTTTTGTTATGAATTCCTGGTGGTGATAAACTCCTTGGAGGGGCTGGTAATGGGAGCATCACTCCATGGGCACCATCTGCATGCTGAAAGACACTGCTGGAACAGAAGAGAAAAGCATGGTCAAGGCAGCCGCTCAGCACAGGGAAGTCCAATCATAATTGCAGAAAGGTCTCAGAGGCTGATGCTGCCTGTCTGACTTCTCTCTCTGATTATTAGGGCAGCAGAGTTCCTCTGAAGTTTCACCTCATTTGCATGGGGAAGAGAGAGGAATCACTGCATCTCTGTTTGTCCGGTGTCTACTGTTTGAATGCTGCCAGTGTACAATTACTATGGAAGACTTTGTTGATTATCTTAAAATAAGAGCTTGCAGATAACTCTTTATGTCTTTTTCTAACAAGATGACACTTTAGATGCCATACAAGTTATTAAATGTCTAGCCTGTATCAGATACAGAACATCATAAAAAGATCACACGGTTATCACAGGGCAGCAGACATGAGGATTTAAAATCCTCGTTTGGCTTATAGCCTTAGTGTAAATACATGGGAAGCTATTGCTTTCAATGCAACTTCACTGAATGTACTGGCTAAGAATTTGGTGTTAAGAGCTGAAATAGCACTGATAGGATGCTTTTTTCTCCATGGAAAATGAAAAGAAATAACAATAACAACAGCAAATCAGCACCATAACTGTAAAAGTAATTGTATTAGATCCTGAAAGTAATCAGTATCTACTTGGTCAACACCTTCCTCCCTTTCAAAAATCTCATGATATTGCAGATGCAGAACTTAGCTGAGGTCTTGCATTTTGTTTTTATTCCATGGATTTAATTCTCATGGAAAGAGGCAACATGATAGCATTGGAAAATTAAGTTACGTTTTTTTATTCACTGAACATAAAAAAGTCAACATCTGTGTTAACATCTGCACTATAACCTGCCAGGTATCTCATCCTGGGCCACTAGGTTAAAGAATAGTTTAGTTCCAATATTAATGTATGTACATTTTCCATGACTAAATATTTCAGTCTTTGGCCTATCTGCAATATATCTTCTAATAAAATTAGGTATTTTTACAGCACTCACTGATGTAGTTTCTGAGTGCCTTACAAATATTTTACATTGTTAGCATTTTGTAACTGAGAAAAATATATTATATTTCTATTAAGAAAGACATAGATATAAAGATAGTATCTTTATTTCAGAATAATCGCCTGCATTAGGAAGTTTTTAAGAACCTCTTTATTTAATCTATTTTTTTTTTTTCCTCTTCTTAGTCTTTTGTTTTATAGAGTAGATTTCATAGAATCATTGCAAGCACGAGTAAGGGAATTCACCTTCAATGTGTACTGTCTGTTAGGTACCCACTGCAATTAATAAAAACAAAACTCAAAGTTAATTCTTGAATAGGATTACATTTAACGTTGCATTTCATTCAGCCAGGTATCTCATGCTTAGCAAATACATAAGTTCCATTGAGTCCAATGGACTTTGCTTGAAGTTAATCACATATATTTACATGTATTTTTGAAGGAGGATTACATTAATCATGCTAGATTAAAGCATTACATCTCAAGGAAATGTAGACGATTTCTGCCCATGTAATAGATATTACTTGATGACGATCCCAGGATTCCTTCATTTATTCCTGTTAACTGAAGTTCATTGATCCTATCACAGAAGAGAAATGGTTAAGAAATCTTTGATTTGTCCTCCTGCAATCTTCACAGGTTTAGACCTGGATTTAGAATCCAGTGTGAAATTCCTGAGTGCACTGGTTAAGTGTTTTCAGCACCAGCTTAAAATTTTCCACTTTACTTACCACACAGCAAATGTACTGTCAAATTTTGCACTGTATGGAGCTTGCTAAAGGGGGAAAACAAATGGACATGAAGGAGTAATGTATGGCATGCACACAGAGAGAGTGTAAACATTAGTAAACAGGTTCTGCAGGAACTTCAGTATAGGTCATTAAGAAATGAGAACTTTTCAGGCAAGTCATGCTAAATTGTAGCATTGTGTCTGTAATTTTTAGCCCTTGAAACCAGTGATCTGTGAGTCAGGTTTAATTATTAATACATTTGGGTGATAAGGGGGAAAATACTGAGAGTTACGAAATTAAAACAAGTGACTGCTTGTGTGGGTGGTGAGAAACAGCAATGTTTCTGCTATGAAGGTAGAAACAGTCGTCATAGATACAGAGTGAGTTGGTTCTGGAGCCAGTTAAAATGTCCATGGAAAGTCAGCCGATATGTGACAATATTGCTAAAAGTGAAAGCAAAAAGATAAATATGTGTAAAAAAAGCCCAGCACGATGGGGTTCACAGTCTACAGCTATCCAGTTTTACTTTCATGGGTGAATACAACAGAATTATTACACCTCTAATTCCCAAGAATTCATGAACTCATGATTTTGCTTAGATCACTATACTCTAGGAAGGGCACAGACACTATGAACTGAAGTTCTTGAGTCCCGACCTAACACGAAAGCAACGAGTGTTGCAGTTGAAATAACTCCAAACATTTTAATGGTCTTCAAAAATTCTTTCAGCTCAATAACCTTTGCTGGTTTTAAGATGATGCAGAGGTTGTTGGGTTCTTGTTTTGTTTTGTTTTGTTTTTTTAATTTGTGGAATCTGTTAGAAAATATTGCAACTTTTTTTCTGATTCTTGTGCTTGCAGATGAGTCAATAAAGACATCAAAGCTTCTCAGACACTAGGCCACAAAGCAACAGGAGTTTAAAGATAAGACTATAGATTTTTTTTTTAATTTTTGTAAGGATATTACAAGAAAATAAGCAGATATCATTTATGTGAAAAAAAAAAAAAGAAGGTAAAAAAAATTAGTTAATCTGCCAGGGAAAACATTGAAGACTGTTTACCTGATCTTTCTTAGGACAGCAACGCAAGGCAGGAAATCTCATTCTGCTGGGAAATCTCTAAATATGCCTGAAGCAACTGACAAGTGTAAAGCTATTCTTGGAGTACAGCAAAGCTACAAACAAGCTAAAAAAATATTTCAACAGTATGTCTAACAACAGAATAAAAAAATTAAAAGACATGAGTTCAGTTTTAAAGTCAACCTTGGACAGAAATAGTGTGAGGCTGATATTTGAATTTTACTGCCTGATCAGGTGATGTTTGGATTACTTCCTGGGTATGTTTGGACAGCTTTCATATTATAAATAACATTGGAAAAGGAACTTCATAGTGGTATCTAAAATTCTTTTTTTTTAATCACATTAACTGGGAAGGAAGATAGCATAGTAATGAAGTAGCATTTATATTGATGATCTAACAGCAGTCATGTAAATGTAGTTAGATATATTTTCCCCTTCTGGGTCTCAAACATTTCCAGTAAGAACAAAAATGAATCTTTATTTGAATAGTGGTGCTAAAATCCTTCTTTTTTTATTAAAAAGGCAGAGCTCTGTTTTCCTCCTTTTATTTGTGCCATGCTGTGTGCACATTTAGGATTTATTAACATTTTCAAGTTTGTTCTTCTGGCTAGAAAATGCTGATCACAGCTTAAAATGTCATCATAAGAGGGCTCTTTGGGTAAAACAGCATCCCTTTTTCTCTGGAGGCATCTAAATTGATTGTGCAGCTCTCCCACTTGAGGATAATATGTAACAAGTGGGAATAGAAATTTACTTTTTACACTGGGATCAAATCTCCAACATGTTCTTTTGTGTTATTCATTGTTTTTCTATCTGCAACCCATTTTTTTCTTTGTTTTACCTTAGACTTTTAAGCCCTGATTTGAAGTCTTCAGAATTAGACTGTTGCATAAGACTCTTGTCCATCCATAAATTGCCTTCCAAAGCATTTATCCTGCAAAAAGAATGATCTAATCCAGAGAGAGGGAAATAACCTTAAACAAGTGTGTTTAAAACACTTTGCTGACCTTTTACATACATCTTTCACAACTTATCTTCGGTTCAAGAATCACAAAGTGGTATTTATATCACATAATAGATTCCTGTTAGGTATCTGTTACTAAAAGGGTTAGAGCAGGTCTACTCTGCATTGTTTGGGAAGGTTTTATCTCTCCCTGAACAATCGTCCTTCTGATAAACTACCATTTAGAAGTACAATGGATGTCATAGCTATTTCCAAATCAAGACTGGTTTTCGTAGAACTGTTCTTTGATAAATATTTGTCTGTGCAGGTGCCACAATCCTTGTGATATATCTTTTAAAAATATAGCTAGTAGTCTTGGTATCTTCCAGCTGTAAAACTAAATGAAGAGAAGCCGCCTTTTCTGCTTTATAATTCCCAAGAATTAATATAAAATGAGAAAAGTAGCCATAATGCATCCCTTACAGAATTCTGTTAATTACGTTTCTGTGTACCAGACATGCTATACTTTAGGTATCCACTTTAGGGTTCATTTCTTACTTGCTTTATAAGACATAGAGGGCAAAGGAAGCAAACTAATCATATAAAAGGTTTTGAATCTGCTGGACAGCACCTTGTCTCCTGTTGTCTTCGTGTGATTTCTTTATTGCTATGCTAAATCCGCAAGGTTTGGAAAAGGCTGGGTATCAAAAAGCATACGGGAAGGAGCTGCAAACTTGCCACACTGAACAGATATTCTCACCCAATCTGTCATAGAAGTGATTTATACTTGCTGGCTACAGATCATTTTGAGGACGGATTCTGAACAGTGCACTTCAAGCCAGAGTAAAGAATTTAGGGGATGAATATGTTTCTTAAGAGAAAGATTCAAGACTTCTCTGTTGGGCAGATGTTCCCTTATCTTTCTTTAACAATAAAAATGTTGCATTGTAGGATTTTTAGGGCTTAATTTTTGCGGGTTTCTATATAGTGGTCTTTCGGTTTCCACAACAAAATAAGGTATTAAGACAAAAATCCCTGCTGAATCAAAACAATTGTACAGACCAGCCTCTGGCTCCCTGCCAGTGAGAGTTAGGGGATCACATCTGTAATCTGTACTTGAGACCTTCTATAAGACTTGCCATTTATTAGTTTGAATGTTCTGCAAGAATATCCCATGAGATAACTAAAAAAAAAGATCCACTTCATTGCTTCCTAATACACCTTCAGCAGGCAAGAGCATCAGCATGCTTAGAACAGCTCTGGGGTAAACAAGGAATGTAAGTTAGATATACTAGCTGCACAGCAGCCTCTTATGATGCTTCATCTGCTTTTTACAGCATCTTGTCCTAAAATGAGTGCCACAGGAATATCATAATGATGATAGGTTCTCACTTAAAGTGTGAGCAGACAAGATTGCCACAGATAATGCAAATGTTGGAGCCGGGCAGAGGACCAGTGTGCACTATCCTTTTTTCCTCATACATTCAAACTCAGGCAAATGTGGTCTCAGGTTGGATGAGAAAAGCTAGTGTTCAGCAATGGGAAAGGACAGAGGTTTCTAAGGATTCCCCTCTCCTAGGTCTACCTTCTGTTACTCAGCCCAGTTAACACAATAAGCAGTTGCATAAGCCTTGAGTTGAAACCAGGTTGGTACTGCCAAGCCAAGACTCTGATTCCTTTGGACTGGTTCTGGCTGACTGGGGAGAGCTGGTTTTCTAATTTTATAGCTAGAGCAATGTGACAAGTCTATGGGTGTTCTAGATGTACATCTTTTTCTTTTAATGCCAAACTGCTTTGCAGTTACTTAGATTGCTTTTCTGTGGAAGCATGGTCCTGCAACCAAGGGATTGCAAACATAAGCTAATTCTTTTATCTTTCGTACCATTTCTTTAGTGTTCTGGGACAGAATCCAACTGCCATGGAAGTTTTCTTAATCCTCAAACTCTAATTTCTTGCTGACCACTGCTGACCTGATAATGATACTCTGCAATTTTTTTATTTTTTTTTTTTTTCTTGGAGTTTTATACTTATCTTTCTGGCTTTTGTTCCCTTATGTGAGGCACAGATCCTGTCTACATTTTGGAATTATCTTTTTCTTCTGTCCATGAAATTACCCTTTTTATGCCTTAAAGATGTAACCGTATTCTCCAATGACCTCTTGTGGCTTAAGTATTTGAACATTATCTTATTTACTTAACCTTTCTCTCTCTCCTTTCCATTTTGAGACATTTTCACTAACCCTCCTAGCAATATTAATATTCCAATCTTCCTTACTTCCAGTCTTGCTTTGGAAATTCTCCTGTTTGTTCTCTGTATTACTGCTGCTATGGAATGTCTGTAATGAAGGAATGAGGTCAAAAGAATTTCTAACAATGAGGAGAGATGACCAGCAAAAAGGAGCAAGATTTGGGTAATCCACTAAAATGTCTTTTAGACAAAAGAACAGTAGGGCTTTTCTGTGGGACTCTTTCTTTTGAAGTATCATCAAAGAATCGGGACATATCTGCTGAATATTACTGAA
Organism: Eurystomus gularis; assembly: GCA_013400335.1. NCBI lineage: Eukaryota > Metazoa > Chordata > Aves > Coraciiformes > Coraciidae > Eurystomus > Eurystomus gularis. Next base: position 44,411 of record VZZY01025353.1, on the reverse strand, counting down.
GTCCCAGCAGTGCATTTACTCAATGTCTGAAGTTCTAAAGGAGGATGGGGAAAAATAAATGACTGGATCTATTTAATAATTTACCTAATGATAGTCAGGTTTGGCAATAACTGTTTACATATAAAGTTGTCTGGCATTTTCCATTACAAGAACTTGATATTTAACCACCTTTATGAATGGGCTACAGTTAAGCCCTTCAAACTAACATATTTCTGAGTCCATTATTTTACGGTTAAAGCAACTCAGCCTTTTTGATCACCTAGATCAATGGAATTAAAACAAAAAAAAAAAGGATTTTTTTTAAAATAGGCATTACACTACTGTGTTCTAATAATTCTTTTTTGCAATGTCAACATGACATGTCAACATGACAGAAAGAAAGAGGGAAGAGATGCCATAGGGCATTGTTTCAGGCTGTCATTTGTCCCCGTTGCAAATTCATCTGGCTTTGTCTGAATGGGCATTGATTTCAAATTAGGGGATGGCAGCAAACTCTAGGTAAGAGAGCCAACATACAGCCATCCATCCCACAACTGAGCCACAGTGCTAAAGGAGCAGGCTCTGCTCCTGCTGAACAGACAGGTGAACCCTGGGGCTTGCATAGACCCTCACTCTGCCTGTGCCTCTCCTGGCTCAGGCAACTGGCACCTGTGCAGGATGGAGAACAAAGGAGACCGTCCTTGCTTTGCACCAGCCAAGTGGAGGAGAGGAAGGAAGCCATTGTTCACTGTGGGGACAGGGAAGATGGCAGAGCGCAGAAACCTCTAGCCCATATAATTGGGGCTGGTGGGGTGTTACCTCCTGTGATTTTGTTGCTTTGACTGGCACAGGTCTATTCTGAGAGGCTGAGGATCTTTAATGGCTCACATATAGACCATCATCTCTCTGTAATAGTGTTATAGGGATTCTCTTTGTTATCAATATTTTCTTCCACATGTATTAATTAATTATTAATTACTTAATTAATTTCTTCCTATGTATTAATAGAAGACTTATCTGGGAGCTAAAAGAGCTTATCCTCCTGCTATCATCAGCTCATATGGAGGATGCTGATCATCACACATTATTAGCTGTGGCTACCTGACTGCGTAACACCCACTATCCACAGTATAAGCACAGTTGTGAATACTGGAACAAGAGTCTATTAAAGCTGCAAATGCAATACCCAAGACTGAGAAAGTTCAAGAATTGAAGCTGCCTCCATGACCTTTATTTAACCACCTGTGTTTTTGAATTATGCTACAGTCTTTAATTGGGTGATCAAAGTGAGCATCTCCTTATTAGTGCACAACATGGGTTTCTCTCACTGGTAATGAATAACGTGGTTGCATTCAGTGCCCCAGAGTTATCTGCAGCAGAAATTTCTCATCTCTAACATGGGACTAATAACCATTACCTTGCCCAGACAGGGTCTTGGGAAGGTAATCCATGCTTAAGATGTACTCAGAAGCTGCAGTAAGTCAGCTTGCCTAAGAGAATCCAACAAACTGGATGTGGATGATGTTCAGTAAATAAAGCACAGGGCTGGACTGGGTGATGAAAGTAAAAAGAAATGTTGAACATCAGCATCCAGTGTACCTCTACTGTGATACATGAAAAATAATTTGATGTTGATTTAAACTACTAGTTCTCAGTTTTCTTAATTTTCCAGTATTTTACTTAGATTTCCTTTGGATGCTTGTAAGCATCTTTGTTTTCTTTGCATGAAATACACTATTGTGCTTGGATAGGAAATTATTTTTTAAACATCAAAGCAATCAGGCCAGCAGCATATTCTAATTTAATTCAAGCATGAAATATAAGCATGAACTTTAGCTTGCATAGTTACAATTTTTTTTCTGTGGTCACAAGGTTATCCTGCTGATCTTAAGCCAACAGCAATTAAAAAATGACAATATATTCCTACTAGGTGTTTCAGTACTTATTTCCACCTACCAGGAGGACTATGCACTTGATCTGGCACTCTGAAATGGTATTGAAGAGTGGGAGAAACCTGTTCAATTTTCATTATACCTTACAGAATTCAGAATCATTCTCTCTGGTCTCTTCAAAACCCCATTGCTTTTCCAAGCAAAGTTATCAGTCTGTCATGCTGTTGTCTCCTGTCATAAAACTGTCATCGCAGTCTCTCTGATGTGGCAATGCTGGGGGCACTGGCAAAGCTTCTTGGCTCAGTGGTGCTTAGATTTTGCATGGCAAGCTAGGTTGCAGCAATGAAAATCATGTGGCTCTTCTTCCACTGTGGGAGCTAGCATGCCTTTCATTACTAATGTCATAAAATGCCATCTTGACATCTGGATATATTCCCACTCCATTTGAAATATCAGCTGTTTATTCCCTCACTGTTGACCTTTCTTACTTCTTTATAATTTGTAAGCTATCATTCTTTCAGCAGCCTGCTGCTTTTTTTTTCTGAAAAGTGCTGGGAAAGGGTCTGTGTAACACTGAGTGTTTATCAAAATAATGGGTATGCCTTTCCATCTGAGCTGTGCATAGCGTCATAATGCGAAGCAAGATCTGTAAGAATCAAAGGATCAGAGGAAAGCTTGGTTGAGAAGAACCCCTGAAAATTATCTTGCCCAACACCACTTTCAAAATAAAGCAAAGTTGTGTAATCTTATGTTTCAGGACAGCTTTCGGATTCTGTAGTCATACCGTTGGGTTTCTTGACTATATTTTCTGTCTCCTAAAGTCTCTCTATATCAGAAATCATGCCATACTTGATTTAATTGATTATATATGACAAATTCATACAGATCTTTTACCTTGCAAGTCAGTTTAATTCCCTCATCACGTAATTCTCAAGATTTTTTTTTAAGACATGTTTAATTTAGAGGTTAAATAATCTCCTCAGATTCCAATTCGCTGAGTTAGGACTGCTATAAAAAGAATATGTGTTCTAGCCTTAGCTTGAAATAACACCTATGCTGAACAATTTTTGTTTTCAGGTGTTACATACAAACAGAACTGTAGCTATATTTTAATTTGATTTTCTACACTATCTACATATTTTAATGATGGATTTACAAGAACTCTAGAATGCTATACTCCAGACAGTGTTTTTTTTCCTAAATATTTTCCATCAAGCCCCCAGCCTTTAGATCTTTCATTAATCACCAGTTTGTTTTAGAAAATAATCTTCTGAAGTTGTAAATGTTTCTTGCCAGAACTATTTTAACTAGCTGCTTTCACCTCATAATCAGTACTTTGTGCAATTTTTTGTTTCATCAAAGGCAATAAATAATGTTTCCATGAACCATTTTCCATTAAATTCCTCTTGAGAATGTGAAAATGACAGGCTTTTTAATGTCTAAAGAAATAATGTGATGTTTTTACTAGGAACTACTCTGTGATTAAAGGTTCACATTCCAAATAGCTGCAACCTCTTGTTTTACCTTTATGTATAGATCAAATTTGCTTCTGTTGGAGTTGTTAGTGCTGATGCAGTTATGGTCTCCATGGAAGTTTGTGACTCTGACTCATCCAATGAGGGGAAAAACACTTTTAAATAAAATTTTCTTAATGAAAAAGTTTGACTAAACTAATGATATAAACTGAAGAAAGAAAACTTTATTAAATTTCTGTGGAAAAGTTGTGTCATCTCTGTATTTCAGCTATATGTTGCCATATAGTAATCTCTTTTAATTCCTTTCAATGTGATCCAATTCCTTAATTTATAAAGCTTTCTTTGTTTCAACATGTGAGAAATGAGATGAGGTTGTGTTTCTGGGCCTTTTTTTTCCTTTGAATTAGTAGCATATAGTGGATATATATACTCCTATACTCCTAACCTGCCACACTCTGAATTTTTTCTCATAACAGCTTTGTTCATCAGTGTCTTATCTGTAGATACCACTTTATTTTGGCTACCACTCCCATATATGTCTTTGTAAAAGATATGTAAAAATGGTTTTGGCAAAACCCTCTTCAGAGAGCGGAAAAAAAATAATGCAAAAAGGCAGTCTATTAGTATCTCAGCACCAGTATTTCTTCCTAGAAAAGAAATGGTACTTTCAGGGTCATACAAGCTACCCATGTAAAACCTTTATTTGGCACCTCTGCGTACTGAAACTGTCCAACTAGCTGATAAGCAGGCACCATGCCACTGAAGCAGATGGGCATAGCTGTAGAGAGCCAAAAGACAATGTATGTGCATCAAGTGTGGATGTTGGTGGCAGGCTTCCCAGTCAGTGATGTCTTAACGATTAAATGTCCCAAGTTTTTGCATCTGTAGTTACAGAGATGCCAGTCTTACCCCTGGGTAATGTTTGAAAATCTCTCCTGTTTAATTTTTAAAGAACTTTTTGAGATTGCTTGATCTAGCAGGTACTTGAGACCAGAAGGTTAACAGTAAAAGAAATAGTCACAATAACTTTTTCCAGTCCAAAACAGGCACATGCTCTCACCCAAAACTGGGAAGCAAACTGGAGTTCCAGAGGGAGGAAAGTGAAAGCATTATTCAGGGTATCTGACATATGCAGTGGAGGGAATCAACAGGTACATTCAGAAAAGGAAAATCAGATACAATCAGATAAATTCAATTACTGTAATTTTATCAAAAAGGAAAGATTTGAAGGTTACATCATGGATAAAAAAGACTCAAAGTCATGAATAAGCAATGTTATGCTGTTCTTTGATTCTGTCACATTTAGGGAAATACAGTTTTGCCAATCTATGTGTATTAAAAGGGCTGGACCACAAAATTACTTGATTACATCACCACTTTACTCTCAGAACTGAAAGAACCTATTGCATGCAATATTGTTTTTTTTATGTTTTTTTGATGCAAGTTGAAAGTCAAGGAAAAGACAGTTTCCCTAAGATACACTAATTTTCTTTGTTTCCTGAATAATACAGAGCCAAGTATGCATACAGAGCCAGGTATAAACCTTGCTGACGAAGGCCATTGTTCATTGAGGAAACAAAGTGTAATGTGCTTTGGTGATTTGAGTAAAGTCAGATATTGATTGATAAATGAGGAAGATATTTTTAGAATAGTACTTCCTTTGAATATATGCAGTTTGGATTCAGTGTGAAATGAATGATTTTTAAAAACACATGGTCATAAATTTCCCTGAAGAAATTAGAAAATTAAGTCCATTTTGCATTTTACGCTCTTTTAGAAAGAGTGATGTTTGAGTATCTTATTTTATTGTTACAGCTTCAGATTTCTGTTTTGTCTTAAGTACATTCAAGATTGAAAAAGGCTGAAAAAAACCTCATGTTGTATTAAAACAAACTGCTCTTTCCAAATCAGGCAGTCTTGCCAATCAGATGTGCTAGAAGGGAACAAGGGAAGAGGAAGTGTTTTCTTTGTCTTCCTCTCTCCTCTCCCTGTGTCTCACTAGCATCTCTCAGTGTGTCAGTCACACTCATATCAGTATAATGACAATCTCACAGGTATACACCCCCTACACAAGGAAGTTTAATCTAATCTTGTACTCACCATACAGTTTCATGAAGCTAGTTTTTGTGCCTCTAGAATTTGGCTTCATCCACTCCAGCTGTCTTAGCCTCCTAGAAAAATATTCTGTCTGGCTCCATAACATGGTTAGCTCTAAACAGCTGAGCTAGTTGGGGTCCCTTTGAAGGCAAACACTCTGCAGATTCAATTTATATATGTTTGTTACTTCCAAAGAATGGAAAGTGATCTTTGCAGTTGACTGGTATTTCAAAACAAGCACCAATCTCCCACAACAGAGCTGCCAGCCAATGACTTTAAAAGTCTGTGTGCTTGGTTCATCAGCCCTGAAACACAAACTCTCCCACCTCTCAATTTTTCTTCCAAAATTTTAGAGTGGTCTTAGGAACTTTTAAAAATTTGTGCTTTAAAAAACAGTTCCAAGAGAAGCAACAAAGCACCTTATGGTCCTAACGTATTTTTCCTATGACAAATATATCTTTAGCTTCAATGAAATCTCCTTTGGAATATGAACACCAAGGACCAAACTCAAAACCCTGTGAGCTTAATGGCCAGACTCCTCATGGCTTTGACTGCTAAGGCAGTAAGTCAAAGAAAAGAGAAGGAAGAAAACAATACCTGGGAAGATGAATACAAACCTCTCAATTTTTCAAAAATATCTTGTTGTAAATGGCTGGTTTTTGATGTATTCACTGAGGGAGATGGATTCCCTTTATAAATAGTTGCAGTTGGCACTCAAATAGTGAGGCATCAATAAAAGAATCTAGATAAATGTCAGTAGAGTTCTGTTCCTAGCAACAGTATCTATTGATTTTATTTTTGCATTCTGTTAAAAATGAACACGGAAAGAATTCTGAGTGTCCTGATTTGTATTTTTAATAGGGAATTTAAATGGGCACAGCTGCTAAAATCTCCATTAAAATAAACTGTCCAATGACCGAATTATAATAAAGATTTTTCTTTTTGGGTGCTTCTGAAAAGGCCATAGACACCAAGGAAACAGCCAATACATGTGTAGCTCCAGCAATATGCTGATGTCTAAAGCAAATTATGGCTTTCCACCTTTCTAGTGAGAAGCCCTTCTTGTTAGATTACAAAAAGAATATATTTCTTCTGTTTATTTTATCTGGACAAAAACACCCTGCCTTCCTGGCTATGCATCATCCAGTTCAAGCACAAGGGAAAGACAAGGTTTCCACCCAGGTCTGGTCAGTCAGCAGGGTATGTAGTTTCCTTGTAGAGATGCCTGAGGTGGAAAAGGACCTGAAGCGGTCCTCAGCTGGTAGGGCTGGTTTGCCCTGGGTGAAATGGAAGCATATGGCTCGGTTGGGCAGTCAGTGAGGCTTGTTGGACCACTCTTTAAGAACTGGCAGTATCAGTGGAGCTTCTTGGTGGTGTGGTGGTCCACAGACTGGGCAACAGCAGGGAGGGAGCAACACCACTTCTTGCTAAAGGGCTATTCACATATTCTGCAATTACACAATCTATTCTTGAGCATTTTTCCAACTATTCCTTGACAATTGAGGGAGACTTGTACATACAAAACCGTCGCTTTTGTGCTAAATGTGTGGAATTTTTTTTGCAGCGGGTTCATTCCACAGTAAGAGTCTGAGGCGAAGCCTTGGATAGGGCAATAGCAGTTTATAATAGCCAGTGATCTTGTTCATGTTTTGTTTTCATTGGTAGTTCATTGGTAAAATATTCCATGGAGCTATAAGTTGCTGTGAAATTTTATAGCCACAATTCTGGCAATTTTCCCCTAAGATTTCATGACAAAAAAAATCCATAGAAGATAGCTTGAATTATTTTGAATGGAATTTCTACACCAATTACTATGTATGAACTCTGGGAAAACCCAGGGCTTGAAATGCTTAAGAATTATCTAGGAGACAGGGTTAGGAAAAAATTTTGTCAAAATATTTGTAGCCCTTGCATTGAAGAACCAAATTACCTCCAAAATTGTAAATTTTTTATTTCTTTTTTTTTCTTCTGTGCCAACTATAATACAAACTTAAGAGCTGAAAAGAACTGCTCAAAAAATACCATTTCAAAGCCATGATTTTAAATTTTTTGGTCTTGTACAGCATTAATTTCTAGTGCTAGTAGCTCTTGAGGTAGATCCCAGTATGTTCATGTTGGAATTGAAGCTAATGGGTACAAGAAGATCAAACTAGCACTACTTTAAGGTTCACTATTGCCTGAAAGATCAGATTATGTCTTCAAAAATAGAGATATTACTAGAATTCCAATATAAAGACAGAATTTTGAGCTCCATTTGAGTGAGAATTGTCTGTATATAATTTTCCTGTTACTTACATTCAATTAGTCATTTCTGTTATGAGATTTTATAATCTCTTCCACAAACAGAAGAAAGAATGCTGAAAAAAAATAGGAAAATAACATGAGGAAGAATATCAGTCCATCAGTGAATATGTATGTATCTGCTGCTGGATAGATATGCACTGTGTTGCAGTAAACTGAGTGTTCAGATATTTGAAGTTGCTTCCTACTGGTAAATGTTTCACAACAAAGATGCCATCAAAAGATATACAGGAATTGAATGACAAGTGAAGCTAAACCAATTAAATCTCTACTGCTAGGTCAAAAGACAAAATAAATGTCCTGTTAAAATTTCTGCCTTGCCTTGCTTTCTTTAGCACATAAAATGCACTTTTGTTAAAAACATCATGAGCTTTAACATATAGATCCAGAAGAAGCCTAACAAAAAATCGAAACAAACAAAAAACCAATTTAAGATGACATGAAAAAATTTTCTCATTTCCCCATTTGTAATAAGAATGCCAGAAAAATTGTATTTTTAAAGAAAACTTTATATTAGTTACAGAATACTTTTATTTGGGGATCTAGAATATTTGTAACACCCTAGGGAAACATAGTAGATTGACTGAACTATGCTAAAATGTAATTTATGTGTTTCTATGTGCTTACTTTTACCTTTTGGACATTCACCCTTATAGCATCATGTGAAAGGAAATATTTATTAAGAATAGAGTGACTACACTGAGAAAATGTTGTGTATTTTTTTTATGAAGGCTGTATGAATGGACTGAGATGTCTCCAGAGTTCACAGAATCATAGAATCATTTAGGTTGGCAAAGACCTCTAGGATCATCTAGTCCAGCCTTCATCCAACATCTCCCTGACCCCTAGACCACATCTCAAAGCGCCACATCTACCCATCTTTTGAACACCTCCAGGGATGATGACTCCACTGTCTTCCCTGGGCAGCCTGTTCCCATGCCTAACCACTCTTTCAGTAAAGAACTTCCTCCTGATATCCAGTCTAAACCTTCCCTGGTGCAACTTGAGGCCCTTACCTCTTGTCCTATCATTAGTTACCTGTGAGAAGAGACCAGCGCCAGCCTCACTTCAACCTCCTTTTAAGTAGTTGTAGAGAGGAATGAGTTGTTAATGGGTTCTTGGAATGAATATTTGTCATTTAGTGTTTAGGGTAATATTTTAACATGGTACAGTTGGACACTGAAACAGAAGCTGAAAAACAAACGAAAGTGATGCAGTACCCAAAAGCATCTGACATGTTAACACTTCTCCCAATCTTTTCCCCTAAAACCTAAGGAACTGTGAATCCAATAAATGAAAAATGAACAAAGAATCACTCAAGCTTAAGCATTAATGGACCATCAATATGTGTAGGTACAAGAGACAATAGCTCTCAGAAGATATGTCTTCAGCAGTCCTTTGGGGCTATTTTACACTTGTGATGTTTAAATTCCTTTGTTCTTTTTGTTTATGTGGGAAAAAGGGAGTGTATATCTGCATAGTGCAGTGTTGCTATCTCCTTTTTGATGTCATTGGTACAAGATTTTTAATGGGCTCTGTGACATTGGGAATTTTGCCTTGGAGGAGTTTACCTTTCCAAACAGCAAGGGTGGAGTGATCTGTGTCAGACACTGAGAAATGAACCGAGCCTTGGAAGTCCTTTTTCCTCCCAATTGACTGTAATGGGAATCCAGACAGTGCTTAGAGGAGGACATCTGCATTGCAGGCATCTAAATGTGGGCAGATGGATACCACTCTGGCAGTAATATGCTCTGTGGAAGTCCAGCTTCTTTTATGCAGAAGGAGTTGGAGCTATACCTTCAGAACAAAAGTAAATCTCTGCTGTGTGTTCTGGGCCCAGCATAATTCTGGCACACAAGAAAATGGAAACAAAACAGGAGAAGCCAAAAGAAAAAGGGATCCCAGTGACTCCCACCCAAGCTAGGAGTCCCTGGCTATGAATGGATTGAGGGGTTACTGCACATCATAGCAATGTGCTGGGCTCTGGGCTGTCCCTTCATCCATTTGTGACCTGACCAGAATGTGCTTCAGCTTTCTTCTTGCCTTTTATGCTTATGAATCCTTCCCACACAAATCAAGAGGAAAATAGAGTTAAAAATACATTTCTGTATAAAATCAGGGCTTATAACTGAGCCCACGGTGCTTGGAAATTGATACGTAGCCACCAGGTGTATAGAAGCTTCTGGGAAGAAATTTTAAGCAGCACTTGCTCTATATCTGCAAGCAGAGATTGTCCAGGAGTGAAAAAAACAATCCAACAATAATTTTCTGTTTGGTAGTGATGAGTTCTGATGCATTTGACAGTTCAGCAGCTTTCAGTCAGTTTTGACAGAGGACGCTAATTATTAACGTGTAACATAAAGGAAGTAAAATATCAGAGATATTTTTTACCAGAGGGAGCAAAGGGAAGGGGAAAATATATTTATATTTGTGACTGATGAAAGGCTGAAGAGCCAAGGACTCACAGTGCCAAAGGATAAAAAAATTCCCTGATAAACACAAACAAACTAGACTGTTACTGCAATTTGAGACAGAAAATCCCAACAACTCAAAACTAGATCAAACAAAATCAATTAACATCTGCTTAGAAACAGAAACTCACAGAGATGGACAGTGCTCTGACAGTATAGCCATGATTGATTAAAAACTGAAAAAAGAAAACAGCAAGAAAAGGTCTAAGTTGTAATGATATGAAGAATTCAGCCAAGCAAAGCTAGAGCAAGCAGCATGCTGTGACAACCCACAAACAATGAAAAAAGTCCTGAGGATTATGCCATTCTGCAAGAGCTTCCCAGTACATTCAAGAAACTGAATGAACATCTATTGAACTGGTTGCACAAAGCGCTCTGCTGCCAGGAACATTATTATTATTTATTGTCAAGGCTACTGGTTTTGGCCCTGAGCTCTCTCCCATTGAGGACTGTAGGCAACTGATGAGCAGGGAGGTCTTTCATCTGGATCATTAAAAGCAGAGCATGATTGCTCGTTGTGTTAGGTTGCTGAGATCAGTGGTTCTACTCAAAACACCTGGTCCTCACACTCAATAACTGAATCTCTCCTGGGCCTGCCTCCTGTTTCCTCTTTGGAGTCAGGCTGTAGTTTCTGATCCTGCTCTACACTGGAGGCTTCCCACTGAAGTGCAGCTCCTACCGGTTTCTAGAGCTGAACTCTTCACCATGCTGTGCTGCCCAAACCACTGTCAGCTCTCAGGGGGAGGCCTTAGGCAATAGGAATGGGAAGGAAACAGCAAAATAAGCAAAGCAGATTAAATTAGAGAATGGTGCCTTCTAAGTGGTATCATAAAGTCACTCTGTAGACTGCTGTCATTGCCACTTCAAATGGAATTCTACCAGGGAGTCTAGGTGAGGTCTTTACTAGTTCCAGGAAGGTGGAAATGAGGTAGGATGTTTACTGTCAGATGCTAAAAAGGTTTGAACACGCAACACCACGGAAGGTTATGACAACTAAACCATCTTCTACATTCAGAAACAGCTGACTCTACCATATAGTTATTTCTATTTCAGAGGGACTTTTCAAAGGTAAGCAGAGCTGTAGGCACCTCGAGTATTAGCTGAATGTCATCAGTACGTTGGTGCCAAGTATTCAGAATTCCACTCATTATCAGATTTGATGTGGAAAAGAAAGTTTGAAAATGGTATTTCTAAGTGATGCATCTTCATAGACAGAGGAAATCAGGGGAAAATGACTTTAGAAGCAAAGATGGTTATAATTATGGACAGTTGTTACCTTGTTATTGGAAAGAGGAGCTCTTTCCAGACATGCTGATCTCAAGGTAATCTTTGAACAACTCAAGTACTGTTGCCCAGGTAGCATAAGCAATCAAATTTTTAATTACTATGACAAATGCAGTAATTATCATTTTAGAAATGCATTTAGTTTCTTTTTCCTGAATGGAACATCGAAGGGTCTTGAGGAATGGTATTTTCAGATTTGTAAGAATCTGAAACTAAAATTGTGTACATTTTTAAAAAGAAAATAGTAGTAAATCACTAATCACAACAACAAATCATTTGCTTTGAATTGCATAAGGTAATATCTTACAGGTCTGAAGCCCTTGTATCCCTCAGTCAAATGTGATGGTATCCAAAAAGAATTTGGGAGCAAGAGAAATGCTGTGTAAAGTACTGTGAATAAAATGCTTAAATTTGAAATGTTCATAGCTGGCAGAGTTGCTCACTGTTTATACTCAAACAATATGTGACATATTGCTCCTTCAGACAAAGTGACAAGAGTATTACATGTGAGTTCTGGTGCACAGGTTTAAATCAAAGGCAGTAGCGAACTACCTGGAGCTTTGGTTCTTGTGCCCTGGTGATCACTTTGCTATTGGGCTGTGGAATTAAGTCTAGTTTCTCTGACCAGAGAAACAGCTTCACTGTTAGTAAAATGGAGATAATGTGACTTAGACAACTTTGAGAGAAGTGTGAAGAGGGTTGTATGGATTCTTGGTAGTTACAAGTATTTTAATATTTCAGTTTCCCACTCCCCAAGAAAGACATCCTATATTAATTTGTCATGATTCATAGCAAATTTCAAATCTGTAACTACACAGCATCAATTAATCATACAGTAGGTAGTTCTTATAATTCTTTTTATAGGGTTATAAATTCGTGTTTACTTGAAGAATGGTAAGCATATTCTAAAATATAAGAGTTGTATCTATATAATTTATTTTACAGAAAAAAAGGTAACTTCTACTGATTGGTACAACTTTGCAAAATATTAAGTATTTAAATCCTCAGCCTTAGCCTTCCAGTTATACTTGTTTCCCATGTGGATTTCCATAAAAATAATAGGCTGTGTTGTCATTGCTATGCCTTCTGTCAGTATCTCCTGGTTTGTCAAGTGTGTGTTCATCGAAGTTCTTCTCTTGTTGATATGTGACTGCTGTAGCATTGTGGTGGCTTCTGTCAGGTAATGCAGCTATCTTGAACTCCCACACATAAGAAAAAAATCCACCTATAGCCCTTTGAAGAACTCTTACAAAATGTGTTTCTAATTAGATACATATAATAGAGAGTACCAGAGGAATTTTTTTCATTGTCACAGACCTTTAGAGCTAAATTTCCACAACAATTTGCTGAAGCACATAGACAACAAGAGGCATTTATGGCTGCATGTGATCCAGAGATAAGAGATGTGCTAGATCTGAAGCGTCTGAAATAAGATGCAGTGGGAAACAGAAGCATCCTTGTATTTCTAGACAATTATAATCAGTGTTTGTCCACAGAATTCAGGCAGCAAACACTTAAAATAACATTTCAAAAAGAAAGTAGTTTAAAGCATACTTTTAAAAGACATTTTTAAACCTTATCTGTAGTCCAATAGCAGCAGATGCTTGTTAAAAGAATGTATCTAAAAGTCAGATAATTTGACATTTTGTTGGTGATGGGCTAGACAGTGGAAAAGAGAAGTTTCACTTCTTCACGTAAGCGTAAGGCTCTCTGCTGAGACAAGCAGCTCCAAAGTGCCTTGGAGTGTTCTGCTTGATGTGCTGTGCACAGGGAGCTTTTTAGTCAGCTATTGCTTACATGCAATGTGACACATTGTGCCATGAATAGCTGAAACCCAGTTTCCAGTGACTTTCTCCCACATTTTTTCCCCTTCGTATTGACTGATAAAAGATAATCTTGTATTTCTCTGTAATGAGGAGTTCATAGAGTATCTCTTCCATTTGTGGGCCTATTTTCCTGAAACTTTGGTGAAAAAATGTCTTTGAATCTTCTAGTCTTTTGTTCAGTTTACTTAAAATTGTTCAGGAGCACAGAAGTTATTTCAAGGGAACAGACATCACACGTGGTTATTACTGCTTTAGTCTCATTTCTTCTGGGAAACCAGTCTAAATGCAGCATTTAGAATTGTCGCTATAAGAAATCCAGCTATCATCATGAGTCAGAAAGAATACTTCTATTAATTCCATCAGAGTATGTGTATACTTGTATATAATACTAAAGTATTAAAATAACTGGCAAGACCGAGCAAGTTAAAATACTGCAAAGTTAGAAAAAAATGCCAAATTAAGGTTATTGGGTCTAAATTAATGTGTCCTTCTATTGGTCTGGTAGTTATAAGGCTCCATGTTACATGTGAAGACAGATGTACCATGAGCAAGCTACAGGACAATAAAAGCTCAATATGTTTAATGCCTTCAGAGCTGGGTTGTTAGTTGTGGTTTTTCTCAAAATAATGTTAAAATGGTGCACCTGAATTAAATTCTTATGTTCCAAATTTTATGGGCATCCTGTGCTCACAAACTAGATGTGCATTAGAGAGGCCATGAAATCTCCATCCTGGAGAGCTCAGATCTCAACTGGACAAATTCCTGCACAACTTGATCCTTGCTCATCATGTTTTGAGCAGAGATTGGACCAGGTGGCCTCCAGGGAGTCCCTTCTGACCTAATTAAATCTGTGATCTGTGACCAGATCTATGGACCAGAAAGAGCTGTCCTATAAGGTATATGTAATCTGTATGCTTTAAATTACCTAAAATTATTTCTGTGTAAAGAAGTTCAAACCTTTAAAACTGTGTTAGCTTCTATTAGACCAAACCAATATTTATAATAATTCTTTAAAATCTTTACATGGTCTACCAAACAGCTACCCTAATTGCCAATTATTTAGTTATCTATAAAAATAAGAAATCAGAACAAGCCTAAATTTTACTCATATTGGATATAGTCTCACTTTAGATCTCCTGAGAAAGGACAGAATTGTATTATTTTTACAGTATCTAGAATATTAAGTAGAAAATGACATTTTGAATGATAGACAATCTGAAACAAAACAGCATTTCCAAGAAAAATGCAAAAAGAATTCTATATAGGTTGTTACTGAATTAAGAGAATGCGATTGTCATTCATGACAAACAATTGTCATATTTTTTTTGTAAGGGATGGATAGTGTACAGTCTAAAACATTGTCTGCTTATTCAGAATGTGGTATAATACAGAAGTGTACAGAAAATGGTGTTTCCTTATTTGGAAAAGTACTTTAACAAAATTTAATCAGTATAGATTAGAGAAAAGACAACAAAACAAGGAGAGTAAGTCTGTAAATACTTGAGAGAAATGGGTTGGTGATATAAAAGAAGGAAATAGCTATAACAGGGAGGGAATTGTGTCATGTCTCTGTTATATTTCACATAGATGTAATGCCATGGGTTTGTGGAATTAAATTAGCAAATATGTAGAACCGAACAGTGAACAACTAGAGGATAGATACAACAGATACTAGAAAAATGCGTGTAGATCTGAAGGTTTATTAGATGATGGAATAATTTATCAAGGGAAGTTCTCAAGCGCAAACATTAGATAAGGGTAACAACAGCAGGTCAAACTTTATTTTACAAGATCCTCCAGCATTACAGCAGGGAAATGTAATTTCCAGTCCTAGCATAAAGATCTTATGAATACTGAAAAGCAGCAAAGTAGTGGACAGAAAGAGGGAAAACATGTACTCCATTATTCACATCTGATATGTAAATAAGAATTTTGGCAACCACCAGTAAACAGATATTGCTTAAGCATGAATACTTCTATATGCCATAAAACAAAACAAACAAAAAAACCATAACCCAAAGAAATTGGCAATTTAAAATACAGTCTGCCCGTGAGGGTGTTGAATAATTATGAACCATGCTTTGGAATGTCACAAAATATATTGATAGAGGCAGCTGTCATGACCAAATTTTGTAGAAATACTGCAAAATAACCTATATATAGGTTTATTTTCTTGAAGTTATATATGTAGGTTTAGTTTCTTAGAGACTAAATCTGAAGTGCTGCAGAACCCAGTACCTACTTCAATTAGACTTCATTATTTAGTGACTTATATTTGAATAAGCATTTGAATAAACAGCTCTGCACTTCTCACACATAATTGATATTACATGCCTCTCTTGATATTGAAGTATTCCCCAATTGAACAATAGTGAGAGATCCAGATTACTCCCAAATTCAAATGTCAGATCAACTTTTTTTTTTTTTCTCTCAGATACAGACTTTAGGGTGTGACTAAGTACTCACTAGGTCACTCTAGATTGTGACAGTGAAAGGGAAGAATTTATTCTTGATTCTCTTTTATATGTAACTTCTATTCGTACGCACCATATTTATAATCTGGTTTTGCCTTGGATTGAACTAATGGTCTAATGAACTACATTTAATTTAGCTGATAGTAAAATTATTAATGAACTGTTTCTCTATTCCTCCCTGCAGTATGCTGTCTGGATGGTCCTTTGGGTTACATGGAACGTGTTCGTTATCTGCTTCTATTTGGAGGCTGGGGACCTTTCAAAGGTAATTTACCATTGGATACATTTAAGCCATCAGCACTTTGTTAACATGCTCCAGTCAAAAGGCTGTGTTCTGCTTGACTCATCCTCTTAGTGTTATTGGAATGAGGGTAGTACGGTGGAAATTTGGAGTATTCTGGATACGTTAGAAAGTTTTAATCTAAACAGTAATATGCATATATCTCCTGATGCCCACAACAATAATGATATATACATTTTAAAAGAAAATTACCTCTTTTTACCCCCTTGGTAATTCTGTAATGCAAATTTTACCTCTATGAGAGACATTAATTAATGAGTTCATAAATATAAGAGATTACCATCTCAAGGGTAAACAAATATTTTTTTGTACCATTTGGCTTGCTGTTACTTAGCTGGATTCCTTTCAGGGGTCTTATATCACAGCATAATTATTGTAAAACAAGGTGTTTTTCATTAAATTAAAATGTAAACTGAGGTGCTAGTATAGTTTGCCATTTGGCTGCAGCAATGTTTTTTAACTTTGTGCTTCTAGTAGGAATATTATGATTGAACACTTATACACAGTCCAAATCCATAGGAAAAATATATTTTCCTAAGAATGACATAGTTATAGGGTTTTATTGACATTGTAAGTGATAACACATAAAGTGGAAGTTGGTAATAGGCTCAAACCAACATCTCAAACCAAAATTCCTACATTCTAAGGTATTCCCAGAAGGGTGGCAATTTGTGGAATGAAAGATTAGCAGTGGTAACAAATTATTTTTTTTAAGTAATAAGCTTCAACTGAGTGTAAATATTGCTGTCCAGGCTGAGCTATGCTTACAGTGGTGTGAACTGAGCAGCCAGTAGAATCCCACATGTGAAAGAGATCACATTCTCTTCTTGACTCGGATGTTTAGTTGAAGTTACTGATTAAAGGGAGTTTAGCCCAACTGTAAATTACAGATGTAATTCTCTGATCCTTTGTGAGTCCATATTACGGTATGATGCAGAAAGTTAAACACAATTACAGAAAGTATAAATGAGGCAAAGATACCTGTATTTTATCTCAAATCACCATCAAAGTACAAAAAGTACTAGAGACTGGGATACTTCATCTCAATGTACTTGTTTCTTCAAAAGATACAGACTTCAGAAGGATAAGAATTTCATTTCCTGAGGGTGTCAAGTAATTTTCTACAGGTAAAACATTACATTTTCTGGATTTTACACAGGCCCAATCTTATTAAAAGCTTGGCAAAAACATAGTACCTAAAATAAATTGCATATATTACCTTTGATTAAAATGCTTCCTGTGCTGCTAAGTGAAATAATGTATATAACAAGCCCAGCATCAATCCACCCTCTTTCCCCCTGCTTGTTCTGCATTCTTAGACTTGTAACTGTTGGGATGCTAAAAATGCCTGGGTAAGTGAAAGGGGGTGAGAAAGAAGGGAGAAAGGAAACGCAGCTGTTTGAACACTGTGGTTTAATGAGTATAAAAACAGCTTAAGAGCACTAGTAAGTGCTGGTTGAAATTGAGATAAGCCAAAACCAGTATCTAAACATGGAACTGATTTTTTCTGAAGTCTAGGGCTGTGTCATCTAGAGCGTTTCCCAACCAACCATATGGTTCAGGTTTATATTTGGATGTAATTAAAATTTTTATTTGGTCTTTAGAGGTATTATTTGTTCCAGCGATATGATCTGACTTGAAATACCCAGTAGGGCGTATTACTTCCACTTCAGCTGGTGTTCAGACCAACAGCATTGGTAAAGAGGGAGAAAAGGAAACGTTCCTAGAAAATGAATTTAAGAGATAGATACAGATCAACTCATTATCTGTAAAAGGTCTAATTCATACATGGGACATCACTCTCCTCTCCCTTTCAACTGCGAATGGTACATGAAAACTTTCCCACATGATCAAATCTTCTGCAAGATCTAGGCCTAGAACTGTATGTCTAATGGGAAGATATCCAATTGGTTGGATGGATAAAACTTATCCTCCTGTTCTAGATCCTTCAGAGGCTCCAGCCGTCTTACAGATGTAGATATCTTACAAAATGGATCCTTTTATGTCTCTCAGGCACATTCATGTGTCTTGCACTGAATCTTTTTTATTATTTATATTTTCATCTGGGAATAACTGCAACTTCAAATCTGTAATGATACTCCTGTGTATTTTTTTGTGTGTTTGGAATGGCACATAGAACCTAGAAAAAAGCTCTGAGTCTGAATCAGTTCTAAATAGAGAATAAAAAATAACCTTTAGGTAAGTACCAGAGGGATGCCTCTGAGGTTGTAAACCATGAGAGAGGATGCTGCACAGCATGGCTTTAGGAATTGATAGGTTAAAATTACAGCCTAATAATAGTTCAGCTGAGTATAGTTTATTTTTATATGTATAATTTATAGATTTCTACAAAATAAAAGAAAGGCTTTTTAAAAAGTTTTGAGAGCAGCTTTTATTCTATGTGTATGCAGATCAATTTTTCTATCATCACCTACTGATTCAATGGAGATGACATATTTCAATTGTTAATATACCTTATTACAAAAGGTTGCTAGCTTCATCCTTTTTTGGTTCAGTTGTGGGGATGGAGGTCACATTTTTACAGCTTTTCCTTATTACACTGAAACAGGCTTGCAAAGACTCAGAAATTCTTATATAACAATGAGGTGATTAGCTCTGAAGAGAATGAGGAGACTTAGGGATTATTAGTGAACAGCCATGCAAATCTGTTTGCATTATACACCATTACAATCATATGGAACTTCTGGAAAATGGCATCACACTAAGTTGTTTTCTGTGCTTGAGTCTCAGTTATCTTTGCTGAACTCTTACACAGCAAGCTGGAATATTTATGGCTTCGCAACAAAGGTTTATAAAAAAAGGAAGTGCAGTCATTTCTTAACCTTGATTGTTATGTGCATCTGTGAAAGGATGCCTGGAAAACCCACTTCTCAGACTTACTTTTCAGTATTACTCTTCAATAATATTTAATTAGTCTGTGCTGTTTTGCTTGCTGGTGAGTGCCATACTCAGTATAAGTAAGGCTTTAAGGTTTCAGGAGTGGTAATATTTATTTTGACCTGTGGCTAAGCAAATGTAGCACAGGAAAAGCATAACCTCTTGTCTTGAATGAGGTGCATCTGAAGTACACTAGTGAAACAAAGAGGAAACCACAATAGAAAACATCTCTGAGAAAATGTATTATTTCAATGATTTGTTTAAATATATCAAGAAAGGACACAAGGAACTAGATTCAACTATCTCAGAACACCAGCAACAAAAAAAGCCCCCAAAACCCAACAAAAGTTAACAGTCTATTTGGTATTTTTTACTTTCTTATTTAGATAAAACTCCCATTTACTTCTTTGGTATTCAGCTCCAACCTCTGAAAAAAGACCCTCAGTAGAAAGAGTGCTGCAAATCTTAGGTAATGAAGAAGCAGCATTCTTGCTTCCAAGTATTTAAAAGCTTTCCCTAATGATGTCCAAGGATCCCACAAGCAGAATAGAAGCAGAATAACTATCAAGCTCCTATTTTTAGTTTTAAAATGAGTAGACATTTTTTCACTGCAAAAAATGCATGGCTGAGGTTGCACTGGTCCCATGGCAACTGTGGGAATGTAGAGATGCTGCTGCTGTCTGTTACTGGAAGTAAAGGTTGAGGCTGGTCTTGGGATGCTGTATGAGGGGGATCAGCTGGGGTTCAGGGTCCGAAGCAGCCCTTGCTGCACAAGGTGCCAGGCTTCAACCAGTAGTTTTTGTTCTCCTTGCATGCAGCCCTCTTTGTGTGACCAGATACAAGAGCTCTTTTCTCACTGCCACCTGGCTGAGCTTTGGTATTGCTTTGCTGTAGACCTTACGGTAGTATGTGTATGTGACCAAGAATACACTTTCTAAAAACTAATTTTAACTGTCAAAATTGACAAAGTTTCTATTTGTGTGTTATTCTTGACATATTGATTATTTATACAAAAGTTACATTTTATACATTAAATCATAAGGTTGTACTTACATGCCTTTTGACACAAAAAATAGATGGTTGAAAGTAAAACACGCCACTATCAAGAAATGCCAGAGTTAAGTATATAGCATATATTTAAGCATAATTTATCTCTCCATACATTCAATTTTATATAGATTTTAATCATGCCATCACAACTGTATTTTTTTCTTTTTCATGATCCTTTGCTTAATCTCGGCATGGCCTATTGGGAATTGAGTGAGCCTGCCATACTGGCTCTTACTTCATGTATTGCAGCAGTCAGAAAAAACTTGATAATGGGGTGAGGAAAAAAAAAATAAAATGATGCTTTTCTTATCATGTGTAGCCATTACATATTTTGTTTTGTCCTCATTGGCCATTATGTAATAATTTCCATACTTCATACAAGTAAGTCCGACACTTCAGCTCTGCTTTGAAAACATGTACAATAATACTGTGAAAGCTTATGTACAGAACCGTGGCACCTAAGAATGCTATAGCACGGTGGCGATAGTATATACTTAGCTTACCATGTGTAAAGTGCAGTTCCTCATGATTTTAGCACTCATTCTACAGATCCGAGTTGCAAGCTACTGTTCTTTAGAAAAAAAGTTGCTGTTTGCATTCAAGTGAAATTACTTCCTTTCCTATGTTGTCCTGAGCTGCAATAGGAGGAACATGAAAGGATAGGAAAGATTAAAAAAAATACATGTATTTAAAATTGTAATTATTAAATATGATACAAAGAACTGAACGTATTGCAGCTATTAAACTGTAAACTAAAGAAAAATATGTAATAGGATTGTTTTCTGTCAGAAGTTTTAAGCGAAATCAAATGCTTCTGAGCATATTTTCTCCTCTCCATTCTAAATATCTGCAAAGATAAGATAACCTAGACCCACAAAATCAGACAAATTCATATAGGAAGAGACCTCACAAGGTCACTTAATCCAGCCTCCTGTTCCAAGAAGCACCGATTTCTAAGTTAGATCAGGTTGCTCAGAGATTTAGTCAGGCAAGTTTTAAAAGTCTCCAAGGATGGATGTTTCACAGCCTCTATACTTCTTAACTTGTCATTGTGAAAATTTTTTTTGTGATATACAGTTGAAATTTCCATTGCTGGAATCTGTGACAGTGCCTCTTGTCCTTTCCCTATGTACCTTTGAGAAAAGTCATGCTCCATCTTTTCTAACACTCCCTTTAGGCTTTTAACTGAAGCTGAGTACTTCAGCTTTCTTGCCCTTTCTGTAGGTTAATTCCTATGTCCAAGTACACACTGCTTATTGCACCTCACAAGAAAAAAGGTTGATTATCATGCAATAAATAATCAGTTTAATTTTCACAATTTTACATGTTTTACTATGGAAGAAAAATTAAGTGTCTTCACATATACATAAAGCTATATACTGTCTTAAGTGAAGTGCAAAAAGATGAAGCTTATCATTGTTATCTTGAAGAAGTAATAACATATTAAAAAAGAATTAAAATCCCTTACTTCAAAGACAATTCAATTTACATCAACATTTATGTTGCCTGATATTGTACTTTGGGAAATACTTAAAACATTGCATCTAAACCTTGCAGTCAAAATGCTGACAATGTGTAACTCTCTTCCTTTCCTGCTGAGGTTAGTATAAGTCACGAAAGTTAACCAAAACTTGGTGAAGGCTCCTCAGTAACTGATTCCCAGGAAGCAGGAGGAAGGCAATATATTAGCATTGCTCAGAAATACCCCTTGTGAGAGAGACAGCTCTGAGAATGCAGAGGAAGTACTGGAGAAATGAAAGTTTAGGGAGAGAGCTTGCTGCTGGTTTATTATCCGCAGGTACCGCACACTCTGTTGCTAAAATGTAAGTTTGACTGTTTTTCACATCATGAAAGCAGAGTAATAAAGGCAAAGTTCCCCCAATAAAGTGAAGTTCCCCAGCTGCCAACGTACACTGTGATTAAAATCAGCGTTTTCATAGTCATGGTTCATAGTAAAGAAAGGCCAAAAGGGTCTTGAGGATATGGTTATTCCATTCTTCTGCCTACAGCCAGGCTCAGTAACCAACCTGGTCTATGGGAGAACATCTGATGCAAAATATCTTAAGAAGGAAATGAGCAGTTCAGAATTCCACCCACAGCTGATGTTCACGCATGAACAACTTTTCACAACTGCTAAGTCCACCTTTCACTTGTTGACCTGAGACGTTTATGTAGGATTAGCCAGATAGAATCATAGAATCATTTAGGTTGAAAAGACCTCTAGGATCATCTAGTCCAGCCTTCGTCCAACATCTCCCTGACCCCTAGACCACGTCTCAAAGCGCCACATCTACCCATTTTTTGAACACCTCCAGGGATGATGACTCAACCGCCTTCCCTGGGCAGCCTGTTCCCCTGCCTAACCACTCTTTCAGTAAAGAACTTCCTCCTGATATCCAATCTAAACCTTCCCTGGTGCAACTTGAGGCTATTACCTCTTGTCCTATCATTAGTTACCTGGGAGAAGAGACCAGCACCAGCCTCACTACAACCTCCTTTTAGGTAGTTGTAGAGAGCAATGAGGCCTCCCCTTCTCCAGACTAAACAATCCCAGTTCCCTCAGGTGCTCCTCATACCACATATTCTCCAGACCCCTCACCAGCTTTGTTGCCCTTCTCTGCACCCACTCCAGCACCTCAATGTCTTTCTTGTACTATGGCGCCCAAAACTGGACACAGTACTCAAGGTGCAGTCTCACGAGTGCCGAGCACAGGGACACAATCAGCTCCCTACTGCTGCTGGTCACACCATTTCTGATACAGGCCAGATGCCGTTGGCCTTCTTGGCCACCTGGGCACCCTGCTGGCTCATGTTCAGCCGGCTGTCCACCAGCACCCCCAGGTCCTTTTCTGCCAGGCAGCTTTCCAGCCACACTTCCCCTAGCCCATAGCATTGCCAGGGGTTATTGTGACAAATGTCAGATATAACTGACTTCCAATGGCTGGAGTGCAGTCCATCCCTTCTCTTTTCCTTTTCAATTGGATGACACTAATGGGAACAGGAAGAGCAGCAGTGGTCTTAGCACCTCCTGCAAATGAACAAATTAATATCTGACCTGCATTGCTGGTGGGAGTAGATAGAAGGGGCGAGAGGAAATATGGAGCTCATGTTTCCTCCTACCATTCTCATTTGTCCCCACTATCTCATCCGGCAAAGTTATAATGACCAACCAGAAATAGGCACCTTGTAATATTTTTCCACTTGAACATGCTAACATTGGCAAGCACACAACCACCTCTGTGTCTGACTTTCACATGCCACTGCTTGGATTGATACCTAGTTGCTCTGAAATGCAGTTTATATCCATATGCAAATTAACTACAATAATGCAAATTACTTTAGGATATGATTTGCATAGCTTGACACTTATGATGCTTAAAAAACATGCTGGCTATGA
The DNA here is from genome assembly GCA_013400335.1 of Eurystomus gularis. Lineage (NCBI taxonomy): Eukaryota > Metazoa > Chordata > Aves > Coraciiformes > Coraciidae > Eurystomus > Eurystomus gularis. Next base: position 20,966 of record VZZY01025353.1, on the reverse strand, counting down.
GTGCTGAACACTTTATGCAGCTAATATACTCTGATTTTAAAGGGACAGTTTGATATCTAGATGAAGCTGATGAAAGGAGGAAACAAAAGAAATGGTTCATTCATCTTCAGTGTAACTTGGTTGCGACAAAGCAATAAGCTTGGCAACAAGACTGAGCTTGCACCAGTTATACATTCATTCTACATTACTTTGTGTCCATTAGTATAATTGTTATACTTATTTGCTTCCACATTTAATAATTATTTTTGTAAGATGGTGGCTGTTAATAGTTAAATGTTAATGTTGCACATACTCTAATAAAACAACCTGCAGGATGTTTAATTTTCAACATATTACCTTCCTTGGATGTTGTTTTAACAGATGTCCTGTTAAGATAACAGAGAAATTAAATTAGTTTTCAACTCAAAGCATCTGGTTAACTTTGTAGGTAAATGCCTTTGAGCAGTAAATCCGACCAGGGTTTTCAGATAAATAGCTATCAGAATGTTTTAAGTAAATGACTTTATTTTTTCACTTCTATTACTCAGGGCAGATTTGACATGTTTGATCATATATCTAACAGATGAAAATTGAAAATAGTGCTGGCAACCAGCAGTGTTAGGTTATTCTGAGGGTAGTTTCATGGGTAGATACTATTAAGCATGCTTGTGGTTTCATATAATTTAGTTTTGCACAATTTTTAAACCCCAAGATCTTTACAAGCTAGAAGATAACTGATTACAAAATTTAAACTGTTTATTACTGTAGACATGGCATATAGTAGAAAACATTTAGATAAAACTGGAATTTTTAATCTCTTTAATGATGAAGCAAATTGTGATAGGAAATCATTCAAAGTATAGAAAAATATGAAATATGGTTGTACAGGTTTTGCTTATGGTACAAAGTTTACAAAGTTTATAATTTAAAATTCTGGGATATATTTTATGTTGAGTTCATGTATAAACATGTGTCTACATATTTATTTATATATGTATACTTTTCCCAGAAACTAATAGTTATGCACTGAATACAGGAACACATGAAAATGAGTAAGTGTAGTGACTGATCAGATGATAATTCCATATGATAATTTACATATGAGTGTACATATTGCATAAATATCATATATGTCTGTACATATGTATGAAGTACCTCAGTTATACTGTTAAGATTGGTAAGCACCTATTTTAGCATATGCCTTACAACTGCATATCATATGGCTATATGGAGGTTTTAGTATATATCTGAAGGCAGCGCCATGGATATTTCTGTAAGTCTTTCAAGTGCTACAGCCAAGCCATTGCAAAAAAACCCTAAATATATATTTATGAGATTACTTCTTAATATTTATTAATTATATTGCAGTACCATCTAGTGGCCCCAATTTGATATCAGGGTGCCATTATACTCTGAGCCCTAGACACACGTAATATAAATAGACCCTGTCCTAAATGGAGCATAGTCTTAATATCTGATGAAACAGTGAGAAACAGCAAATAGGAAGCTTTTGGTAGAATGCAAACCTGTGGTTTATCTTTTGAATTCTTAACAAACTCTGGTTTTTCTCAAGTTTCTCATCAAGATTTCCCCATGTTTTTTATCCCTATGATGATGGAGAGGCAAGTGATACGAAGCCCTACTTTTAATCTGGCAGCATTTCTGGTCCCCCTCTGTAAGGGAATAACTTTTGAATTGCCTAGCGCACCATTGCTGGCATTTCACCAATGGCTTAAGGCGCTGGGGTAAATGTTGATTTTGCTTAAAATAAAACATCAGGAGAGAAATGTATTTCCAGTGAAGTAGATGCTCAGAAGATCAGAGCTACGGAGTGCACATTTGCTGTGACAGCTCTTCTGAGGAATTGTCTATACCTCTCATAGACAGGACCTTTCCTATGGGTATAGAACTCAGGCTCTGGAATAAGCTATGGACAAGGCCTGAAGGGCTATTTACCAGACCTGAAAGCTGGAGAGCCTACCAGAGCGCTCACTCATCTTTTGTGAAAGTAGGAAAGCATATAAACATACGTTCTGCTTATTAAAACTGAGTTAAATTTCACTGTCTCGTGGTGTCAGCTCTTTGTTTTGTTATTTATTCTTTTTTTAGTACATATGCAATACTTCAAGATAGTCCTTAACAATTTGTTGTTCTAAATGTAGGCACAATAGATAGAATATACTTTCTCCACATTTACTTTTCCTCTATATATACAGAAATAATCAACCTTCTAGTTATAAACTATCAGATAAATTCCATCTTGTGAATCAGGGGTCTACCAGAAATTTCAAGGTAACACTAGTTAACCCAGGAGGAAATAAATATTCTGTATTGCCTTCAGCATCTTTTCACAAAGAATAAGCATTTATTGAACCTGGAAAAGCAACATGAGCTGTGAAGCACTTTCCTTTTTTGATCCAGTTTAATGTTGTCCCCATTCCATAGGACAGTGTAAGTACAGCCAACAAGCAGCTCATTGCCATTTTTACCATTCTCCTTTCTCACCACTGCATTGGTAGCAGAGAGCTCACAGACTATAAAGCCATGCACTGAAAATGGCTGCAGTGACTGATGACCTTTTATAGTGGTTCACAGAATTACAGAATCACAGAATGGTAGGGGTTGGAAGGGACCTCTGAAGATCATCTAGTTCAACCCTCCTGCTAAAGCAGATTCAGCTAGAGCAGGTTTCACAGGATCATGTCCAGGCAGGTTTTGAATATCTCCAGAGAAGGACACTCTGCAACCTCTATGAGCAGCCTGTTCCAGTGCTCTTGCACCCTCAAAGTAAAGAATTTTTTCCTCTTGTTCAGATGGAACTTCCAGTTATCCACTTTGTGCCTGTTGCCCCTTGTCCTGTCACTGGGCACCACTGAAATGAGTGCGGCCCCATCCTCTTGACACTCACCCTTTAGATATTGTAACCATTGATAAGATCCTGTCTCAGTCTTCTGCAAGCTTCTCTAAGCCTTTCCTCATAAGAGGTATGTTCCAGTCCCCTAGTCATCATGGCAGCCCTCCACTGGACTCTCTCCAGTAGTACCTTGTCTCTCTTGTACAGGGGAGCCCAGAACTGGACACAATACTCCAGATGTGGCCTCACCAGGGCAGAATAGAGGGGGAAGAGAACCCCCCTCAATTTGCTGACCACACTCTTCTTAATGCACCCCGAGATATCATTGGCCATATTGGCAGCAAGGGTACATTCCTGGCTCATGGTTAACGTATTATCCACCAGAACTCCCAGGTCTTTTTCTCCACAGAGCTGCTTTCCAGCAGATCAGCCCCTAACCTGTACAGGTGCATGGGCTTATCATCATCTTATAACAATTCATATTTGCAGTTGTCCTTCTGCTGAACAGTCCCAGTCCCATGGCCCTGCCAGAGCACTGAAGGACTTGAATATTTGTGATTTATCTATGAGCTAAAATACAGAGGTGCATTTGAAGCCACTCCAATCAGGCATAAAATACAGTCGTACACACCCAACTTTGCACTGAAGCAGGTGAGCAGCTCCTGGAGAAGACAGTAATAAAAGCTAAGGAGGTATTAACATTTTTAAACTGTCATAAATATTTCAAAGTGAATGTCTGCCCTAGTCACAGAGCCATGCTATGCTTTCTGCACTCCAAGAGAATTGACACTCACTAGATAATCTCCTTAAAAGTTTAAACAGATATTTCCAGAAACATGGTGCAATGTAATTTTCCTCTTGTAAACTGATACCTCAAAACTGTATAATTAAATTTAAATTTAAATTTAAATTTTTTCTTGTAATTTTTTTCCTTTTTCACTCCAATGAAAGGAATGTTTCCAAAACTGCTACTGAAAGGCAGTGATCTGTGGTATATGTGGTATAAGTGAATAACTAATGTCGACTTTGATAACTCTCTAGATTTGATGATTAATTGTTATTAATTGCCCATAATAAACAAGAAAAGTTATTCTCTGGCAAAACCTCGCTGACTGCGGTGCTGTCACACTGCAGCTGACAGCACACACTCAGCTTGTTTTGTTTAGTTGATTCCATATATTTAAAATGAAGGACTAGCTATGAAAAATATTTGGTCTCCTTTTCTAGTAACCCTCTAAACTCGATGATTGCCTTTGGGAATTTATCCCCAGAGTATGAATTCACTGTGGTATTGATGTTTTCAAAACTTGCTGCTGCTGTTTCTATGACATTAATTTTAAGGGGCATCCTATCTATTCTGGAGTAGGCTACTATACTATAGTATTATATCCCACTTACCAGACTACCACAAACAGCTATTTGAGTTGAAATTGCATTCTGTGTTTTGAGGGTAGGATTTGATTGATTAAATAACCTTATGAATTGATCAAAAGTGTGGTTTATTGTGGGTTTCATTCTAAAAGCCTGTTCTTCAGCAGGCCACAGCGTAACTTGGGCTATTTTTCTTCCACCCTACAATGGCTGGCTAATTCAGCAATAATGAGGTGATCAGTAACATGCTGTGTCTGAGTGAGTATCTCACCGGTATCTTTAAACTGCCAATGAACCCTTTTATAGGAAAACTGCTGTTTGCAATGTAGAGGGAGAGTAAGATCAGAGTGCTCAAAACTATATGAAAAAAAATATTTCCTCTTCTAGAGGTAATTGAGACATGCCTCACTACTCAGATAAAAAAAAAGAAAAAAGGTATTGGATTTGTCAGGTTTTTAATGATATCTTAAAAGTGAAGGCCTCTCCCTATCTCTATAAAAGTCCCATCTATGACTTCTAATCAGATGAGCAAAGCAATCTTTGTGTTTCTCTTTCTCCCTTTTCTTAGCAATTTTATATTTGTCACTCCCCTCTTTTCATCTCTCCACTTATTTAAGCTGTACCTTTTTTTTTTAATCTTGGCTTTGTTCACTGCTGGCCCATTCCACTGATGCTTAGCACATGCAAATATATCCTAGCTGGCTTTGGCCAAACCGGCAAGACGTATTTTGCTTTCTAAGTATGGCAAAACACTATGTATCATTTAGGTATTTGTCTTTAACTGCCACTTACAAAACAAACTGAATGTAATTCTGTACTTCACTGTCCATTGTAACCACATGCACCCAATTTGTAGTGTTCCCACAAATTTTCTTAAAACTCGAGTAAAAGACATCTGTCCTACAGCACCAATAACAGGGATGGATTTCCATTCAGTGGAGAAGTTAAGCAGTTGGAACATACTTGTTTATCTTTGACTGAAGGAAGCTTTTTAAACTTTTTTTTCTTTATTAGAATATTCAATATCGTGTTTATGTAGATATGTTTCTTCTTTCATATGTTTCATATTACATAATAATATACATTTTCATGAAACATTGTTAAATATTGTTAATTAAACATTACAGATATAATCTAGATAATATACAACACAAAAACCATTTGCGGAAGTATCCAGTCCAAGCCCCTTGCCAAAGCAGGTTCGCCTAGGGCAGGTTACACAGGAACGTGTCCAGGTGGCTTTTGAAAGTCTCCACAACCTCTATGGGCAGCCTGTTCCAGTGCTCCGCCACCCTCGAAGTAAAGAATTTTCACCTCATGTTGAGGTGGAACTTCCTAGGTTCAAGTTTATGCCCGTTCCCCTTGTCCTATCACTGGGCACCACTGAAAAGAGGTTGGTCCCATCTGCCCATGACACCCACTCTTCAGATATTTATAAATATTGACCAGATCCCCTCTCAGTCTTCTCTTCTCCAGGCTAAACAGCCCCAGGGCTCTCAACCTTTCCTTAAAGGAGAGATGTTCCAGTACCTTAATCATTGTAGCCCTCCGTTGGACTGTCTTCAGTATTGCTCTGCCCTTCTTGAACTGGGGAGCCCAGAACTGGACACAGTACTCCAGATGTGTCCTTACCAGCGCAGAATACTGAGAACCTCCCTTGTTCTGCTGGCCACACTCTTCTTAATGCACCCCAGGATGCCATTGGCCTTCTTGGCCACAAGGACACATTGCTGCCTTGTGGTTAACTTACTGTCCACCAGGACCCCAAGGTCGTTCTCTGCAGAGATGCTTTCCAGCAGGTCAACCCCTAAACTGTACTGGTGTTTCTTAATATACTATCCTAGGTGTTCAAATAGCTGTGTAAGAAATACTGCTATGGGCAATGCTGAAAGAAATGCCTTCATTAGAAAAGCTTCTCCTTAAGCTTAGGGAACAAACCATTCACTTTTATTAAGAAACAAATATATAAGTACATAGAAACATACATACATATATCTTTTTGATCAGTGGTTTCCATTTCATATGAAGCACGTATATGCCATTCTGTGTCTTATTATTTTTCCTTAATATTATTTTTTAATTTCTTTATTCTTGTAGGCATAAATTCTACCAAAAAAAAAGCACAGATGCTGTTCTTAGCTTTTGTTTATTTTACTTTTTTTTGTTTAATCAGATATTTTCTTGTGTTGCGGGTGCCCTACTTTATGTTGTACAAAAATTTCCCATCTTCTTTTATTTACTCTCCCTTGAATATTTCCTATACTACTTGCCAAATACTATCTGTGCCTTTTAATGGTTTAAAGTATTTCAGTCATATAAGCAGCTTCAACTCAGCACAAGGATCTACAGTATGGCACAATTTGTGTAGAATCAGAAAGCTTTTGAGCTTCTAACTGTGTATTTTTCATGGTTGACAGAAAACAATGGAGTTCAAAGCATGAGATGTTTCCTAAAACTACAACTTCTGACTGTAGTGTTTGCCCTCCTGAATTCTATGGTTTTAATTTTCAGTAAAGGAAGAAGTCATGAGCTCAGACAGCTGGTTGAAAGAAGAGGTTAGAGGAGAGCTTAGTAACAACAGAGTATGATGCTATGTAATTATTTTTTTTCTCTTCATTAGCATATACAACCTGCTACAGGAATGAGAATATAATGGTAATTGCCAGACTGTTGGATTTTCACACTTGGAAATAGTGTAAAGTACAAATCTGAAGTAATTGGGGTTCTTTCAAGAAATGTCTCTCTCTACATAGTGAAGGCAGGAACTTGTGACAGACTATGGAGACTTAATTTTAATGTTGAATTTCTGGCAAAGTGTCTCCAGGAGATAAAAGTACTTATCCAGATTCAGGTCTAAAAGTGAAAATTAGTGTAGCAATCTTTAACTTATCATTAAAAGATGGTCGTCTGTGTCACAGTATGTAGCATTAATGATAGATTCTGCAGAGGAGGGTTGCCTCTATATGAAAAATTGCTGAAGACAAAGATTACTGAGAGAGTTTCCATGGGAAATTTGTTTGATTCCTGTACCCATTCTGTTTAGCTTTAGGCAATGTTTTCAGTTGTTTTGCACAAGCACAAAAATGTGTCCATTAAAAAGAATATATAAAAAGTAATATATTTTTTTAATACTGGTATCATTGTGTACTGTTTTAGACAGTACTCCCTCATGCCCTATCGTAAAGAACCATGTTTTTAAAGTAAAATATCAAGTACCCTCTCTTCCATGTCTCATACAGAGGCAGTGCAAAATATTACAAGCATAAGTGGCAAACTGCATATAAGTAGAGTGTTGTTTCACATATAACTTAGGTCTTTGATAACCCAAACTCTAAAAATTTTTTTTCAAATAATATTCAAATAATCTGCCATTTATTTAAGATGGTGGTTATAGGCATGAAAATGTGGACTCAAGGAAACCAGCAAGCCACTAAGGGTCCAGAGGCTGAAGATGTGTCTTTGTCTCCTCAGCATGACATGTCACTGTCTGCTGCCACACTACCATGCCCATGTGACATGCCCCTTCCCATGTGTAATTCTTCAATATCTCTCACTCTTTTTTATACGTCCCCTGTTTTCCTAGACACCTGCCTGATGCAGGTGATGATGAGCTGAAACACTCTTTGGAGATCCCTGCTTCCCTGCCTAGACTGCCAAGATAGCTCAAAGTAGATACCTGATTTATAGACAGCTAATATTAAATGAGCTGAATCCAACCCTAAGTTCTTATCACCCACTGAGCTTCAGCACAATGAGATGCCTTCTTTTAACACCAAGCTCTAAATATATCTAAAAATTTGGTGCCATGGGGCCTAAGTAGCATTTAAATTGGAATTTGAGTGTTCTGGCTGTTAGAAGTTTCTGGAAATGGGGTTTGAGTTTATGCTTTTCTGAAAATCCTGCATTTATTGATTTGCATTCAAGAAAAGGAGAAAGAATGGCATTGGCAGAGTTTTCATTTATAAACATAGTGAAAAACTTCTTCATGTTTTCAGCTGGAGTTGCATAGTTTATTTGATTCTCCTCCTTCATTGATTATGATTTTGTTTCAGATAAGCCAGTGATGCTGCGCATGAAATAAATTGAAAACCTGCCTACCATGTCCCTGAAACAAAGGGAGTCAGTTTTGAAAACCGTATACAAAAACTCATACCAACATGCAAATGAATAATAAGTATTTGGAGTTTCAGTTCAAAGCATGGAATAGTTGAATTTAAAAAACTGAGATCCTTAAAACAGCAAATGTTGTAAGTGTATGCTTCAAAGCAAAGAGCAATGTCAAGAATTTGTGACTCGGTATTGACTGGTACTATAGAAGACACTAATAACAAGAAAAAACGGAAAGACTACATGAAAAATTCAAAGCAAAAGATCTCATCTGAAGTTTTCCAATACTGAGCAAGGGATATATATTCAGCCTGCTTAAAAATTTAAGGGTATATTTTTATTAATGGCTGTTTCTTTTCTGTAGTATTTTCTTTGTGATGGGCTTCATGGTACATGTTAGATAAGGTAAAAAGCAGAGAAAAGCAAACTGTTGAATATATAAACTCTTGAGCAAATAAATATTTTAGTTTAGTTTTTTAGAATTAAATATTAAACTAGAAATATGGAACGCCTGTAATTTATATATAGAAACTCACATGGCACTGTGTCAAGTATGAAGTCCTTTGGGATGATGATTTACTTTATCATTAGAATGAAAAAGAAAAAAAGATAAGCAAATTACATATTCATATGTTGCTGGTGTATTTAGGAAGATATACCCATGAGTCCAGAATGTCCCGTCTCTTTTGCTTCTCTGCTTAAGTGATGCTAGATTACTTATAGTAGAATTATAGAGATGTAGAGATGGAAGAGATCTCCTTATAGTATTCCTTGCAAATAGAAATAAACAATAATAGTTAATCTGTCCTTAACACTTGGTTAGCTAACTGGTTCTTTATAAACTATTAAAATTTCTATCTTCTCTAGCCAAAGTAGATACATTTCTTTCATGTTTCATTGTTGCTTATATTTTCTAGGTCTCTCAATGTTCTCTTCCATATTCTTCCTATATACTTTGTAGTGTTTTTAGCATAAATTATATATATAGAAAAAAAGATATTCCAGCTGAGACCTCACCAGCACCAAGCAGACCGATAAGACCTCTAGTATTTTATCTATAAAACTGCCATTAAAGCTTTACTGAATCAGATTTTCTGGATTTTGCACAGTGCCACAGTGTTGATTCTCATTTCTGAGTCACTATTGCAAGCTCCTGCAGTTCTCTTTGCCATATTTTGCTGCCCTGCCAAATGTTACTTACTTTCAATCTGTCTGATTTCTCCCTTTGCTCTTTTCTTTATTTAATTCACCTTGTTGTTCTTGGGTCACCTCTTCAATTTGATAAGATTATTTGGATTGGAGTCCTGCCTTCTGCAGGGTTTGCTATCTTTCTTCTGCATGATAGAATGTGTTCGGTTCTATGACCCAAATCATTTAGGAAAATACTGATTGAGTTGAATCTGGAGTGGATACTCACCTTGCACTTCAAACCCATTCTTAGTTTAACAGCCAAACACTGATAAATACTTTTTACTAGGAGGATTTAAACCAGCTGTGCAACTGGTGCATGGTGATCCATGCATCCATTATGCACTTCCTTAGTTTGCTTGAAAATGACATCACACAGCCCGCTGTCAGAAGCCAGAATAAAGGCAAATATGTCCTATCTACTGCTCCTCCTCCCTAAAAGAGCCATAGCCAACTCACCTGTTGTAGCTGAAGAAGGAAATTTATTTTAATATGAACTGCTCTGTAAAGCTTATATAAGTATCTTTTTCATCTTACAATTTCGTAAGAACACATGGATTGATGGAATAGCAATTTAGTTACAGAACCTCAGGTTCGAACACAGACTCACTATTCCAAAACTGTGAAAAAAAATTGAGGCCAGGAGCTGACATAAACTCTTCAAGGGCTTCTCAAAGTGTCAAATCTTATCCCTAAAAGCATGATGATGTCTTGAGAATTATGCACATCAAAAACAATTTCATAATAAAGGAGATGATTTTGTTTCATTGATATGGAAATCATGTTATGGAGCATGCATCGTGCAAGCTTTCAGTGTCTAAACTGACACCATGTAAGGCACGCATAGATAATTTCCATCCTCGCCAAAATGTTTTTAAATTAGATTTAGTAAAAAAGACATACTGGTATTTATCATCACAAACCACAGATAAACATATGAGTAATGGTATCGGTTCTTTTCTGGTTTTTGGCTTTCATATCTCAATGAACTTGGAACATAAAAGATGTGCAAATGTTAGGGCATCTGAATCTGTACATGAAGAAGTAAACATTTATTAATCTATTAAATATCATCTGCTCTCTGAAAGAGCCAGTTTTTAACTGCAGGAAAGGAACATGACTTTGTAGCTCAAGTCACTTGACTGAACCTTGGGAGATTTGAGTCCATTTTTCAGCTATGACCCAGATTTCCTGTAAATCAGAGCATCTGCCTCAACTTCTGCTGTAAGTTCTTGCCACTGTAAAAGAAAAATGATTGCAGCTGCCTGCATGAAAAGGACAGCACCACAGTGGGGTTAAGCTCCGGATTCCTCACAGAACTAGTGGAGACACTTTACTCTGATGGTTCACCATGTGTAGTCCTGTTCACATTGTGGAATTATGTGAAGCCTTGCTCATAGAAATGGGTCCCATTAAGTTTTCTGATGGATGAATTGTTCCTTTTCTCAGTGAAATTACAGTCTGTTGCTAACAAGACAACTAGTCATCAATACACTTAACCTTTCTTCTGCTGACTTTTGTGATGACTATGGTCATCATACTTATATAATCAAATTATTTATAGACTTTTATGAGGAAAAATAAATTCTTGTATTAGAAACTGTTCATTTCACCACCTTATGACCAACAGTCAGTTTGGTCCAAAAATATTTTTCTTTTTAATTATTTTATGACTAGGATTGAATTGGATGAGTCTGTTTGGCATAGTTTCCAAGCTATAGGGCATTTGCTTTCTTTAGGAAGCTGGTGAGAGCAGTGTGAAAGATAAGGAAAAGCAAAACCCAAACTAACAACTTCCTTCTGTATCATTTGGGAAATTTATTTTTTTTTAAAAAAAAGGTGCTATCCTGAAAAATCACTGATAAAAAATGAAAGAACTTCAGGGTTCATGAAAGTTGCATATCTACATTTTTAAAAATTATATTTTCCTGGGTTTTTCTCACTAATTCACAACAGTCAATGTAAAAATATTGGTAGGAAATGTGTGGCAGTATCCTTGTAATTATTTCTTTTCTCTGGGTTTTGAGTGATCAGATGTGGAAAACAGACCTGGCAAACAGATCAACCATTCAGTCTGTTCTATATTAACTGTACTTATTTTACCAGTTTTCCTTGGGTTTGATGTTACAGAAGCCATATGAACAATATTTTTCAGGGGACAGCATACTGACCCACCAAATTAAAGAAATAAGCTGGTCACAATGCACTCTGCCAGTCTAAATGAATCCTCACATCTATGTTTCATTTTTGTGGCATGGAGAATATGGGGGAAAAGAGGATGATAAACAGAACACGTTTCCTTTAGAATTTCAGTGATAATTGTTTAAACGTTATTAATATACCTCTTGAATTATATTCACTTTGGGAATTATGCGCACTAAGCATTTGTACACTATTTTAGATTCCTAAAAGAAATATTCTATCTTAAATTATGAAGATTAACTACAATGCATTTAAATGAATATTGATACACTGAAAGTTTCTGCTTGTCCAAATTTAAGGTATCATATTTTGCTATAGAAAAGGTGCTTGTCCCTGACAAAAATGATGGGAAATCACTTTGAGTAAAGAAACTTTAACAATCATTCCTATGGCATGAAAAGAAGTACAGCTGGCTTTTTGTTTTAATAAGAATCTCAGGGAAAATAAATCGATTTTTGTTTAGGCATTACTTTACATTCCAAAGTATCTGAAATAAATTTGTAAACAATCACATCATGCATAGCTGAATCATAGGTGTAACTGAAGGTGGAGGCATGAGCAACTGTTTTTAGATCAGAGAAGAACAGGGATATCTTACCCGAAAAAAGAAGAATTTAGGTATGCAGAATGTGATTAAATCCTTCTGGTCACCTACCATGACACAGATGCCAGCACCTCTGTAACAAAAATATGATGGTACCTTTAGCAACCACCAACACTTAAGCATTAGACAATTCATCAGAACTATCAGTAAAGGGAAGTCTATCAGAAAAATTCCTATTTTTCAGCCCAGCAAGGCCTCTACCTACAGCTAGCCCTCCAGAAGACCTGAGGGCTTTCTGTGGGAGAGAACAACATACTGAGGGTAATGTCATTTCCAGTGGTGCAAGTGTAATAGGATAGAAATCCAGGGATTTTCCTATAAAATTCTGTCAGTAAAATGCTGCTAATCTCCTATTTTATCTTTTTTTTTTTTTAAATAGTAAAATACTACTTGGTAATCAATAAGTGTATAGGAAACAAAAGATAGAAAACGAAGAGATAATTTTTGTGAGGGAAGAACTGGACAATGGATTCTAGTAGAACATTCAACATTGGTCAAGCAAAAGTGATGAATAAAATGAGGTGACAGAAATAGCTGAAAATACAGAGAGCTTCAGGTTGGTTAAAGTTAAGAGGCTGGGTAGAACTGCAGACTGATCTCATAGTCTTTGTATTTTACAAAGTAACACTGATAGGACAGTTTGACCCTGATGATAAATATGCATGATAAGCTCTAAATTATCAGTTACCACTTAGGAAAAAGATCTATTATGTGACTAGTTCTCTGAAAACATCAGCTCAACACTGAAAAAACAATGTTAAGAGCTCCTAGGGAAGAACCAGATCACCAGGCAAGGAATATCATATTACTATTAAAAAGCACAGTGAACCCCAATACTAACTACTGTGTTCAGTTCTATTCATTTGTATCAAAAATAATGAATAAAATTGTTCAAGAAGAAGGAGCAGAGATGCCAGAACAGTTGTGTGAGGGGCTAATCACTGTCACAGTTTCTTGGAGTACATAATATTTTCCTCTAGTATCTGTTTTGCACTTACAGTGTCAGGTCTATAGTTTCAGCTCTGGTTTCTCTCCTTTTTTCTTTTCAGGAAATATGACATGTTTTGATTTGTTGCTTGTAAATATTTCCCTTTAAAAACAACAATAAAAAACATCCATAATAAAAAAAAACCAAACTGAGGCACAAAGACAGCTGGCCAAAATTATTTAGGAATTTTCTTGTAATTACTTGTTTTTGCTTTTGTAGCTGGTGAATCACTGTGCCTACCTTCCCTCCCTCTCCTCCACTGCTCCGGTAGAGCAGGGAGGAAGACAGCAGTGATAATCCTCTTGGACTGAAATATTTTACACTTGTTTGGTAGGTGATAAATGCTGCATTCCAAGGGGATTAGCACAGTGAAATTTCACTAAAGGAGTGAGAGTTTCTGCATGCACACTAAACAGTTCAGAGCCTTGTTGGAACAACAGTAATATCCATGCTTTTTCTGTGGTAAAAGCCAATACAGGAACAACAGCTATAGGAAGTTAACCAGAAACCATTTTTTAAAAAAAATTATATTATGCTACTGCAGATACTGTGCTATGAGCACATTTAATTGTTGTGGGTTTGTTTGTTTTTTTTCACTAGTTTTCACTAATTTGTAAGCTTTTGTTCAGTTAAATCTGAACTGATTTTATTGTGTCTTCTTGGGAAAGGAAGGCAATTTTAGGGAACTTAGTATTCTAATCCAGATGAAACATTTATAATGATCAGCATTACAACCATCATAAAAACTTAATAAACATATATTCTAATAAATGCAAAGTGTATAATATGGCAAGTGAAACATTTCTACTTTTAGTGGATTCCTATAATTTCTTTAAGCATTTTAATTTCATTAAAGCCAATCCTTGAAAGGACGTGCTGAATTTTCAAGAAAGGCAACTGAGAGACCATTTTGCATTTCCTCCCCAGATCTATAAGCATTTAAAAATACCGGAGAGCATTCGGGTCTATTTGTTACTTCAGTGAAAACAATGTAATAAGTACAGGATGCTTAAAACGAGAAATCAATTTGATGATTACAAGCTGTTTTAACTGCCTTCTTCCAGATATGTCAAATTTACGGTTTAAAAAATGCTGTTGCTTGGGATTTCATCAGTCTGCGTAGAATAACAAGGCAAATAACCTACTCTAACTTTGACTCCAAACAGTATATAATTTAAAGGGCCATATGGAAAGAGCAAAGTGAAAATTTTTTTCTGCTTTTAAACACAGCATGTAATCAGAAGTCTTATGGAAAATGTTAAGTTATGGACATGTTATATTTTACTACATGTTTCCTATTCTGTCATGTACTACTCCTAGCTATGTCCTAATGCCCAAGCAGAAGGCTACAGTGGAACACCAGGAAAAAAGGACCCACTAACCCATGTAATACTAGATATTGCTACTACCAGATGGTATCATATGGATGATTTAAAATTGTGAGCTTTATGCTAGAGATGAGTGCTCCATCTGTGGCAGACTTCTAGCTACCCAAGACAAAAATACTGCTTTTCATCCATTTCCCCCATAGAGATTGAATGCATTCTTTTTAAAAAAGCCATGCTTTGAGCACGGTTATACTTACTTTGAAGCACCATTGCAGTATAACGTCCAGTGAATTGATGCCAACAGATTGAGGCATGCTTGCTCCCACTTGAAGATTACTTGTCTTTGTAGTCATTATAGAGGTTATTGTCGTGCCTGATCTTAATATTGAAAGTGTTGAGGGGAGGAGGGAGTTGCATAATTATCTTTTTTTTTCCCTTTTAAAATGTAGTTTATGCAGTTCTTCCTTCAAAAACATAAGATTACAGACTAAATAGCAATGTAGCCACAATACTTTAACCTGTTGATATGTGATGTAGTGCAGAAGATGAAGGAGTGGTAGGACAAAGTAACAAAGACCATTGAGCCTGGATGTGAAATGGTTCCTGGGAATATTGGTATACCTTCCCTTGAGTACTGAGATACTTTTCCTTCAACAGGGCCTTTTCCAGCTTTTTTTCTCTAATGACTGAGAGCACACAAAGCGCTCAGACTATACATACTGCAAGCTGTTTTAGGAGAAATCTCATTTTTTTTAATAATTTCATTGAAATGTTAAAAAAAGAACTCGTGAAGGCAGAATTCAGAAAACATTGAATGTAAGACTATTTTCTGTCTTCAGTGCCTTGACATGAATTGCACAGCTTAAAATGGTAGGCAATGCATTTAAAATAAATATTAAGTTAGGAGGGGAAAATCCTAATAAGTCACACTACTGTATTTTTCTGAAGAAAATGTCATTTGAAAATATGTACCAGGTATAACTAATTAGACCTTGAATTTAATGCTCAAATATTGTAATTTTTTTTTTAAGCCATCATATATAAAAAGGCATATAAAACTGCATTTACAGTGGTGGCTTAGAATAGGTTATTTCATGGCTTTGTTCCAGCTTTCCAATATGAAAGGCACGTATGATGCTAGAAGATAAAACAATGCTTCCTATGCTGATTTAGGCTATAACATTTAAATGCTGCAGTATCTGGAAAAACTGTCTGCATCTTGGTGGTAATTGTTAGTAATTTTTTTGACTGCTAGAAATCTAGATGATTTCTAATCTAAACACATGCAAAATAGAAGAATAAAATATTTCTATGCTAATGCTGCAACACTAAAAATGTCTAAATATTGTCAGAGAACTGATCTGATGGTTAACCCTAAAATTTTTCATTTTCATGGAATTTAAGTTTTTAGCACTTTACACAAAAATAACAGTTGTGGCACTAAAAATGCACAGTATTGGAAAGTCCATTGAATACATTTCCATGTAGATGAAATATTACATGACCTTTTACTTTCAGATTTGTGCTCTTGAAAGCGCAACAAAATTTTTTAACATAGGATGATATCTCATAGATAAAGTTACACCTTAATCACCAACCTCAAAAGCTGGGGAATGTTCAGTGCGATTAGTCAAAGTTTTCTTAAACAAGTCCTCTCATAGAGAGGTTTACATATTTCATCTCTTTGTTTAAAGATACATTTCTATGCAGTTCAGATAATGGATATAGGATTTTGGAGGTGTTTTTTGTTTGTTTTCCAGGGATAAATGTATAAAATTCTCTGGAGATTATGTAAAGACTATACCTGTGTGTGAAAATGATGAGGGGTTGTGCATAGGGTGACTTTCGTGCGGTAAACACACCAGCACAAGCAGTATGTAGGTGACGGGCTCAAGACAATAAAATCTGGTGTAAAAATGATTCTGTGCAGCAAAGCATGAATATAAAAAATATTTTTCCTCAACAGATCTGATATTTTTGGGCATTCTAGTTTTTTTGCCAAAATCAGTGTTTTTTCCTTTTCATTGCCTCACTGCAGTGTTGGTACAAATATGAACAGACAGACAGGTTTTTAAGTCTTTTGCTTGCCAAATGTCAAAGACATTTTTAATGTCTTTTAACATATATAAAAAGTGTAACAATACTGTAAGCATTCACCTATATGAAAATTTTAGCATGCGAGAAGGAAGGAATATAGGGAAAAAAGAGAGTTGGAAGTGTTACAAGGGAGGTTGGATGTTGTACAATAACAGCTGTAAAATAGTTTTAAATGAAGAGTATGTTTTATTATTGTTACTCTAAAGTTAATATATATAAGTAACTTGCTTTAGAAATAATGTGACTTGTCTTACCAGAAGTATATTCCTGAAGTTCTGGTGCCTTTTAATGAGAAAATATTTTCATTCAGTCCATCTTGCATCAGCATATATGTTTTCTGTTAGAAAAAGTTATTAAAAGGGTGTCTCCTGCTGAGGGAGCCAACCAGAGACTCGTATTTTGTTGGGGGATAGTAAAAAGGTCAAAGGTATTTCTTGAAATGTTATGGCAATTTCACCTTTATGCTTACCACGTACTCTTGGGTTGAAAATTACATACTTGTGATCTGAGATGTACCTAATCTGTTTTAAGACTGTGAGAGCCCATTATGATCCTCTAAATAACACAGTCCTTTGAATTTCCCTGAGTGATTTTTCAAATTCTGATGGAGCTTCTTCTTACCTTATAGAAAGAAACTCATTCTATTTTGAAAGATTTAAAGTGATGTAAAATCCATTCTTCTAGATAAATTGTTCTACTGAGTAGGTGTCTCTAGTGTTAAAAAATTGCTCCTATCTCATCTGAATTTATTTAGCTTTTACTTCCAGCCTGCACACCTAGTTATACCTTTGTCTGGTAAATAGAGCATCTTCCATCATCAGAAATTTTCTGTTCATATTTAGTCTTCCTTCTTGCAGCACTCATACTGTATTATATTTACCAATCTTAAACTATAAAGTTTACTACTATACTATAAATATACTAAATATAAATACTATAAATAATTATATACTATAAATATACTAAACCATAAAGTTTACTACTATTAGACTGCTAAAGATTAGACTGGAAAAGATTGTGACTCTTAAATCTCTCACTCTTAATTCAAGCTTCCCAGATCCAGAATAACTTTCTGAGCTCTTCCTGGAACACTTTTTGCCTTTGTGGTATCCATTTTCACTTTTTCAGTATCCAGTCAAAAGTGAAACATGAGAGCTGTTTCCCAGTATTGATCTCAATAGTATTAAGAACAGAGTAAATAAAAAGTCCAGTTCAAACACACACATCCTACATATATGTTCAGGGATTGCATCTATTCTCCTCTCCATTATTTCACTGGGAATTCTAGTTCATTAGCCACTATAGATCTCAAAATCCTGTGTGAGAATGATTTTCCAGAATATGGGCATTCATCAGAAAATCTATGACCTGCATTGCCAGTTCCTCACTGTAAGATATTATAGTGTAGTATTTTGGAAAGTCCACCTTACTTAGCATATAAATGTTGTGCAGACAACTGTCCTTATCGAAGTTATATTATGTCAACACACTTTCCTCTGTCAACTGAACTTGTCATCTCATCAGAAGTTCTGACAAGATCTATTTCCTGTAAAACTGTGCCGATTGGTACTAATTATGCTACCATCCTTTAATTCTTCAGTACTTTATGTTGCATCAGCTTTTCTGTGACTTTGACCAGAACAGAAGTTCGGCTAACCAGACTATAATTATTGGGGTCATCATGTCTATGTTTTACAAAATATCCTTCAACGGATAATTACAGGATTTTTTTGTTTCCTTTACATTATGTTTTATAAACATAGCCTTAGATCTCCATGCAGAATGAAAACTACAGTTTTGCATAGTATGTCCTTTGTAGGCCACAGAACAGACTGTTATAGACAGGACAGAGTACCTACAACATGCATAAAGAGGTTGAATATTGCTTACTTTTCACATGACATAGAGTGCATGCTGATGATGCTACTGGAAAGGTTACATTTCTCTGCTCCGTTAAGTCATCTCGTATCTCAGATAATCCATTTTAGTCCTATGTTTTTAAAGTCTCTGTCATAGTTCGGTATCGTTACTCCTATCCTGTCCATTATGGCAGGACATCACAGAATATATGACCCAGAGAGACCATGAAGATGGATGAAGATCACTACACAGAATGTTTTGCTTTCAATGATGAAGGATCAGACAGACTTAAATGTATTTAGAAAAGGCACTATAGAATATTTATTGATTCTGGATCTTCAGTTCTCAATCCTCTGATCCTTATGCAGTTATAATCTCAGGGCCAGATCCTCAACCAGAGCAAAGCAATGTCAACAGGCAATGCTCTGTTGAATATCAGGAAGCCACTGCCATTTCCACAGCAATTAAGCAGCCATCTTCATTCTGAATAAAAAGTACATTCTTCATTCTCCAGAAGGAAACAGGAGACCTGGTCATGAGAGATATAGAGGAGACTGAGGTACTCAACAACTTCTTTGCCTTAGTCTTCACCAGCAAAGGCTCTAGCCACACCACTCAAGTTGCAGAAGGCAAAGGCAGGTACTGGAAGAAGGAAAATTCACCCACTGTAAGTTAAGACCAGGTTTGAGACCATCTAAAGAACCTGGAGGTGTACAAGTCCATGGGACCTGATGAGATCCATCCTGTTGCGGTCGGGCGCGGACGTCCATGAACCGCCTCCTTGAGGGGACAGGAATTGAGGGCAAAGCAAGATACCTTCCCACCAAGCTCGTAGGCAATTACTGAGACCAGCGGGTATTCAACAGGTTTATTACCAAATATATTTGAATAAAACCGTGCCTACTCTACAGAAATATTACGATCCCAAGGGACACCAGGATGCCACAACCACCCGCCCACTCCCCCTTCCCTGAGAAGAATTGGAAGCAACGGAGGGGATAGGGCAAAATAAGAACTCAATTATGTCAAAAATATAACTTGTGTGTGTGTATGGTGTGGTGTGGGTGCGCATGTGTGTATGTATATGTCGTTGTCTACCCTTTCAGTGTTCGGCGACAGTCCCCGTGGGGCTGGGGCAGCGACGCCCCGGCTGGCGGGCTCGGCGATTCCAACAGCAGCAGCGATGGGGCTCAGCTAGGCTTGGCTCCAGCGGTGCGGTAACAGCGGCAGCTCTGTTTGGCGCAGCTCCAGCGGGGTGGCTCAGCTCAGAGCGGTTTGGAGCGATTGCGTGCTCGGAGTCTCTCCGGCGGTGGCGGCAGTGATGCACTTCTCGGCACAGCGCAGCGGAGAGAGAGAGATTCTTCCTCTTTCTCTGAGTTTTGTACTGCCACGCCTTTGCAGTTTCTGGCTTCTGGCGGACTTCTGGCTTCTGTTTGCTGACTTGATAAGGCATTTCATCAATATGTGGGTTGGTCTTCCACACATCCACAGGTCTTGAACTGGCAGATGAAATTGCTAAGGCACTTTCCATCATATTTGAAAAGTCATGGCAGTCTAGTGAAGTTCCCACTGAGTGGAAAAGGGGAAAGATAATCCCCATCATGAAAAGGGGGAAAAAAGAAAGACCCAGGCAACTACAGGTCAGCCAGCCTTACCTCTGTGCCCAGAAAGATCATGGAGCAGATCCTCCTGAAGGCTCTGCTAAGGCACAGGGAAAATGAGGAGGTAATTGATGGCAACCAGCATGGCTTCACCAAGGGCAAATTGTGCCTGACAAATCTGGTGGCCTTTTATGATGCAGCTACAGCATCGTTGGAAAAGAGAAGAGCAACTGATGTCATCTACCTGGAATCATGCAAAGCATTTAACATTCTCCCACATGACATTGTGGTCTCTAAATTGGAAAGATATGGATTTCATAGATACACCACTTGGTGGATAAAGAATTAGCCGGATGGTTGCACTCAAAGAGTTGCAGTCAACAGCTCAATGTCCAAGTGGAGACAAGGGACGAGTGGTATTCTGCAGGGATTAGTGCTGGGATTAGTGCTATTTAACATTCTTGTCAGTGACATGGACAGTGGGATTGAGTGCACCCCCAGCAAGTTTGCAGATAACACCAAGCTGTGTGGTGCGGCCAGCATGGTGGAGGGAAGAGATGCCATCCAGAGGGACCGTGACAGGCTTGAGAGGTGGGCACATGCCAACCTCATGAAGTTCAACAAGGTTAAATGCAAGGTCCTGCACCTGGGTTGGGGTAATCCTGAGTACAAATACAGACTGTGGAATGAGTGGATTGAGAACAGCCCTGAGGAGAAAGACTTGTGGGTGCTGGTTGATGAAGAGCTCAACATGAGCCAACCAGGTGTGAGTGCAGTCCAGAAAGCC
>VZZY01025351.1:0-19062 GCA_013400335.1 Eurystomus gularis | reverse complement strand
TGCCTTTGCTTCTTCTCATTAAAAACTTTATGCAGCATTGCTGGAGAGTCGTGATGTTTTGTTCTCCTCCTTCTTCACTTAGCCACCTTCTCTGCAAGGAAGATCACAGGCGTTGTCCTCATTGTATGACCAGTGGTGCATGGAGTTTCCTGACCTGATACCAGACCACCAAATTCAGGCAAGGAGGCAAGGGATAGACTAAAAAGCCTTGGGGAAGATGGAGCAGGTGTCTGTGTTCTTGTGATCAATGCCCTGTGTTATCTCTCAGTGTCAGTCTTGAGTCCCACCACTGAAAGCCTTCAAGAGCTGATCTCATCTATTCTGACAGTGTACCCAGCACCTCTATTATGGTTACTCAGGAAGCATTGACTTTTCACTGCCTGGCCTCGGTAACCCCTGGCAGAAGGCAAAAGCAGGCTTCTGAACTGGGATAAAATGAGAAAACTTCCTGAGGTGGTGAAAAGAAATGGACATGTACGCTCAGCTGAGTTGTGGAGGGCACCTTCCAAGAGAGGCAGGGACAAGCTGCCTTTCTGAGCCTGAATCTCAGCCAGAGGCCTGGCCTTTGGAAGTCAGACTCATGCCTCCTTTCCTCTTGGTGATGCCCCTTGCTACTCACAGGTGGGTTGGAGGCAAAGAGCACCAAAGCTGCTCAGCCATAAAGCAAGGCCTCCTACGTGCAAGTGAGCAGCCAGGCACAAAGGAGTATCTGGTGTTGCTCTTCAGTCTCCCACATGAGACATTTCTCTCCTCAGTGCTGCACCACCAAAACCTCTCAGCAGTTTTTGCTCCTTGAGGTGCATGAACTCTGGGGCACGTGCACATCTTCCCTTTACTGAATGTGGCTCTTTCTACTTTGTCTGGTTGTCCAGGCTTTTCCTGACAGCATATGCAAAACCTTCTGAAGGTGTCCTTCCTCTTCAGGACCCCTTCTGTCTGCACATGAGGGGCCCTTATATAGCCTGCTCTTGTGTCATCATGTGGCTGATTCCCAGTTCTGCCCAGCTAGGGGATCTGTGAGCCCTGCCAAAGGGACACGAAGCTGATGAAGGACTTGGCTCATCTCTCAGACAAGGACAGCCTGGGAAAGAGAAGGCTGAGAATGTTGGAGAGCAGAGCGGTGGATGAAAGAAGAGAGAGACATGTTCTTGTCAGTGATGCCTAGTGGGAGGGCAAGAAACAATGGACACAGGTGCAAATAGGAGAAATGTCACACACAGTAACACCATGTACTGTGGGGGTGCTCAAAGCCAGTGTCCCAGTTGGTCAGATGTGCATGTTAATAGAGACATTGGGATTAGAGTCTCAGTCTTTGCAATTGTTATTCACAGACTTCAGACCCAGAACAGTCCAGGCACCTCTCTCCTTCCTTGGTGTTGTGGGAAGAACTGCAGGGGATGGGTGTGGAGTGGAAAGGAGGCAAGAGCTGGTTTTCTGGTTTGGACGTAGACAGTGTGAGTGACGTAGACAGTGAGAGATGGGGTTATGGTGAGTGTTTCCGTAGGGAAAGGAGCATGTGCCATCACATTCCCTTCGTTTCGTACAAGAACTAGGGATGGTAATTGAGAAGCTCCTTCTGTTTCCCCTGACCCATAGGCCACGAGCTGCCAGAGAAATGAGGGTGTTTTCACTGCTTAGTTACCAGGGATATCATTCATTGAGCTCCAGCAAACTTCAGGATATCTCTGCAATGTCAGGACCTGGACAAGGTAGATCGTCATCTCCCGGGTGACTTCAGACAGACATGCCTTTGAGCTGTGATGTAAAGAACAGCCCTCCTCCCACCACGCTCTAAAATGGCAGAGCTGGCCTCATGAAGCACACTTTGTCTCTTGTCCACCACCTAGGCATTATTGATTTTCATCTGCTCCCTGCCACAACAACATGCTTTTCTTGCCAGGGGCAACCAGCAGCAGCAGCAAGACCAGCTCTGGGCCAGGCCAAAAGAGCCTCTCTCCTGTTTCCTGCAGCAGCAGTGCTGTGAGGAGTCCAACCTGGAGCACTCCTGGCAGGCAGACAGCACTGGTCTCAGTTGTTCTCAAGGCTGCAGGGAGGTGACAGGAATGACTTGAAACCCCAGGGCAAAGCTGGGCATGTTTTGAGCAGAAGAGCCTGCCTGCAGAAGATTTGAGGCATCCACCCTGGTGCCAGACTGAAAAGATGATTCCCAGCATTGGCCAGGAGTCAAAGGTGGGTCAACTGCTTGGAAGGCAGCTATGCCCACCACTATGCCACCAAGGTGCCCGTGGACACTGCTACCTGTTGCTCCTCCAGATAAGAGCCTGACTGGCATCCCCCTTCCAGTCCCCTCCACACAGAATTCCTCAAGCCCCTCCTCATGCTCACTCTCTCCACTGAAACTGGTTCCCACCCTTGCTCTGCATGCAGACAGGCACTGCCAAGTGCACCACCTCCACTCTGGCTCCTTAAGGCTGTTTCTCCAAATATTCCTGCCCCAGAGCCAAAAGGGAATCAGAGGTACTTTCATGCAGCGATGGAAATGATCACTTCTGTAGGTCATATCTGATTCCACGCTGTCCAGGAATTGGACAATGCTTGCCAGCGCTGGAAAACAGCTCTGGTCATACCTATTGCAGGAACACAAGCTCTCTCCTGTCTCCTTCTAAGTCATGCACATCTTCCATTAATCCTCCCTTTGACCCTCCACTCTTCTCCTCAGCCAGGCTGAACTTTGTCCTTTCCATAGATCTCTCCCATTCCTACAAACCATTCCCCCTGCACACCAACAACCTGTGTGTCAGTCGTGGTCTTTGTTCAAGGGTTGAGAGCACCCTAGATCTGCAGGAGACCGGAGATGCTGCTGGGAGATCAGCATGTTCCATGCAGCAGTGTCGCCAGCTTAGTGCTCAGAGCAGGCTGAGAGTCCTCGTGAGATAAATTGGAGAAGCCAAGTGGGGTGTAATAGACCAGAAATGCCAGCATCTCTGGTTGTCTCCACAGAGCTGCCATCCCTTCTTTGTTGACTGGAAGCAGCAGAGACGGCATCAGTGGAGTGAAAGCATCTGTGGGTGACAGGTTCTCTGAGATGCCTGTCTGAGGCAGTAGCCCCTGGATTATGCCTCTCTTGGTCTCAGGAAGGCTGTCAGCAGGTGCTGGTCGTGCTCGATGCAGGTAGCAACTGCAAGGCTTTGAGTGGAGCGTTGCCCTGAAAGTGCCAGAGAGCTGAATGTCATTGCAGAGGGCATGTGGTGATGAGGGCAGAAAGGGCTGGAGCAGGTAGTTGTGACTGATAATCCATTGGGTTTTCGCTGCTCAGGTTCCAATCCTGCCAACTGTGGGGTGCACTGACCTTTTGGGATCCCCGCACTTGACCTTGCTGCAGCCCCGGCACTCAGCTCCCCATACAGAGTCCCTCCAGCTGCACCGGGCAACCAGGTGCTCAGAAAAACCCCTTTGCCATCACACTTCTCCTCACCTTCCTCTAAAAATGCCTACAGGGTCCCCACAGCCTGCTCCCACTTTACATGATATGCAAGGTAGGTGAAGGGAAAAGGCTGGTAAGATGTCCATTTTTGTTGGTTGTTGAGCAGCATTTAAGAGCTCATCACACATCCCAGGCAGCACAGCCCCAACAGCTCTCTTCCCTACACCTCAAACTACAGCAGCTCATCTGCAAGGACAGCCTGCACAACATGGCCCTTAGGGCTAAAGAGGAAGCCAAGACCCCTCATGGACTTCAGATCTTGCCAGCACTCACATATGCCCCTCACTTGAGGTCTCACAAAGGCAGGCTGGGGTACAGTAAGAGGTGAGTGGGGTGAAGAGAAGGGGCCAGCACTGACTGGGAGCCACAGCAGAGGCCCTTCTGTGCAGTAATTGTTGTGAATGCTGAAGAGGGGACACATCGTAGATCTGACCTCTTGCCTGGCACTTTGGTGTTCTGCTGCTTGACTCCGGCACTCATGGACAACATTTCCCACGGGGCTTTCCCAAAATTGTCTTAAGGATGAGATCATGAAAGGTAGGTTTCTCCTGTGACCTCCTCTTCTGGGAAAGACATGGAAGTGCAAAAGAGGCCATGGTGGTGACTGTGGCATCCGGAGACCATCCTCTCCCATCACAGACCGTGATGGGTGGGATCAAAAAGAGCTGGAGTCTTCCAAGAGGGCTTCTTGCAGTCACATACCCAGCTGGTCCCAACAACTCAGCAGCAGAGGAGGAGCTGCTGGTAGCCTGCCTGCATGGTTCAGCATCTTCAGGAAAGTGGAAACCCTGAGGGGCACATGCCGAGAGAGCCCAGAGAAAGGGAAGAAGAGACAAGGCCATTGCTGGTGTCTGGTCCATTCCTCGCAGCCATGTAGCTGAGGGTGGGGGAAGCATTGCAAGGGAAGAAGCTGAGAGAGCTTGTCGGCATGAATGGAGAAGGAAAGGTGTGGTGGAAAGGGCGTGTAAAGCTGAACCAGGGACCACTTCATCTGCAGTGAAATGCTTTCTCTGAGCAGTATACCTTGCAGCAGGCAGGCAGGGACCATACCCCTCATGCTCCTATTTTCCATCCTGGTTTTGTTTTTGTCTCCTCTGCCTGGTTGCTCTGGGCGCTGGATGGGACAGGGAACCAGCAAACACAAGCCCAGAAGTGCAGGCCTCAGCACTGCCACCTCATCCATCACCCTCACCAACAGGCTCTACCAGCTCAAGCTGCCTAGAGCCTTCCTGGGATGCCTTGCAGCAGTCAAGACAAGACACCACCCAGTGCAGATGGGCCAGCCCTGCCCTGGGGTGACTGGGAACCACCTCCGCTCCAGCAGTGTTGGGCAGGACAGGCACTGCTTGTCCAGAGCTGTTGGGGAGCGCAGCACAGCACAGGCAGGGCAAGGCCCACACAGGTGGTGGGAAAGGCAAAGAACCAACTGCTCTGCAAGGTGCTGACAGGAGTGACCACAGCCTGGCACTAAGAGATTTTACCTCAGCATGAATGGGACCCAAGAACTGGCCTGAAGCATCCATTTAGGCCACCCCTTCACATGAGTCATTTGATTGGTCGATAGAACTGTGTTACTGTAGACATCTCTAAACCCCGCTTTCCTCACTATTGCAGTCCATGCATTGGGCTGGGGCACCACTTTGTGCGCAGCTGGAACAGTAGAATCATTGCCCTTGGTCATTCTTTGCTAAGTGTCCTTGTCTTGCTCCTTGGCTCGCAAAGAACCGACTTTTACACTGGGAACAGTTGTTCAGCCCACTGGGAGCTGGATTTCTGGTCAGGGTTGCAGCCCTCATGAGGTGGCTGGAGAGCAGGTCCTCTTGGCCCTGCAAGCAAGCAGGTGTCCCCTCACTGTGGGGTTTCCTTCAGTGGCTGCAGAGCCATGTTGGGTGCTGAAAGAGGAAGTCCCCATCCAGGGTTAAGGACAAGAGCTGTGGGGAGAAGGGCAGGAGCTGTGGGGAGAAGGGCAGGAGCTGTGGGGAGAAGGGCAGAGTGGGGCTCTTGCCCTTGGTAGCACAGGCCCAGGGCCAGGGAGCTTTCCAGGGAGAGATGTTTCCAGGGTGGGTGAGGGCAGGGGAAGGGAAGGATGCCTGAGTGCTGGCAGTGCCAGGGAGCATCGGGCAGGGCTGTGGGAGGTGCCAGCAAGATACTGGGGGGAGCAGAGTGGCGCAGCGGAAGCGTGCTGGGCCCATAACCCAGAGGTCGATGGATCGAAACCATCCTCTGCTAACTGATTTTTTTTTCCCCATGCTCCTCACACCTGCTGCTTCTCCCGGCAAGATTTAACCTGCTCTGCTCCTGCTCTCTGGGCATCCATGGTCATGGCCCTCATCTTCCCTCATACCCTTCTCTCTGACACTCACACCTTCTTTGTCCTTCTCCTCCTCAGCACGCCCCAGGGGACCCTCAGCAAGGCAGATGCGTGGCTCTTCAGCAGCAGGCACAGCTCTGCCCACATGGCACTGGGTGTCCTGGGGACATTTGTCTTCCTCCGTTCTCGTCACGCAGCTCAATTCCAGCTTTTCATGCTCACATGTGGACCTCCAGGAATCTGCAGGTGAGGAGGAGGACAAGGCTGGTGCTACTGTG
This sequence comes from Eurystomus gularis, assembly GCA_013400335.1. Classification (NCBI taxonomy): domain Eukaryota; kingdom Metazoa; phylum Chordata; class Aves; order Coraciiformes; family Coraciidae; genus Eurystomus; species Eurystomus gularis. The sequence goes on along the minus strand of VZZY01025351.1, from coordinate 13,028 downwards.
GCAAACACCAATGCCAGACACTTGTCAACCTGGCAGCTTTCTGCAACCTGGTCTCTTTGCAAACTGGTGGCCGCAGACAGGAGCAGGGTTCCCAATAGGCACCGTATTGGCTCTATGTGGCCAGGTGGTGGTGGTGGAGGGGAGAGGGGCTGCTGCAGGATGGCTGCTGGGAGAAGAGGGAGGTAGAAAATGGCAGGCAAAGAGAGGCGGAAAGAAGAAAATGATTCGAAATGAGCAGAGGGAAGAGGTTTGAGCAGATAAAGATGCCAGGTTTGAAGAAGTGAATCTGTTCTGCGACAGGAGGGAGGAAAGTTGCTCTTTATCTTGCTGTTTCACACTGTTTTAATTTGCAAATTAATTTTTTTTCCCAAGCCAGGCCCGATTTGCCCACATCAGTTTTTGCTCTGCTGCCGTTTGTGCAGTGTCCTGCTGGTGTCTGCTCAGCGGCTGATGCAGCTTGAGATTGCCTGGGAAATACCTTACACACACAGGGGAGTATCTTGAGGCCGTGTGTGTGGAAGAACAAGTCAGGGCAGTGTGTGAAGTCCAGAAGCAGGCAGCAAGGACATCTAGAGAGGTGTTGGTGGTATAGTGGTGAGCATAGCTGCCTTCCAAGCAGTTGACCCAGGTTCAATTCCTGGCCAGCACAGACTTACTTTTCTTCCCCTGGTCTGCGCAAAGTGCCTTGCCTCTCCTGCTCCAGAAGCCCAGCTTTCCTCACCAATTTCAGCTCCCACAGGGCAATTGAGAAACTCCCCTTGACTCCCCCTGCAGCTCTGACTCATAGGCAGATTTGGCATGTTTGCTGACTTGCTGTCATCTTTGTGGGGTGCTGCCTCTGTGCTGGGAATTGTGTGGTCTGGGCCACAAAGTACCTTGGGGACAGGCATTTCACAGCCCCTCTCCAGCACTCTTCTCGTACTTAAATACTCTCAGGATGATCATTTTTGTTCACAGAGTAAACCACAAACTGCCTGTTCAATTTCTGACCAAAGTTCTCGTCCTCCAGCCATCTCAGTAGCCTCCTTGTAGACTGAATCCCCACTAAGCCTTTTCTTCTCCCAGCTAAGCAAGCCTTAGGTCCTCAGCCTCTTCTCACAGGGCCAGAGCCCCCAACCCCTCACTATCCCAGGGATACTTTGCTGATCTTGCTCCACTTCATCATCACTTTTCCCTGGTTCCCCAGAGTCCTTCTTTTCGTTCTTTGGGGACTGGGGCAACTTTTCCCTTTTGTTAGTCTGTTCCCTACTGAAACACCCACCCTAACCCCATCTTGCAGTTACGCTGTCAAGACCTGAAAAACAGTTTTTTCCTCCTTTCCACTCCATACTCATCCTCTGGAGTTTATTCCCACAATATCAATGAGAGATAAGTGCCAGGACTGCTTTTTGTCTGAAGTTTGTAAACAAGAATTGAGAACACTGACAAGTTAACTCCAGTGTCTGTATTAACATTCACATCTGAGTAACTGTCTGAACAAATCCCCGGGAATTTAGTTTCCATCTTTGACCATCACACTTCACATATTTCTTCCTGTGTTCGTTGCTTCTTGCCCTCTCACTGGGCACCAGTGACAAGAAGATGACTCTCTCTTCTTTACTCCACCTTTCCACACTCCGATCACAGGTATTTAGAGGGATCCATAACATACTGCTTCAGCCTTTCCTCCAAGGAGAACCTACCACAGCTCTTCCAGCCTGTCCTTGTAGACAGATGAGCCAAGTCCTTAATCACCACAGTACCCCTTTGGCAGGGCTGACAGAGCCCCTAGGTGTGCAGCAGTGGGAATCAACCACATCAGTGGGCATGCAGAGGAACAACACTTTGCAGAAGGGTTTCAAATAGCTGCCAGGAGCAGACTGGACCACCAGACAAAGTAGAAGCAGCAGCATTCAATCAAGGGAAGGTATGCATCTGCTCCAAAGTTCATCCTCCTCAAGAACTGCTGGGAGGTTTTGGTGGTGCAGCATTGAGGAGGGAAATGCCTCATCTGCAAGTCTTAGCAGCTGTGCTGGATATTCCTTTGCTTGCATGTAGAAGGCCTTGCTTTACCACTGAGCAGCTTAGGTGCTTTTTTACTCTAAAACACCCGTGAGTAATGTGAGTAACCAGGCATCTCAGCCACAGAAACGGGGCTTAAACCTGACTTCCAAAGGCCAGGCCTCTGGCTGGGATTCAGGCTCAGAAAGGCAACTTGTCCGTGTCTTTTACAGACGGTGCCCTCCACAACTTACCTGAGCAGACATGCCCATTTTTTGCCTGCTACCTTATTAACCCTCACCATGAGCCACACATTTTGCATCATTCTCAGGAGATGCCACATTGTTAAGTACCCTGGTGTATTCCTTTACACATTGTACCACTCACCTCTCCCCATCCCACGTGGAGTCACGGGGCTTTTAGGCTTTACAGTTGGTGGATGAGGTTACAGGAATTGTGGATGATAACAGCTGCTCAGATGTGAATGTTAATTTCATAGAATCATAGTGTGGTTTCGGTTGGAAGAGATCTCAAAGACCATCTAGTTCTAACCTCCCTGCCATGGCAGGGACACCACCCACTAGACGAGGTTGCTCAAGGCCCCATCCAACCTGGCCTTGAATGCCTCCAGGGATGGAGCATCCACAACCCCCTTGGGCAACCTGTGCCAGTGTCTCACCAGACTCAGAGTGAAGAATTTCCTTCTAATTTCCCATCTAAATCTCCCCTCTTCCAGTTTGAAGCCATCACCCCTCATCCTATCACTACAAGTCCTTGTAAAATATCCCTCCCCATCTTTCTTGTAGGCTCTCTTCAGACACTGGAAGGCTGCAATAAGGTCTCCCTGGCGCCTTCTCTTCTCCGCTTTGGTCCTGGTGAGTTAACTTCTCAGTCTCTTAACTGTTATTTGCAAACTCCATATGAAAAGCAGTCTTGGCACATTTCTGCCTTGGTTTGGGAATAAACTGCAGGGGATGGGTGCAGAGTGGAAAGGAGGCAAGCGCTGGTTTTCTGGTCTGGATGTAAGCAGTGTGACTGCGAGATGGGGTTAGGGTGGGTGTTTCAGTAGTGAACAAAGCATGCGCAATCCCAGTCCCCCTTTTTGTAACTCCTCTTGATTGTAGCGTTGTGTCCTGGTTTCTTCTGGAATGGAGCTAATTTTTTCTTCTTAGTAGCTAGAATAGTCCTGTGCTTTGGATTCAGTATGGGATTTGGTATGAGAAGAACGCTGATAACATACTGATGTTTTCCATTGTTGCCAAGACTTTTCAACTTCCCACGTCTTGCTATTGTGCCAGTGCCTGAGATGCTGGAAGGGAATATAACCAGAGCAATGGACCTAAACTGGCCGATGGAATATTCCTTATTATATAACATCATGCTTAGTATCTAGATGAGGGTTAGGTGGGAAGTGCGGGCTGTCTCTTTAGGTGTTACTGTTTTGGGATCTGCTGCTCCAGGATTGCTAGCTGGCAATGGACTGGGCCTTGGTCAGTGGGTGGTGAGCAATTCCATCATTTGTATATTCTTACAATTGTCATCATTATTATTACAATTATTATTTTAACGTAATTTTATTTAAATTGTTTTATTGACATTTAATTAGTTTAATTTTATTTTATTTCAATTGTTTTTATCTCAAGCTATGACTCTTCTTACCTTTACCCCTCCAATTCTCTTCCCTGTTCCCCAGGGCAGGGGAAGGTGTGTTTGGCTGCTGGCCCAGTTAAAATCAAGGCACGTTGCCAAAGACAGAACAGGAATCTGTCAATTCTTATAAAGGCAAACCTCACACGTGACCCCACCGCCCAGATCAGTGTTTTGACTATCAACACAGTGAATAACACTGGGTTTTTTTTTATGCAATGCTGGAATCAGGACTTAAAAATCTTCGTACCCTTGAGGTTAGCAAGTCTAGTTGAGAGGCCTCTTGTGTTTCCCTTTACCCACAGGCCATAAACTTCAAGAGAAACAAAGGTGTTTTAGTTACTTCATACTCAAAAGAGAATTGAAAGGACTTTCATCTAGTGCTAGAAATCATACATTTTCAAGGTGGTTTTCTTTTCTCTGCCCACTCAGGAATTAGAGCTCCTTTGCCAGCGATGAGAAAATGCCCTGTGCAAACCAGTTCTACCTGTACAAACTCTTTTTCCAACCTGACCACCCACAACTGCTGTTTCTTCTGCATTTCCCTCCTTTTTCTGTGCAGGTTTAGCATGCCTTAGAAGGTGTGGATTAAGCTTGCTTTCCGTTTTGGAGAGGAAGGTTCCATTTGTCAGGCTGAGCAGCTAGTGTGTCAAGGTTTAAGGGTGGGCTGGCCACTAAAAAAATGTCAGATGCTCTCTGTTAAACCCTCTCCCTTCCCAGAATGGGAAGAGAAAGATAATAAGGGAGAGAGACTTATGGATTGGAAAAAACCTAGAACAGCTTTAATGAAACAGTAACAATAAAAAGAGAATATGAATAGCAAAATAATATAATATATATAAACATATACAAAACCAATATCACACTTCCCTGATAATGATCAGGTAACCACTGATGCTGTGGGTAGGCACTGGGGAAGTCCCAGTCTGGACTCAGTGTCAGATGGGAACCAAATTCAGGAACACAGAGATAGGGATCAAAGGCAGAAGAATGAACAGAGCCCTCCTTAAATGCCGGTCATTGAAGAAGAGGCTTGACATTCGTGGTCCTTCAGCTTTGTACTGAGTATGATGTACATGGAGTGGAATACCTCATTGGTCAGTTTAGGGTCACCTGTCCTGGCTGCTCCCCCCCCTCAAGTGTGACCTTTTTACTTACTACCTCTTCACTTACATCACCCCAACGTGGGGCACAAGATTTAGCAGCCACCTTGATCTGCACAGGAACAAGTATAAGCAAGAACCTCTCTGCACACACCAATCCTTGGTAGTAACGCCAAATGCGGAGCATCATCATTGCTAGGAGCAGAGACTGTCTGTGAAAATCTGCCATTAACTTCAAAAAGTTAGAAGAGATCGAGCTGAAAAGTAAAATCACTGAATGGAGAAATAGTTCTGCTGTAGTCAGGACATGGCAAAGGAGCATCTGGAGAAAAAACAGCATCTGGAGAGTGAACAGCTGAGCTGTAATAAATCGAAAACTCCATGGACGTTCTCTTGCTGCCATCCCATGGACATTTTGGGTACTCCTATTTCAGCCTGCAGCAGTTGAACAAGAAAGGCCCAAGCTAAAGTCATTCTGCTGGCTCCTTTCTGCACCACATCCTGGAAGTTTCAGGGAATGCTTCTGTCTCTCATAAAGAACCATTTCATTGTCCAGGAAAGGAAGACACTGCAGTGGATTGCAGGGAAGGGAAGGGAAGGGAAGGGAAGGGAAGGGGAAAAGGGAGAAAAAAGGAAAACAAGGGAAAAAAAGGAAAAAAAAGGAAAAAAAGGAAAAAAAGGANAATGCTTCTGTCTCTCATAAAGAACCATTTCATTGTCCAGGAAAGGAAGACACTGCAGTGGATTGCAGGGAAGGGAAGGGAAGGGAAGGGAAGGGAAGGGAAGGGAAGGGAAGGGAAGGGGAAAAGGGAGAAAAAAGGAAAACAAGGGAAAAAAAGGAAAAAAAAGGAAAAAAAGGAAAAAAAGGAAAAAAAAAAGGAAAAAAAAGGAAAAAAGAGAAAGAGGACAAGAATGGATAGAGGAAAGTGGTTTGGCTCAAGTGTGTTTCCATAATATTCCAGATTAATGACATGTTTGTGTCTTTGCCCACTGGCCATTCTGAATCTCCCACCACCAGTGCCGTGGGAGTGTGCAGGTCCAGTACTGTCCATGCTCCTGCTAGAGTCTGGAGGGGCATTGTGCCATGCCAAGAAACCCCAATGTGAACAAAGATCCTTGGGGGAATGGGCCTCAGTCTGTTTGCTACCTGTGCCCATAGAAACAGTCTCAGAGTCCTGACAGGCAGCAAAAAAAGTTGCAAGAGCCTGAGCTGCCCATGGCTCTCACCCAGAGGATCTCTTATTGGTACCTGAGCAGCATGATGCCTGGGGCCTATGTTCATCTCCTCCTCCCCTGGGGTGGCTGTCTTCTTGTTTCTGGCAGAGGCTTTGCTCACACCCTGGTTCTCCTCTATCTAAGTTCACAGAATCACAGAATCATTATGGTTGGAAAGGACCTCCAGGGTCATCAAGTCCAACCTTTGTCCTAGTAGCTCTCTAATCACTACATATCCTCATACAATATCCTCAAGCGCCTCATCTATTCATTCTTTAAACACCTCCAGGGATGGTGACTCCACTACCTCCCTGGGCAGTCTATTCCAGTGCCTAACTACCCTCTCCATGAGAATTTCTTCCTCATATCTAATCTAACCCTCCCCTGATGCAACTTGAGGCCATTTCCCCTCGTCCTATCATTACTAATTTGAGAGAAGAGACCAACACCAGCCTTGCTACAACCTCCTTTTAGTTCCTACACCCTTGGCACTTCCCATCTGCTTTCTAGTGACTAGTGCCTGCACAGGGTAAGTTTCACCTTCTCTGGGGACAGGTGAAATTCTGGCTGCTGCTCTCCTTCCTTAGTGCAAATGGACATCACCAAATCACAGGGCTTGGAAGATACCTATGGAGATCATCTAGTCCAACTCCCCTGCCAAAGCAAATTCACCTAGAGTGGGTTGCATGGCATCGTGTCCAGGCAAGTTCAAGGCATTGGTGTCCCAGAATGAGCCCTGGCTGAGCATTTGGGCTCTGCAACTATTTGTAGTGGATTGTGGTCTGAGGAGGTAGCATGTGAAGGGGCTGTTGGACCTGACATTCATTTCACCGTGGGAGGTGAGGCTGAAGCTCTTGGGACAGATGGGACACATGGTGATTCATGTGCCTGAGTGGATATAGTGGTTCTGGGACATGCTGGAGTAATTAGAGAAGGAATGCCTTGACTCTCAGGGGACTAATAGATCCGGGGGTCCTGAAACCCCAAACTCTCACCATGCTTAAAGGCACATGAAAGAGCTGTTCGTGTGACAGTCAGAAACTACCTCATTTCTGCCATTGTTCCCCCCAAGGTTCGTGCTTCCCTTAATGTCACCAGCAGCCTTCAACTTCATAGAGAATTTCTCAGCCTGACCTCCCACATTGAGATGAATCTGGCAAAGGCCATGAGGGGCAATAAGAAAGGTTTCTACAAGATATCTGCTGCAAAAGGAAGATGAAAGAAGTTGTGGGCCCACTGCTGAATGTGAGGGCAAGGGGGCTGGTAACAGAGAACATAGGAAAAACCAAAGAACTCCATGCCTTCTTCACTGGTAAGTTTTGTTGTAGGGAAACACAGGCTCCTAAGGACAGTGTGAAAGTGTGGAGCAATGAAGACCTTACCCTTGGTAGAGGAGGATAAGTTTCGGGAACAGTTAAAAATATTCACTACACCCAAGTCCATTGGCCCTGGTGACATGAATCCAAGAATGGTGAGGGAGCTCACCAACATCAATGCCAGGCCACTCTCAATGGTCTTTGAACAGTGTTAGTAATCAGGAGAGGTTCCTGAGCACTGGAGGACAGTGAACACTCCTCCTGTCTTCAAGAAGATCTAGAAGGAGGACTCAGGGAACTTAAGGTAGCCTCACCTCAGTTGCTGGGAAGGCGATGGAGCATAAAATACTGCAAACTATTTCCAATCATATGAAGCATAGAAAGGTGATTTGGAATAGTCCTCACGGGTTTGTGATGGGGAAATCATCTCTGATGTGTATATCTAAGCCTTCAACGAAGACATGACTACCTTGGGAACAAGAGGAGGGCAAGTGATCATCTTGACCTGAACAAGACTTTCATAGCTCATGTCCATGATAACTTCACAGAAGAATTAATGAAGTGTGAACTAGCAAGAGGACAGAGAGATGATTGACTACTGGCTGAAGTGCTAGGCCCAGAATGTTCTGATCAGTGGCCCAAACTCCAGTTGGAGGCCAGGCACTCAATGGTGATTAATACTGGATTTTATGGTTTAATATTTTCCATTAATGGCCTGGACAGAGGGGCAGAGTGAACCCTCAGCAAATTTACAGATGATACCAATCTTAGAGGAGTGTGTGATACAGTTGTCGCGGTCGGGCGCGCAGCGGTCCGACCACCTCCCAAAGGGAGAAGGGTTGAGGGTAAATTGGGACATCTCTCCACCAAGCTCGCAAGCAGACACGGAGACCGAAAGAGTATCTAACAAGTTTATTACTAAATATATTCAAATAAAACCTTATTTACTCTATGGAAATATTACAATATTAAAGAACACCACGCCCACCCATTCACTCCCTCTCTCACCCACCGAGAGATAAGGGCAAATAAGGACTTAATTATGTCAAGATACGACCTGTATGTGTGGATGGTGCGTGTGTGTGCGTGCATGTGTCCTTTCGGCGTTTGGTGATGGTCTCCGTGGAACGGCGACGATGTCCGACCGGCAGACCTGGACTGTTTCCAGTGACGTCAGCAGCTTGTAGCTTTTCTCTCTCTCCTTCTCTTGCAGCTTGGAGTGGCTTTTCCTGGCAGCACGTCTTTTCTGGCAGTGCAGCTTTCGGTGCAGTTTCTTCGGCACCACTTCTTCTTCAATATGGTGCTCCCAGCTTGGAGCAACTTTTTCTGGCAACGTGGCCTTCTGCGGCGTGGCTTTCTGTAGCACGCGGCTTCCAATGGCCTCTTGTTGCAATTTCTTCTTCTTGCTGCAGCTTGCAGCTTTTTTTCTGGATTCTTTCAGTTTTGGCTCGTGGCGGCGGCTCACGGCGGTGGCAGCGATTGCGCACCTTACGGCCGGCGGCAGCTCACGGCTTCTTTCTCTCCCCCGGATTCCTAGAGCAGTGGGAGTCAGCAGTTCTGTCCGGCGGCTCTCCGCGGCAGCTGCTTCCTTCTTTCTAACTGCTTAGTTTCTTCAGGGGGCTGCGCTGACAGCTCAGTTCAGTTTCCCCCCTCTCTGGCTGCTTGGCTTCTTCAGGGGGCTGCGCTGACAGCTCAGTTCAGTTTCCCCCCCCTCCTCCTCGCTCCTCTCCGGCAGCGGCGGAGGGAGGGGGGGGGGTGCGCTCAGCAGGAGCGATGTGCTCCCTTTGTGCAGTGAGGCGGAAAAGAGAGAGTTTGTTTACTTTTTCGATATTTATGGCTGGCGTTATCTCGGTTCCGGTTTCCTGGAGGATTTATGCCGAATAGATTTATGGGAAATCGAGTTTTTTGCTCACTGTTTTAATAAGGCAGAAAAAATCATGTGGTCGGTTCACCACAACAGTTCAATTGCAGCTAGACAATGGTAGCAGCAGCTAGCATTCAGAGGAACATGAGGCTTGTGAGGCAGCTGGGGTGTATCTGAGGGGGTTTCTGGGCTCCCAACACCCTTGGGCTATGTGTGTGGAAGGGACGGGCTGGTAGGCAGCAGGTCTCCTGAAAAGAGAGGAGAGGGCTAGACCTTGGCAGTGCTGGCTGTCCTCCTGGCCAGCTCAAGCCACAGGAAGGCTTAAACTGTCCCCTAGGGAGCATCAGTGACCAGGGCATGCAAGTACGGAGTGGCATCTGTTGGGAGCACTGTCGGCACTTCATGGGAAGAGTGCCAGTTATGGGGCTGCTGCCTGCTCTGCTCACCCACAGGCTTAGGCTGCAGCCCTGGTGCTCATCCCAACTAACTGTTGGCTGTACAAGCCTGCCCAGAAGTTTGAGATCTCTGTAGAAATAGAATTAGAAAGATAACATCTTTCAAAAGAATTGTCATTTTACAAGCGCTCTCTTTTTCTAAGAACTAAAGGGATACTGAGTCATGCTGACAAAAAAATCGGTGGAAGAGCTCTCTATTTCCATGTCTAAAATATCAGACAAAGGAAGAAGCAGAGCAGTAGGGACCTACTGATTGAACTAAACTGCAAGAAGGAAGTGCACAGGCAGTGGGACCAGGGACTTCTATCCTGAGAAGAATACAGGAACACTGCCTGTAGGAGTAGAGATGGGATCAGGAAAGCTAAGGCTCATTTGGAGCTGAATTTGGTAAGGGATGTGAAGAATATAAGAAGAGCTTTAGAGGTACATTGGTCAGAAATAGAAGATTAAGAAAATGTACTGCTGCAAATGAGTAAGGCAAGTGAGCCAGTGACAACCAACATGGAGAAGGCTGAGGTACTCAATAATTTATTTTTTGCCTCAATTTTCACTGGCAATCACTCTTCCCATATCTCTCAAGTCCCTGAACCTCGAGGCGGGGGCTTGAGGAGTGAAGTCTCTCCCATCATAAGAGAAGAACAGGTTCGAGACCACCTGAAGAACCTGAACACACGCAAGTCCATGGGCTCTGACAAGGTGCATCCCAGGGTCCTGAGGGAACTGGCAGATGCAGTTGCTAGGCCTCTCTCCATCATGATTGAAAATCCATGACAGTCAAGCGAAGCTCCCGGTGACTGGAGAAAAGGGAATATCGCACCATTTTTAAAAGGGGAGTAAGGAGAAGAACTACCAACGAGTCAGCCTCACCTCCATGCCTGGTAAGATCATAACTTGCCCCTGGAAGTTATGTTGTTCAGCCTGGAGAAAGTAAGGCTCCCAGGAGCTATTCTTGTGGCCTTTCAATACTTAAAAGTAGGCTTATGAGAAAGATGGTTTGAGCTAGAACAGAACTAATTTTCCTCAGTGATTTTACTTTTTAGCTCAGTCTCTTCTCACTAACAGCACTTCCTGAAGTTAACAGCAGATTTTTGCAGATAGTCTCTACTTTCAGCACTGATAACACGCTATGTTTAGAGTTACTACCACGGGTTGGTGTGTGCAGAAAGGCTCTTGCTTCTCCTTGCTCCTGCGTAGATCAAGGTCACTGCTCAGTCTTGTTTACCATATAGAATCATAGAATCATTCAGGTTGGAAAAGATTCAAGTCCAACCTTCATCCAACATCTCTCTGACCCCTAGACCATGTCTCAAAGTGCCACATGTACTCAATTTTTTAACACCTCCAGGGATAGTAACTCCACCACTTCCCTGGGCAGCCTGTTCCAATGACTAACGACTATTTCAGTAAAGAACTTCTTCCTGATATCCAATCTAAACCTCCCCGGTGCAACTTGAGGCCATTACCTTTTGTCCTGTCATTACTTACTTGGGAGAAGATACCAACACCAGCCTCACTACAACCTCTTTTAGGTGGTTGTAGAAAGCAATGAGGTGTCCTCTAAGCCTCCTTTTTCTCCAAGCTAAACAATCCCAGTTCCCTCAGACACTTCTCATNGGATGCCATTGGTCCTCTTGGCCACCTGTGCACACTGCTGGTTCATGTTCAGCCAGCTGTCCACCAGCACCCCCAGGTCCTTTTCCTCCACAAAGCTTTCCAGCCGCACTTCCCCCAGCCTGTAGCGTTGCCAGGGGTTGTTGTGACTGAAGTGCAGGACTCGGCATTTGGCTTTGTTAAACCTTGTACCATCGGCCTCAGCCCATCGATCCCTTTGCAGAGCCTTCCTACCCTCAAGCAGATGGGTTCTTCCGCTTAATTTTGTGTCATCTGCAAATTTACTGAGGGAGTACTCAATCCCCTCATCCAGGTCATCGATAAAGATATTAAACAGGACCAGCCCCAGAACCGGTCCCCCTGGGGAGCCCCCCTTGTTACTGGTCAACAACTGGATTGAACTCCATTCCCCACAACCCTCTGGGCTCAGCCATCCAGCCAGTTCTCAACCCAGCAAAGAGTCCACCTGTCTACACTGTGAGCCACCAGCTTGTTCAACAGGGTGCTGTGGGAAACAGTGTCAAATGCCTTACAGAAGTCCAGGTAGACAACAACAAGTGCCTTGCCCTCATCCAGTAGGTGGGTCACCTGGTAACAGAAGGAGATCAGGTTGGTCAAACATATAAGGGGTGCAGAAAGTAAGAGGTGGCACCTGCAAGAAGGAGTGGACAGGTGATCCTAAACTGATCAACTCTGGGTGAGAATACTTCATTTAAAGCTGTATAATGTAAATTGCTACATAATACTAACAGTGTTTAGTAAGTTTCTGTCAGGATAACATAATGATGATGACATGAAATAGCTTCAACAAGTGGTGTCCAGTAACTTCCTGAGGTTGAACCTGCAACCCATGGGCATGAAGCGTGATGAATTCCGTAACATCTTTCCTGCCCTGAGAGACTACTATGACTGATGGAAATCTACAATCATGAATTAAATGAATTTAACTAATTTTTTCTGAAGAAAGAGATGATGAAGTAATTGCTGTGGAATAAAGGGTGGAGTGTCCTGATCTGAGGACAAATTACATCTCTCCTTTGTACCTCTTCTCTGCAAGGAGGTATTCCACTTTATGGTGTCAAAATGCAAGGATCTGAGCCCTGGGTGAGCCTCTGCCATCCCCCTTTTTCCAGCACCACCCTCCAGTTCCATTCCTCACCATATCTCTCCTTCAGCAAGCCCATTGGTGCAGACCATGGGCTCAGGGACAAAGGAAGTCCATGGCAAACAAGAAGGGCAACAGCCAACAGAAGAGAAGAGGAGTACACTGTGGGATCAGCAGCAAATAGAAACAGCCTTTGCTGCTGATGATCACAATGAGAGGGGCAAGAGTCACCAGAACAAAGGCAGCTCCTGGCTAGATGACCCTGGTTCTGCTCTAAGACTTTTTGTGCCCTTCACAGCCGAGAAGCTGAGGCTTGTGCCTAAGCTTTTTGGGCAGTGCTTGCTCATAGCTGCTCCACCAGGGAAGAGAAGCTGGGAGCCAAGGGTAGAAGCAAGGAAGTAGGGGCAGTGGCCTCACCAACATGGCTAGCTAGTGTATGAAGGGTGGAAGGATAAAGAGGTCCTCCTCTCTCCATCATCATGGCCCCAAATGCCCCTCTCTGCCTTTTCTCATTGGTTTCTGACACTTCCACCCCCTTCTGCTCACCATGGACGCTTGGTGGGAGACCAAGAAAACGTCCGCTTCAAAGTGAGCGTCCAGCACGTGACCAGGGATGGGGCAACGGCAGGGTGCATTGAATGAGCAGGAGTCAGTGCACCAACTTGTAGAGAAAATCCACAGCCTGACAGCATGCATTGCCCCAAAGTTACCATTTCAGGAGAAAGGACCACA
>VZZY01025350.1:133865-155571 GCA_013400335.1 Eurystomus gularis | reverse complement strand
GCTGTGATAAAGGCTGGTGTATTGCCTGCTTCCTTTTATGTTTCTGGATAGGGCATCATGATATTGAGGATGTGGCAAAGAAAGCATGCAGCTCCAAACAATCACACTGTTACTTTGCACGCCAGGCAATAAGGTGCTCCTGACATGAGGTTTTTCCCTTTCCAAACCTTCATCTGCCCCGTCTATATTGAAACCTATTTTGGGAGTTTTCTTATGTTTTGTTTTTAAACTGTCTGTCAAGGTCCAATGCTTAACTAGCATAACAGAAAAAAAATAAACAGCAATTATTCTTAAAAATTAATGGACTTGATACTAAAAGTTGTGTATGCAAATGTCCAGTATTCCTCAGACTATACAAAACTCCTCTTCAGCAAAAAAGGAGAAAGTGTTTCTCATGCTGCCTGCCTTCTGGACAGTAGCACTATGACATTCCTGTACAGTAAAATTTCCCATACTCCTCTCTGCCTAAATGCCTATGTAAGGATGCATGAGCCATGGGTACTGCAAAATATACCCACAAATTTCTGAAAGCATTGGAAGGAACATTTTGTGTAGGAGCAGAAATGCTAGTTGTCTCATTCCCTTGATAACCTTCCCATGGGCCACTAAAGTGGCAATTCTCCATCCCCAGTTTGAAAACTGCTGCTCTCCAGGGTAGGGATTAGCTCCAGCTTCCTGGTATACAAAGTACAGCTACTATTCATCTTTAGCTCCTGATTGCATAAAGACAATGTTTGGCAGAGGGTGATGCTAATAGAAACATATCAGGCAAAAAAGCATGAACATGGAAAAGAAGGCTGAGCTTGGAAAATACTATTTGCATACAGCTCAGATCACTGGTGTTTTCTCTGTTCATGTAGCTCTTGAACTCTTCTGTTTTATTCTGGTTTTATTCTTTGCTTAGTTTTCTGGTTAGTTTTCAAGATGAACTATGTGAAGAAGGACCAGAGGATTATAGAATCAGACCTGGTGGCAGAGAGTGAGTGAATGTTTTTATAACATGAACAAACTTCAGATTCTAGCTGTTTGATCTCAATAATTTTTCCTAGATTGGAAAGCCCTCTATTAATTTCTGTTTCTCATAGGGGTACTCATAGGCTGAGATCAAGTCACCTCTAAACCATGTCTTTGATGAGTTAAAATGATCATCTTGCATCTCACACTGTGAAGCAAATGCTTTGATCCTTTCATTATTCTTCTTGCTTTTTTCCTGCAACTGCTCTGTTTTATCCAAGTCTTTCTTAGTGTGGAAGCAAGAACTTGGACGTCTCGGTTCCTGTATTGTGAGCACTAGAGCTAAAGGCAGAGGTTGCATTTTACTTGCCCATCCTGTATCGCCTTTCCTCACATTAGCCTCTTGGAGCAATGTTACAGTAGGAATTCATGTTCATCTTGTTATTTAGTTTGCCCTCAAGACTTTGTCAGAGGCATCTTAGGGTCAAGCTCACCACCTAGAAAAATGCTCTTTTTTTCTTATTCCTAGATGAAAGCCTCTATGCTTTTTAAATAGCACATTGTTTCATTATGTTAATGCACAAGAGAGCACAATGATGTCAACTTTTAAATCAGTTTGATTTGGAGCTCTAGTGAGAATAAATTGTTTTCCTTTTTCCACTGAAACCAAGGAGTGAGGGTATGTCTGGAAAAAAAGAAAAATACTTTGAGATGCAGGTAAAATGGGAAAAGGATCATGCATAGGATTGGGTTTTTGTGTTTTATTTTAAATCAATCCATTAATTCTAATAGCATAACTTGGAATATTCATTTAAAAAGTCAGCGTTTTGGCATTATTTAAGATAGTTGTTTTGTGTTCCCATGTTTATATAACAGACCTCATGTAACTGAGTATGGAGGGGGGGAAAGAAAATCCTTTGATCCTTCAGCAAAATGTTTTTATGTAAGTAGCCTTCTCATGGTGAGCTCTGGCAGTCTGGACAGATCATTGCCCATCTGTTTTTACAACTTTCTGTGATCACCATCCAGCAAATGCTGTTTAATCTACAGAGAATAAACACTTCCAGAGTTGACAATGTGCTTCCCAGGTGCCGAGGGGGAGGGTCATGCAGCCAGGCTGTTTGCTGAAATGTAGGAAAAGAGTCATCCAGAGAAAACAAATATCCAGTGAGACCTTAGGGAAGAATCCCATTTCTTTCGTTTTCCTTTCTTTTTAGAAACCAGAGACTCTTGTGGAAGGAAATATAAGGTATTGGTAACTTGTCTTGTGCTGGATGGGCTAGTACAGAAGGAAGGAGAGATGCCAAAAACTTCTAGAACTGGTAGCTCCTTTTTTAAGATTAAAGGAGCGTGAAGGAAACGTATAAATGTTTGTGCAGAAGACTAATGAAACAAATTCCCATAATTGTGTTTCCATTTGGAGCACTGTTGATTACTGGAAGAAGGATCAGAGGTCCCAGGCTGCAGTGTGGAAATGAGCTGCTCGTATCTGGATCATGTCATGGCAAGGAGGCTCAGTAGCTCTGAGGGGCTGCCCTCATTCATGCTGTAACCTAACATCCCCTCCAAAAAGTCATGCAGCTAGCAGATAACTAGCCCTCATTACTGTTCATCCCAAGTACTACATTCAGATTAGAAATTCTGTACTGGTTTTCTCACCCCAGGATAAGCTTGCAGGGCTTAGGCTCCCTGGTGCAGGATGCAAGTATTGTACATATATTTTTATGTTCTGGTAACAAACAGGCATATACCACTGTTGCTGGTGCTGCTCTAACTACAGCATTGCTGGCTTCTTTGTATCTCGCTCTCAGTTTTATGTTTTGTGTGCCTTTGTGAGTGTTTATATTTCTATTCAAAGTACGAACAGAATGGTAATTCTATTTCCTTCATGGAAATCCAAGGGGCATTACAGAACTGATGCACTAAACTTCTTGTAGTGTAATACTCTGCTTCAAATACTCTACACTTCTGAAGTACCCAGAACATTCAGGATCCTTTCCTTACCTTTCTTGACAGTTCTTCAGTTCTTCTTTTCTTTGAAATATACAGAACCCTTTATTACTGGAGAGTTTCTTCCCAAAAAAGTTCAGGAGACCTTAGCCCCAGGCCTTTTTTGTGAATTTATTTTGGATCTCTCTCTAAGTAAGTGGTTAGTAAGATAGATAATATCTGTAAGATCTTGCCTTTGGGGCCAAACTAACTTCTGTGGCATCCTTCCATCAAGTGCGACACCTGTGTGAAGGGGAATGAGAGAGCGAATCATAGAATTGTTTAGGTTGGAAAAGACCTTTAAGATCACTGAGTCCCTTGGACACACTCCAGCACCTCAATGTCTTTCCTGTAGTGAGGGGCCCAACATTGAACCCAAAATTCAAGGTGCAGCCTCACCAGTGCCAAGTACTGGTGAGGGGGAATATTGCTTCTCTGGCTTGCTGGCCACACTATTTCTGATAGAAAATGAATGAAGCAATTTGGCTTCTAGACTGCTTCTTTGTGAGCTTTTTGGAAGGACTGTGACAGGACTCTACTCTTGGTCAGTCCCCAAGTATGTTAGAATAAATCTTGTCCAAACACATGCATTTCTCTGGCTGCAGCAGTTTCAAAAGCAAGTTGCCCTCTGACCTGAGATTTCTTCTGTATTTTCTCATTCCATATTTAAGGCTTGGCGGTTTTAAAATGTAAGTAAATGTTTCCCATCCCTGCCTCTAATCCATAAATATCACATACCATCTAAGCTGCTGAAATTAATCAGTGTAGTGAAGAAACCACATACACACCCCAACTGGCCTTGTTTTACAGCTAGACTAGGCCAACAGCACTGCCTGCCAGCAGTATCCATCACTGCCAAATGCTAGTCTATTGGATGAGCAGCAGTAGGTTCATGAAGTATTTTGCCACTACAGGTCAAGCAACTGAATATGAATATTGGCAGGATCACATTGCAAGGGTGTTATTTCATGAGAGCTACTCCTTAGAAAATGACTTTTATAACAGACTGTGGAGCTAGCTCAGGACTGATGGGTTTTGTGTATCTGACTGTATAAACTAATGACAGGCAACACAAGATGTAAAAGCTGGGAAAACTCCATCCGCTGAATTTAGTTGAGTCAGGTTCAGGGTCACCACACTTCTGGAGAAGAAAAGTCATACCCATTCCTTGCCACCTGGGCACACCCACCAGCTGAGATCACTGGGGTTTGTTTTGGTTAGCTAATCAAAGTAGGACATAAAACTACTTTTTTATCATGCCTTAGGCTACTTAGAACTGTATCAACTGTTTCCATCTTGCTAATTATCTGTAGTAGGGAAGGATAACAAAAATTTTAAAATAATTCCTGCTGTCATTTTGTTACCCATATGCATTTTTCTAGCCTGTCAGGTTTTTCTGTTAATCTAGAGGATATTCTCTATTCACCACTGTGAAGTTTAAAAAAAGTAATGAGCAAAGATAATTTGTGAGTTACATTGCTTCAGAACAGATCTTTGAGGTTTAATTGTGAAGCCAAAGTCAGAAGGCACTGGTTTTGGCATGAGATGCTTTATCATCTGCAGAGCTTAAGTTCTTTTTCTTTGAAAGCTGGGAGATGCCTGTTGAGAACTGGTTTATGTCAGGTTGACCTTACCAGCAAGAGACACTGTGAGCAAAGGTCTTTTAAAAAGGTGCTGATGAAACCCTTACTTAATTACCTCTCTGTTACTGATAGTACTTTGAGACATAACCTTCTTGGAGAACCTCATTAGGTTTATATAAGGGTAAAGAAAAGAATAGGGGAAAAATACTTTGTCTTGTCAATACGTATTATTTAGATTTAAATCTAAATACATACATATATGTGTATATATAGTTATGACACAGTGGATAGCGCTGACCTCCAAGTTGAAGAGGTGACATAGCCTATTAGACTCAAATTTGGGACAGCATGGATGCTCTTCCATGCTCTGTTGCTGGTCGGCTGTGTTACACTGGTCAACTCATTTCTTCTTGCTATCTTTGTTACTCTCTCTAGCATTTTTTAGTTTGATACTTTTTGCTTTTGGACACTTTTTAACTTCCTGTCTGTACAGAAAGCACAGAGCAATGCTGTTCTTGGCTTCAGTTACTGTAGCATAAGTATTAGTGAAGAGAAAGAAAGAAGTACTCTCTGGTTGTTACTCAGTCCTGTTTCCATTGCACTCTAGGGGTTACTGCAGCCAGATTGACATGAAATTTGGAAATGGACAGAAAGAAAAAGGACTTTTCTTGAAGTGGTCACTCTGCTCCCTCAGCATGATGTAGATCCTGGTGTTGGGAAGTTGGATGTTAGTTTCCTATGTGTGATGGAGCTGGTGGCTCTGCTGGTAATACACGTGCTTAAGTGCTTTTTGCTGGATCACAGCCCAAACAAATCGTGAATTCCTTATCCTCTCATATCTACATTACTGTGTGCCTCAGAGCTGTAGCAGGACATTTTAGTGTCCAGGATAACACCTTGTACTTGGCAACTGTCCTGGTCTCCCCACCATGTGGTCTCCAGAGCATCAGCACCTGAGGTGGGAGAGGCTGAGGAAGCAAGTACCAGCTGCAAGGCAAGCTGCTGCAGCCCACCTGCGTGACTGTGTGGCTCCTGGTCCCACTGCCACTGTTCTCTCCTCTGTCTTCATTTGATGATAAACACAAACGTTTGGGAAGGGCACTGCTTTTGCCATTTAAAAGGGACTACTCTTGCTCCCTATGTGAAAAAGTTTGGACAGTAGCCAGAGGCCGGGATACTACCGCTGCTCAGTTTGGATGCTCCTTCTCTCTCTGGCCTGGTCTTCCCTCAGAGGCTGCCCTGTCCTGCTTCAAGCCATATTTCTGTTGGTGTCAGAAACTTGCAATCTGCTTCTATGCAGTCCCTCCTTCAGAAGAGGAAGTTTTACGTGACATGATCTTATTTATTTGGACTGGTCCCAAATCCACCATTACAGTTGATCCATTTATACAGCAGCCCCATAACTCCTGTAGTTTTGACAGTAAGCCCTTGTAGGTATGTCTACCTCCAGGAAAGTCTTTGAGATGATTGAAATGTAATTAAAAAGTTAAGACCAGATGTTTCTTCCCAGATTATGTTTTCAAGATCACAACAGTCCTTTCAAAAGGGAGGAAGGGGAAAAAAATAAAGACAAAACCTCTACTGATTTAACAAGGGAATTGCCTAAAAAATATACAAGAAAAATCTGGATTTTGCTAATTCTTTTTTTTTTTATTCCACGCTGAAGTTAGTAAGCGGCTTGAAATGGTAATAAAACAAAGTGGACTTTCCGTTCCATTGTGCAAAGCCAGCAGATGTGTTTTTCCCCACTGCACCTGTTTTTTTCCTCAGGCATTCCAGAGAGGAAAAAAATAAAAGGCTGATTTTTTTTTTTTTTTTCTAGAACAGTGCTTTCCTAGTTTCTTGTTTGGGGTTTTTGAGGACTTTTTGTTTTTCTGTAATCTACTACAGTGAAAATGTTTTCTTGAATATACTGTTGAAAATCTTTCATTCCATTCTATGAAGACAAATAAGAGATGGGGAGGAGTTAGGGAAGAAAACCCACATAGATCAAAAGCAAAAGAGAACATTTCAATAGGTACAAATATTTTATAGTAAAACTACCAGGAAACACAACATTAACGTAATTATGGCATTGAACTGGCAAATTAGACAAGATAAGCTCCTGCTATCTTTAAACAAGCCACTTCCTATACCATAGAATCATAGAATCACAGAATCATAAAATGATTCTATATGTCTATACAGACAGAAGGATGACTTGATAGGTTGAGATTTCTTCTAAGTATTTAGTTTTATTCTGTGGTCTGTGTTTTATGTTATCCTTGTACAGTCTTTGACAAGAAAAAGTCCTGTCAAAAAGAGGGGTTTTTTTCAGGGGTGTAGGATGATGCTTTGTGGGCAAATATGTGGGCACACTTTACAGGTATTTGCTTACTATCTTTATAAAATGTTAGATACTGATGTGTTATTTATCTTACTCTTAAAATTTGAATGCTACTAAATGTTCTACAAAACAGTTCAGGACATGCTAAGTCTACTTTATGTTAAACAAATATGTTTTTCATTACTCTAGGCAGCAGACATATTTGCCATGACCATGAAGGAAGAAGATATTTGTTTATGGTCACTAGGACCACATTGCTGTGAGTTCTGTTTCAGAGTGAGACCTACAATACTGGGGTTTTCTCCTGGTTTTGGTACTTTCTGGACATGTTCATTGAGAAAACTATTAATATAACCAGGTTTGGTCATTAATTTTTTTTTTCTTTTTTAAACAAAAGAAAATTATTAACCAATCCAATTTTACACTATCAGAAGAGTATAAATACTTGAGTAAGTTTTCTCTTGAAGTAGCACCTGTAGTCCACAGAAATAATGAAGGAATTTTAAGCAACTGGAGCACTGTGATGTTTTCTTAAACTAATGCTTCAAAAAAGCAGTGAAAATTTCTGTCCAGACCTGGGGGCAGTAGTGGGCAGTCAATCTTTATATCTAGCTACATAGAATTAACTAGACTCAGTGAGGACTGAAAAGTGTTGCATATTACCTTCTTGGACATTGCTGCTAAGAATAATGCTGGAGTGAGGCAAGGGGATCAAAATGATTTCTGATCCTGAACTCCTCATTCACTTGCTTCATCTTCAGCATAATCCTGTTAAATTCATTAACAGAGAGAAAAATGGGTATGTTATTTTCAGCTGGGCAAGTTTTGCTGAGCTGAAAACTGTAGGACTTTGCCCAAGCCCAGCATTCACATTGTGTCTACAGTAAGAAGCAGTATGGACTAATGGAAGCAGATTGGGGGAGAGAAATAGTGCTGCAGAGCTGACATCCACATTGTGCGTTTCAGCAGGGTGTTATTTCACACTAGTTCTCATCAAGTCCTGTAAGACTGCATGCTCAGTAGTGGTAGAAATACATCAAGTGTAGTCCTGAACTGAACTTCTGGGTAAATTTGATATGAAAAGAGCTGAGTTCGTGTGCTCCACAACCACTCTGTGCTATGAACCAGCACATGGCAAGTGGGAATAATTAGGGAATTTGCATCAAAGACACCTTCCTGATTCACACTGAAGTGCAAATATAGATGCAACCTCAGCGAGCTTTGTGTCTGTTTATACTCAGGCTATTTTGCACCTCTTGGAAAATGTGAAGGAACGAAGTGAGAGTAGATTAGGCTATGGGAATAATTGCACGCTGGGTAAGTGAGAATCAAGGCTAGTAATTGCCTTAATTTATGTTGTAAATAACTTCATACAGCCATTATTGGAAAAAGCGCTTAATAGGGCACGTAGATTGCTTTATAAGTTTAAAAGGAAATGCTGGATTGACCTTTGCCTGTATTGTTATCTATTCATTACGGTGCAGACACTGTTTTTTAGTTATGTGAGCCCTTGATGTGTGATGGCCCTTTAGAACAAAGCTCCTCCTCATTATATGCTTAGAATATTGCAGCATGTACTGTCTAGAACAGTTATCTAATAGCATGGAGAAGAAAAAATATGTAGTGCTTGCCAGTGTGTCTCTTCGAATAGGGTCTGGGCTGAAGATCCACAGAGTTTGAAGCATGGTGTGGTAGAGCCTGAACTAAGGTGATAAATTCTCATGTTGAGGAGGATTGCAGACTTGTGAACTCAGTCATGCAGGGGGATTTAATATACATTTACTAGAGGATTGCTGTAATGTTTTTTGTAGCTCGTGTTGTAATGATTTGGGGAGTTTTGTGAAAATCAGTGTATCCAGGTATTCAAAGAATGCCTAATCATGCAGCGTAGTTAGGTGTCCTGCATGGTGCCAGAGCTGGCCAGTGGAAGAAAATTAAGCAGAATTAAAGTGCCTTTTTCATCTGGTCTCCTTTCTTAAGAAAAATAAAGTTCTTTTACAAATTGTAGCTATTATAAGAGGTTCTCATCTGGGCTGTCTCTCCTTAGGTTTGCTATCATGGCAGTCCCCTGGCTTCTAAAAACTGTGCTATAATCAACCTCATTGACATCTCTATAATTAAATGGGGAGACAGAAGGCTGAAGAAGTGGAAAAGATGATAAAGTAACAAGGAGGCCTTCATAACACAGCTCAGAAATCTTTGGAGCCACTCCTGACAGAAGAAGTTTAGCAATTCCAGAATTCTCAACATTAAAAAAAAAAATCAAAAAAAAAAAAAATCACATATTTGCTTGTTTTATAATGGTTGGCTGCTACCTGTCTTCTTCCATGGTATTTTATATCAGTGATGTAGATTACCATTGTGGAGAATAGACCTCTGTGTCATCTGCAGCTTCACTGTCCTACCTTAGAATGTAAAATATTTTGAAATGTGCAAAACTAGTCTGAACCTCCTCCTCCTCCTCCCTCTCAACTTTGATTGTTTCTACTCTGCCTCCTTATCTCTCTCTGCTTGTTCCTTCCTCCTGAGCCTCTTTGAGTCCCAAACACTAAAATACCTGCTGAACAAATTCTGATTATGGTTCGGAAAAAAAATGTTTTGCCAAGGGTTGAGGGAGAGGTGAATGGGTGCCCTTTGTTAAATTTCTGGCTGATTTGAGAAATTAACCAGTCCCAGATGCTTAATGGAAAAAACCTGAGCGCTTCCAAACCTCCTCAGAGCCACCAGTTTCACTGTACATGACAACGTATGTGTGCATTTTCAGCTTACTAGATGTGTTAACACTGCGGCAAGAAACCTGAAATAAATCAGAGTTGTAAGAAGATCACTATCTGCCTTAGTATTAATACCTTATTTGTTTGTAGTAGATTGCTCAGAGGGAGGGTCTTGGTTCCTCTTTGTACAGAACAGGTTTGGTGGTAGAGGACTACGGATGTTGTAGAAGGGCCAGTGGGTGCTAGTCCTCCTCTGGCAGTGCTGATGGAGCCCATGGTGGGCGTGTGTTGCCATGGCTTCTTGTGTCTTGCTTTCCCTGGGGCTGCAATGCCCTGCAGAAGCTGGGTCAGTCACACCTCCTTTCCTGTGCCACTGCACAGAAGGAGACATACCTCCAGTGGGGCTGCTCATAGGACAGCAGCTCTGCTTCGTGACAATGTATTGTGGCTTCAAAATCCTTCACAGGTACCATATGGAAAACCAGGATTGAGTCTGACTATCATCTGACCTGTTTTATTTGGTTTACTTTTTAAAATAATTATTTAAAAAAAAAAAAAAAGTGAATATAATGCTTATGTTGCAAATTGGAGAAGTCCTTGGCAGCTCTCCTATGAGCATGTTGCCAGAGAAAAGCACATATGCGTGCATATGGAAGATGCTGCTGGAAACACCTGGCTTCCCAACTCTGCTCCTAAGGGGGTTTTAGGTGCAACTCCAACTATTTATACCAGTGTAACCCTATAGCCTGTCCTCCTGGGCTAGGGATGCTGACTTCACCTGACTGGGCTGTGCTGTGTTTGTCCCTCTCACCCAAAGTCTGCTGAAACTTCGTTTGCATAGCTATATGGGCACTACCTTCCTATCCTTACCTGAAAGTTTATATCGGTATTTAGGACAAGAGGGTTTGTTCTCTAATTTTAAAATCAGGATTTTTACAGTCTGTGCCACAGGTTGACATCTGTCGGTTCCTGATTTTCCCAGTACCCTTTCCAGCCTTCAGCCTCCTGGTTATTGGCTGTCTTGGGACAGGACTGTGCAATTTTTCCATATTCGAATTTGAATACCCGGAGAAGAAACACATGTTGGTGATTATCTCAGCAGGTCTGGTTTGGAGTCAGCACCTGTCGCTCTCTCCTCCCTGGGAGGAGATGGTGACCATCACAAATGGCAAAAACCTTGCTTAAACCCAAGTAGTATTCTCTGAGTACCAACACACTGAAGAAAGCACAGATCTAAACAAAAAGTGCATGCACGTGTCTTCTCCTTTAAGTTTTAGAAGGCCAAATTCCTCCAAACTTTCTGTGGTCTGTGCCATGTGTAGTCTTGAACAGCACCTGAAAATGGCTTCCTGCTTCCTTTCCTTTTCCTACAAAATTTTTTCAACTGCTATTCTTCTGCTCAATATCTAAACTTTCTGAAGTTTAGTTTAGGCATTCTAAACTAAATGAGATACAGGCCCTTCAAAGCTGGTCATTCGCTCCCATGTTTCTTGAGATGGCTGGTTTGAACCCTGGCTTGTGTTAGGCTCAATCAAGGCAGTCAGGAAGTACCTTCGAATCATTTACTGTAATTTTACAGCCGTTACTGCCCATGTTCTGTGTACTGCTCACATCATTATTCCCCACTGTCTCTGAGCCCACCACATACCGAAGACTCCCAGAGCTGCATGCTGATTAGCAGGTTTTTTTCTGATGTCTTACACAGCATTGATCTGGGCTTGGCTGGTGATGACACTAGTGATTGCCAGCCTGAGATCTGCCAAAGGAGGATTGTAAAATGAGCATGGCCTAATGAATGTATAGCTTTTCTGCAGCCTGTGGTGGGATTTTCAGTGTGCTGAAAAACAGAAGATGTTATTTATCTTCATGTGCTATGTTCACTACCTGTATAAGATTGCTCACAAAGCACTTCTAAGAGCTTTCAGAAAAGTAAATTTTGCCAGAACAATGACTCAAAGCTTTAGTCTGCTAAGAAACTTAAATGAGTGTATATTTGTTTACTGTGTTAAGTTATTCGGTAATGGAAGACAATAGGAAATGACTCAGACTGCAATAAAAAGCTTTTTTTTTTTCCAATCACAGCAAATGCATTGCATAGCAGTTTGTGGTTTATAAGTAAAAAAATAATGAAAGATGCCATTCCAAATAAATCTTCTTTGTTTCATGTTGTTTTCAAAACATTAGTGCAGGATATGTATCAATTGGTAGAAGTAAAGGGATAGACCTTACAGAGGTGAAACACAAGCAAGCTTTGATGACCTCAAAATGTTTTCTTTGTTTTTTTTTTTTTAAATTTTCTTCCTATGCTTTGCAGTTTGCTCCTTTCAGAGTTCTTATCCATTCTCCTTGATTATGAGGGGGTTTTTTTGTTTGATTCCCCTGTGTTTTCCTGCAAAATATTATTGGTACGCAGAAACTAATTGTCTGCACTGTACAGCTCTCTTGGGACTTCTATGTTCACTTGGTTATATTGCTGGTTTTCTTTCCATTTTCAGAAAATTTGGCTGTGATTGCAAAGGCTTTGTGTAGTAGTCATAAATGCAACCAAAATCTTAAGGTCCCAAAGCAATGGAAATGACTAAATGCTTGCAAAGGACAGTAAGTGGCTACTTTCTGGGATGGAAGAAGTTAGTATTATGATAACTAACATATGTTGATGTATTAGCAAGTATTTCTGACTTCAGCGTAACAGAAGATACTCAGCCTGATTGATTTGTTTTGCAATGTACTGTGTGAACAAATTTTCTTTATCTTGATCATATATATTAATCTACAGTATCACATGACTGGTTGTATTCTTTGTTTAAATATGCTAGGTGATTTCTTTTTCATAAAGAAATTCTATTTATTAAGACCCTAAACATTCCAATACTTCAATACACTGCTGAAGTCCTTCCAAGTGCAATTTTCTGAATGTGGAATCAATGAAACTTCAATTTATGTAGGCTGTTTATCAGTTTTAAAAATTTCTACTGTCTTCTTCCTGAACTTTAAAAACTTGTTTTACATCTCCCTATTTCTATGTAGGACCT
Organism: Eurystomus gularis; assembly: GCA_013400335.1. NCBI lineage: Eukaryota > Metazoa > Chordata > Aves > Coraciiformes > Coraciidae > Eurystomus > Eurystomus gularis. The sequence continues at coordinate 142,973 of VZZY01025350.1, read as the reverse complement.
TTCATCATGGATCTCACTGGACCACCTAACCTCACTGCGCTTTGCCACTTAAAACAGTAGATAAATATGGAGGTGAAACTGGTGAAGGTTTTTAGACCTTACCAAGAAAAAAAAAAACAACTATAGAAATGTATTTAGCCAAAAAATACTAGAACTTCCAAACCAAATTTTAGTAGTCAAAGAATCTCTTCTTCAGAATAGGTAATAATTCAGAGGTTAAAGAACTCATTTAGGTTTTGGTGGCTTGGCTTCAGTCCTGAGTCAGTCTAATTTGAAGCAGGGGCTCTAAGGAGGATCTCTTACATGCCAGATGATTAACACCCCCCCCACCATACATCAAATTATTGGCTGTCTTGCAGGAAGCCTCTCTTACTCTCTCACACCCAGACCTTTCTCACCTTGTATGAATAACTGAATAATCATTGGGACAGTGCAAGAGACTAAAGCTATAGCCTGCTAGATATCAGGGATGTAGGGCCTTGAACCCAGAGCTCCTGCATCCTGCTGGAGAAGCCCAGAGTCCCTATGGGGCCACTTGCTGTCAGAGTGTGCTGTATGCTTTAATGTTCTTTTCTGGTTTGGGCAAAGGCAGGATAATCTACCAGCTAGTCTTACTGACCTGCATTCTCATCACTCTGTCAAAGAGACAATATGATGGGCTGCAGGGCCACGTCTGTATAGGTTTTCTTACTAATACTCTATGTGCTGCAGGACGTGTACTACTTAATCCATGGAGACACCCTGTTGCACTCCTGGCTCTTGGGTTTCCTTCTTTTGTACAAAGAAAAAAATAGTTTATTCCTATTATAAACAATGCCTGTTGTTTATCAGTAGCTTTGATTGTCTGAGACTGTGCAAAACTACCATCAAGCCCATTTTGTTTATAATTAAACCTGAGCTCATTTGGTGGTCAGGGAGTCTGAGTTCTTGTTTTATGGGTTGTTTTTTTTTTCATTTTTGCTACTAACTCAGTGGTAATAATGAGAATTAATCTGTGCATTCATCACTGAAATTCACTTAACCAGTGTAGAGCATTAGAGATTGGACTTGTACCTGGATGTTGTGGCATCTTCACTGCTGTCTCTGGATGCAGAGACAGAGGGTTGTACAACCTTGAGGCTGTGCAAGGTTTAGGCAGGATTTTTCCCACTGCTTGAGGAAATGTTTTGCTTGGAGGTCATTGCATTCTAAGAAATGAAGCTACTGGAATAGTTTAGTAGGAAGAGAAAATCCTGAATTTTCAGGCTTTAACTAATGTTTTCACATGACTGTGGCAAATTACTTGGCAAGAACTGAAAATGTCAGTGGTTTGATGCTTGTTTACACTGCATGTTCCTGGCAACTTTATTCTGTCCTATAGGTCCGTTAATAAATAAATGCCCATCGAAGCTGAGGACGTGGTAGAGATCAAGCTTGTAAGATAAAACCTGCTGATCTCAGCCTGGTTTGATTCCAGTCTGCCAGCTCTGTACCACAGCTGATAAGTGCACAGTTACAATCCACAGAATAAAATGTAAAATGAGAAAGTAAAAGGGGCTGTAAAAGAGGTACTGTCATACCTACTGCCACACTCCAGCTTGGACATATGCCTGCATTGTACATCAAAATGCAGATTCAAGTTGCAGGTGGAGTTGTGGTGGAGGAGGGTCTGAGTATGCCTGGATCAGGCTGCCCTGCACCGTTTCCCTGAGCCCAGCCTAGCCCAGCCCTCCTGTTTTCACATCAAGACAGCCGCACTGTACTCATTTGTTCTTACATTACGGAAAGGACTATTTATTATCATCAACTCAGGAAATGACCTAATGTGGCCTTGTAAGGCAGAATTAATTTGCAATGACTCCAGCTGAAAGTTGGCCATCTTTTAACTCAATAGCTGAAGAACTGTCAGCTTCCTTTGAAGTTAATAGCAGTTGTGATGTTGAAATAAAAATTTTTGTAGAGGAAAGGAAACTTGACTTGATTTGGGTTTGCAGTATGTAGTGTTTCTCTCAGTGGAATAAAGGGAGAGGGATGTTTAGCTGTAAAACAGAAAGCATTCCTTTTGTGTTTAAAGAGAACTTTTACTATGCCGTGCCTTTTGAATACAAACTTAGCAATGATGTTTCCCAGTGAACATTCAAGCTGGGAATATTTAAAATGTGAGTGACTCTTGTAAGTTGTGTTTTTTCACAGCAGGGACCACACACTGCAAATAAATGAGAGCCTACTTTGGCTCTATCTCACCCTGGGATGCAATTTTCTGCAAAGGTGTATGAAGCCCTGTTTTAATTAGTTTTCCCCTAATGATCAGAGGAAGGGCTCAGCTGTAGAATGAATAAAGGATTTATTGCTCTAGATGTAGAGGTTATTTATTATTATTTTTCCTCTTTAAGTTATGTGAACTTTAACAAATAGATCATTTTGGACTATCAGCAAACAGATCATGTGTATGCATGTAAATGTGCAAAATGTAGCTGTTTCTCATTTAAACTAGAGTTTATTACTGCCACTGGATCTGCTTCATTGCTGCTAATGAGGTTTTAGGGATCCTCATAATGTAACAGCATGAATAAACTTTTCTTAAAATAAGACCACCTAAAGTATGTGAGGTTGTGGGTACTATTCACATTATTGGTTTAGTGCATTTAGTTCTTATGAAGGGACTGGATGATAGCCTTTCAAATTGAAGAGTGCTCACTCCGCAACACACGTAAGAACAGGATTAAAACCCTCCTACTCCTATGATACTGGCTTTAATCATAATCATAATCCCACTCATCATTAGCCAAAATGTATTAACATCTGATAGTTGTTAGGCACTGTGAAAGGTGTCAGTGGTTTCCATTCAGCTCATATTGGACAGGTGTCCACATCAGAGAAGACCTCCAGTGCAGTGAGCACAAACACACATGCTTCTGAATGAGCCCGAGAATGAAAGCCCAAGGAAAGGGAGTTCCCCTTCTGCCACTGCCGGGAAAGGTTTCCGTCAAATGGCATTAGCAAAGCAGCCTTAAAGGAGGAAGAATTACAGTGCAATAAGGAAATGCAGAGTATTCCAAGTTTTAGTCAAGGTTTTATGAGTGCTTGAATGCGTGTGCATGTATCTATCCATCCGATAAACAGCATAGACAGGTGAATAATGTATTTGTACTTATGTCAGCATTAACTTCATATTAATCCATCTCTCACAGGTCATTTTCTGCGCCATTCCAATTCCCCAAGCAACCTTACAGAAATGCCATTTTGCTTCTGTCAAGTGGTCAAAGACATTTTTCCTTCCTTTCCTCAGACAAAGAATTGTTTATTAAAAGATGACTCAAAACCTCTTTCTTTATTGATTTTAATCCCAGCCCACTGAGTAGTGATCCGAACATGTTTAAACCCGGTAGCCAAAAATTATCAACGCAAGGCTCTGGCTCATCAAAAAATTTCTTCTGTATAGTTTTGTAAGAAACGTCGTAGCTCTGGGATTGGAATGGGAGAGGGTATGTGATAAATCATGCCCTTAATGGATACAAATCAGCCTGGTTCCATTGAAATGAATGGCGATTTGAGGCTTTACACCAGTTCTCCATTATGCTTACATGGGCCCTAATTGTTGGGAACTTTATTTTTCTGCGGAAACTTAGTTTTCTGTAGCATTCAAAAGATAGAAATTAATGTGTAAAAGGCAAGGTCTCTTCAAGGCACTATGATGCCAATCTCGTTTCTTGTTGACTCAAAGATAACAAGTTAGCATGTATTCGCAAATAAAGTTAATACAAATATCTGAGCATATATTCCTTTTTATTGCTCCTTCATAGAAAGTATTTCACAATTTCCCAATCCATGAGACTGGAAAGAGTTAACTGGAACATTTTGGTCAAGTTCTAATTCAAGAAGCCTGTTATAATCCCTCTGCTGTTTTCCTTAGGTAAAATGTCACTCACTTCTTATCCAAACTTGCTGTTTAGTGTTGCTGGGCGCTGTAAATCAGCCAGTTCATTTTCCTTCTAAGGTGGTTCTGTTTCAGCCATAAGTGAAAAAGACAAATGATTCTTATCTAGTTTTATAAAAAACAGAACTTGTGGGTGGGGAAAAGGAAGGTTCTCTAGATAAATATCTCCATATCATTAAATTGATTAAGTTTGTTATTCTAACTATTGTTGCAATTCTTTGGAACTTTTGTTTATAACAGATATAATAAATATATATTAATATTGTAAATACAAGCTATATAACAGTGTTTCTTAACAATGTTTCTTAACATTAGCTTTTGCTCTTTACATTTATAGTTCACTGTTTTAGCTACTTATTGACTCTGCTTCATTACTGTTGTTGTTTATAACTCTTTCCCATTTTGTTGGAAAATAATCTCATGCCAGTGCAAACTGGTTTTACAGTTTAAAATAAAATTAAAACTTCAAAATTAATTAGAAGGGAAAAAAATGCAGATATAGCTTTATAGCTTCAAATGTTTTTGATATTCTGACATACGTTATCAGAGATGTTCCACCTTTTCTTTGGCTTCGATCTCCTCTTTCTTGTGCAAACTTCAAAAGATACATTTTTCATCACATTGCATAAATTTGCCAATGAGACCAGATGTACAGAAAACTTTACCTTTATTAACTAGCTGTGGAAAGGTTCCAAACATGGCACTACTGTGTAATTTAAAGTAAGAAGGAAAGATATTAGAATGTCTAAAATGTAAACTTTTAGTTTTAGTCTTTAGACTTTTAGTCTTCTTGAGATCCACAGGAAAAAAAACAGGGTTCCTGTGATAGCTAGTGGCTTTCTCAGTAGGAACAGCTAGTTTCCTGTTGAGACAGGGTTACAGTGGAGCAGCAAAGCCCACTGTGTTAGGGCTACTAAGGGCTGTTCCTCTATGCTGTTCAGGATGATGGGAGACTTACCACTGTTTTCAGCTAAATCGATACCGACTAAGTTTTGGCATCCATCCAGTGCTATCTTTCAGAAGACTTTTCCCATCCTGTGATCACATCAGGAAGAAACACTAAATTTACTGATCTTCATGAGATTCACATGTACAGGTTTAACAATACTAACATTATATGTGTATTTTGGAAACTAGTAGTTTAACTTTCCACTCTAGTCACGTCGCAGAGTTCATGTCAAGCTCTGTCAGTCTTCTCAAGTAGAGAATAGAGGAACCAAATACATAAATCTACTTGTTACTATTTTAACAATATGGGAACTGAATATGAAAAGCTTTTACTTCCCACATTAAGCAAATATGGAATATCCAAACATACCTGCTAACTCAATTCTTGGATTGAACAGACCCCCAGAAAGAGCATGTGAATAAGAGACTTTTTTCCCTATGAGAAGAACTTTGAAATGTTCCTTCTTTATTCCCTTTAGAGAGTAATTAGATTTTGCCTTTCCATTAAGTAATGAGCCAGATGAGTATTCAAAGCCTTGTGATTCCCATTTATCAAGTCAAATCAAAGGTTTCTGACCAGGTTTATCAACTAGGTATGTTTTAATCAGCTTTAATTGTATTTTCGATGAAACAGTAAGTGCAGTGGGCATTTTTCTTATTGGTCCAGTAAAGGTAGAAGAGGCATTTACATCCTCTGAGCATGAAAAGCACTTGGTGTCAGTCCCTGTTTATTGTGGAACATGACAGTTATCTGAAGAAAACCAGCAGGATTTAATCTGACAGCCCAGTAAGGGAAGAGTGCCACCAATCTAATTATCCAGTAATCTAGTCAGAATGGGAGTAATTCTAGGCCTTTTTCAGTCAGTTAATGACATTTCCCATGCATTAGCAACTGCACATGCAGAGCTTTTAGGATGAGCTCTTAGCCCATTGTAGCCCCTGGTAGACATGAGAGAAGCATCATGTCATTGGCTTTGATTGTTATTGGGTTGTATTTTTTTCTAAATTAGGATGAAATTTTGCTGTTCAGAGCTGTTTGAGATAACCCTCTGTTGATAATTTCGCAGTTCACCATCAGTCATTAACTACAGACACTTTTTAATTTTGGATGTCCCAAGATGGAGGAAAAGGCAGACATCCTCTGCCATTGATAATATTGTCAAAAATTGCCCTTCCTCGATCCTTTTTTTGTTCTCCCCAGTGCCCTATGGTAAGCTAAGGGGCATAATGGATAAAAAAACAAAACCAAAAAACCTTAATGTTTAGCCAAAGGTTGTCAAGTTATCTTCAGGCCAGGTGTCAAACAACATGACATATCTATAGTTATAGAAGGTGGGTTGGGGGGATTATTCGGGGAGATAAATTAATTTAGTTTGTTGCAAAAGTTCAGAGGTTTGCGTTTGCTGTTTTTTTATTTAACAGTGCTTAAGGCTTGATTCTACTATTTGCTAGTTGTGTGACAGGCACATTTATCCTGCCTGTCATTTCTCCCCCACACTTTTTGTTGTCAAGCCAAGGGAGAAATGATTTCATAACCCTGTCCTCAGTGGTATAACTTGCCAGCCTGAAATATCTACTTTGGATTGCAAGTAGTTGGGGCGAAAAATGCTGATCCCTGAATGTTTCATCATTTTTTGCTAGGGCAGCAGACCTTGTACCATCATATATTTATTTCTACAGTCCAACCCACTGTTCTTGTAAGTGGGCAAGATATGTCTTACTCTTATTTCAGTGGAAGAAGAAAGATATATTCTAAGTGTATGCCTTTCCTACACTTGGCATTTGAAAGAGGATTCTTGGGGGCTTTCAGAACCTATTTAAGTGCTTGCTTCTCACCTGTCCCTGTGACAGCAGAAGGTTTGAACTCCCTGAAAGCTTAGATATCACTGAGCACCTTGTGGCTTGACTATGACCCTGTGGGGCTGTAATGATTTGCCTCTGGACAGCATCGTGGTACATGAACAAGGTGCTGTACATAAAGCAGAAATAAATTACAATTAGGAAAAAAAAAAAAAAAAGAAAGAAAAGAAAAACTTACAGCCAGATCCCTTCCCTAAGCCTTGCTTAATTAGAAGAACACTACTGCACCTGACTTGCCTGAAAGACTGCTCGTTCTTGAGCCAGGCCAGACCATCAACTCTGTCTGAAAGCAAGGAATGAGGTTTCCTCCTATTGCTAGAAAAGACCTGATTAATAAAATTTAAAAACAAGAAGTTCAGTGGTCTTCCCTTCAGTGGGATTTAAATTGGGTCTTGGTCCATCCTGAAACTCCCTGTCTTTCCCTTCCACAGTGACATAAGAAGAACACTTTGGATCCAGATGTTGTATTTCAATTTGATTTCTGCTTTATCTGTATTCATTTCATCTTTCTCACTTTGTTTGGATTAAAGAGGTTCAACTGAGTGAAGACTGTTTCTGCAGCAGCAATCCATATGACTGGTTGTGCATTTTTTCAGCTTTTGAGTTACTCGTGTAACTCTGGGTGTTGTCACTGACAGTGGGAGCTGATTTAAATGGAAGAGCTGGTTGTTTTCCAGTTTGACAGGGAGGTGGTGAAGGTCAGAAACTGAAGAGCCGGCATCAGTAATGTGGATTTTTTCAGAAGGACAAGGAGCTTCAATTAAAATTAACAATAATTCCTTAAAAAGAGATACCAATGTCTCCTTTGAAACACTAGTAACTAAATAGAAGTCAGCAATGAGGCATTGCACACCAAAAGGGAGAATGGGAAAAAAGGACCCTGCAAGATGAACAGAGCTAAAATTCATGCCAAGTTTGGTATTTCACTTGCAAATGGGTACCAAATCTGAGCTGGTCTTCAAAAATGCACTTGCGAAGTTTGAAAACAAAGTATGCAAGAGCCTGCTTTGCAAAAGCATTGGTCCTGTTTAATTTTTAGCTTAGTGGAAACAGCAGTTACACAGCACTTCTAAGAACTGAAGGTGCTGCTTTCAGTACCAGAATCCTGTAGAGTCATGTAAGCAATTGTTAATATACCCAAAGTAAAAACATTTTTATGAGTAACAATGAACAGCAATGTATTTAGCGTGCAAATGTGGTTCTTCTGAACACTATGTTATATTCACAAGCCTCAGATCCTCCCCTTCAAGGTTTCTTTTTTTCTGGTCAGAAGTAATTTGTAACCTTTGGAAATATTAGTGAGATTTCATCTGAAGTTCCTCAGGAATCCTCTTTCATTGTTATTCTTTCACAAAGTAAAAATAAACTAAATTTCTACTCTTGGATATGCTACCTATCTGCACAATTTACTTATATGATTGACTTTTTGAAACCATGAAACCAGTGTATTGAAAGAAGCACGACTTGTTATTGCTTTTAGAGATTTGTGCTTTGCTTTGAGTATTCCCTATATGGATAAATAAGATACACATGCTTTGCTTGGCTTTTTTTTCTTAAAAGAGCTTTTGTAACTAAAATTACCTCAATCTGCAGACGGGTGCCTGTGGAACCAACTTCATTAAGTAGAAAAAAAGCATCTTCAGACTTAGCTCCAAAAAAGATAGGAGAAGTGAAAGGCTTCCTTGTCTTTTGACGTCCATTTTAATTGATCATTTAGATTGTCATTAATGAGTGAGATGTTGAGACTCAGAGCATCGGTTTTAAAACTCCTGCTTAACAATGCAGCAACAATGCATAGGTATGTACAAATCTGAAGGTCCTTTCACTGCTTTATACCTTGGGTTTTATGTTTCTTCAGTGATGTTGAGCTGTTTGTCAGCAGACACTTTGATTTCAGTGTTCAAATTAATATCTGCTGAATGAGCAGTGCTTTGCAGAAGTTGAGCTTTGTGTCTTGTTCATTCTTAACAAGAGGGCCTGCTACTGTCTAAGGAATTTCCCACTGACAAGAGGGGCTTTGTGGAAAGAGTAAAGGGGAAAAAAAGACTTAACTGATATAAGGGAATTATCAGTCTGCCTTTCTGTACAAGGAAATAACTGTGGACTTTGAACTCTGGAAAATGATGGTGGGGTTATCATTTCAAATCTTGGTGTAGTATATAGGGCCTTCCATTTTTACCCAATTTTAAACTTGTTTGTTTTGCTTTTCTTTTTTGTGTTAATAATCTACGGTCATATTCCTGACTGATTTTATCCGTGTAGTTGCTAGAGTCCTTCAATCTGTTTTCCTCATTGAGTGAAAATGCTTTGGGTTGGAACTACAACATTTCTATTCAACCAGACCATGAATTCCAGCCTCATTTATTAGTTTATTTTTTGTCAGA
>VZZY01025350.1:12522-133851 GCA_013400335.1 Eurystomus gularis | reverse complement strand
TCAGACTTGCTCAATCCTGCTGCCAGACCATAAATACCAAATACCACTAGTATTGCTCTATGTGAAAACACTGACTTTCCCTTCTTCAAGATCAGCAGTGGCCTGCTGTTTGGCTGTCTCTGTGTACATGAAGTAGTACAGCATGAGCAGGCAATGTTGAGAGACAAAAGGGTTTGTGGGCTGTATGGTATTTGTAAGACCATAAGAAGATAAAGAATCCCAAAGAAATTAAATCTCTTGGTTTATTATGTCAGGGGCCGTTATGTCAGGGCGCTTGGCATTATAAACCACTTTTTCACTCCCAGTGTAATACTCAGGTGCCACACTAGTCTCAGGCTTACACCTTTGGTACAGCAACCCTTAAGGTTTTTGTGTCCAAAGAGATGCTGCAGGTAAAAGTGTTTATTCCAGGCAGCTTTTCAACACAACACTGAAGCTACCTTAATAAGCCTTGAAGATTAGCGCTGAGGAGAAGGTATTACCCCATATCCAGAGCCAAAGCTGGAAATGTTCTGAAGGGTTATTTTTCTTGGTTTTTCTTTCTATTCTGTGTGTGGGTTTGTTTTTACTACAGCTCTACCTAACAAGACATTAAATCATTGATTCAGAATGTTTAAAGAAAAATATTGAAGTAGAAGGAAATACTACATTAGACAAACTTAAAAGGTCAGCACATACCACAGAAAATTCTGTGAGTATTGGAAATATGTGGCAAAGTCAAACTTATGCAATGGATGGAAAGAATGACCTTTTAAGGGTGCCCTACCTCTGTGCTCCATGTTTTCCATTTTGACATCTGCAGCCTCATCTCCAGAGTGCCTCTGCCTATGGTTTCCTCTGAAACCATTTTTCGTTCGTTTAGAAGGACTTAAATTTCTTTCTTCCTGTTTCACAATATGCTTTTGTTAACCATTACTCCATATATCTTTTCTTTTTCTCCCTTCTTTTCCCGTTTTTTCAACAAATAGCTTTATTGCTGGTGTTTCTAAGTTTTCCATATCTGTGAGCAACTTTTTTACTTCCATTCATTTTATTTTACTTCTATCACCTATAAGCATTTTTTTTCTTTTGTTATTGTTGTATCTTAACCCATTCTGAAACTAGAATGAAGGTCATGCTTGTATTAAAATGCAAATAATGAAAATTTATGAAGTTGAGAGATTGAGAAAATGAATTGGCAACTAAACCTTCCAAGGGTGAATGAATAAAGAGCTAAGAATTTAGACATTCGATACTTGTAGGCTGGTAGAAAATGACTTTGCTAAATGTACCTCTCCATGCAGTCTTCTTTTATAAGCCTATATATTTCAGTCTGTCAGCTGTCCATTCATAGAAAATTTATATAATAATAGCTAATAGTTGTCTACTATTGTGTCATTTTAAATGTGTAAAATATGTGGAAAGCAGAGCTGTCATGTTATGTTTGTGAGGCAAAATGTTTTATCCTGATCAAAAACTCTTTAAAACAGGTTGGAAAGTCAGTTTAAGGAACCTTAATCTCTCTGAGATGTGAAATCCTTGACTTCAAGACTTGACAAATGAACAGGTCTCATTGAAAATGTAATGATGTAAAAATGTTGGTCGTCCATGAATAATAGATAGAATAACAGATTTGAAAGGGAGGAATAAATATTTTTTTCCTTAAATGTAATATACAATTTATTTTCCTAATGTGAATCGTTCAAATATGCTAAACATTTAAAGAATACAAACAGAATTATTAATACCAGCAATTATCACCCCAGCTTAGCTATATTATGGAAATACCATTTTTAGTACAAATTGAGGTGGAATAACATTATGGCACATTTTGGGGGAAATGTTGGTGATGTTAGCCAAGCCTTTCTGGCAACTCCCTGTGAACTAGCAACCAAAGCTCATGTCACATCCTTTCAGCAGATATGCTTAAGGTGGGGAAGAGTTCAGGTCCATGCTGGAAAGTGCCCTGGCTCTTCCTCCTGTTTGCTTTTCTCCTAGGGTGTTCCTTCACTAGATTGCAAAAAGCTGATGTCAAAAGCTACAGCCTGATTTTCCTATGGGACAGTTGTAATAATGTAGCTTGGGAAGAAGAAAAATGGAAACTGTGTTGATCCTTCAGACTGTCCTGAATACATCACGGGTTAAAATAAATGGAGTGTTTCCTATTAAGGATTAAGTGTTGTAAATTGATGACAGACTAGATGTGGGTCATAAAGGCAAACAATGATTCTGATCTGACTTAATCATCCTTATTTTGCCAGACAGTCAGTCAGTCAGTCATCCGTGCTACTCTTTGAGCTCCTGGGGTGTATGAAATTCCTGGCATCAGGTGGTGAATCCAGACAAGTGGGAAAGGAGTAGGTTAGTACTGTGGCTCTTCAGCCATTTACTCATCTGACAGTCCCCAGCAGGTTGATCAGAGATTTTTGGGCACCTGTGAATGAAAAAAAAGAAAAAAAAAAAGGAAGGAAGAAAGGTCCAGGGTTCAGAAGTCCATGAAAGACCTTTCTGCTCATTTAGCATGTTGCTCATGGCAGTCTCTGGGGTCTGCTTTGATCCCTTATTGCTCATCACAGTAGAGCTGATGCACTGTGACCCTAAATAGGTTCATGGAAGCAAGTGGTTCCCTTCATCTCTGATTAGATGGCCTACTGAAAGGGTAGAGATCCAGTCTGCATAATAATGTTACCTCAGACCATCTCTTTAACCTTAGTTTCTCCTGTAACTCATCTGTGTTGCTTATACAGCACTTGAAATCCATTTTCTGCCCTGTGAAGGGCAGTGAATAACTGTGCTTCAGCCTTGTGCCATGTTTGTAGGTGGGAGACTTCTTGAAGACATTTCTGTATCTCTGCTAGCCTTCCTGGCTCTGTTTTCACATGCAGACTCATTACTGGTATCCCTGTGCTAGCTACAGAGTACGGAGGTAAAAGGTCCCCTTCCACAGCATTCTTTAATTATAGTACTTGACAAAAAATACAAGTATTTATTCCTGAGCTGTTTTTAATTGAATATATGTCTGGAATATTGAATAGAATATACTGAATCTGTCAGGATTATTGTTTAAAACAGAATGGAGACGTCTTGATTTCTATTTGAAAATTTTCATTACTGCATTAAAGCAAGTGTTATCAATCTGTCAAACTCATTCAGTAACAACTTACCTGGATTGGGTACAAATGTTTCCTTTGCCACAGATCTATTTCCAAAGTCAGACCAGGCAAAGAGTGAGACTTTTTTTTTTTGCTGCTGTCATTAGCACAATCTCCTTCAGGATAAATTGATTTAATATGTGGAGTCCTAGGCTTGTACACATTTTGGAGATATTTAACTGCCTTCAGAGATCGCAAGGCTATCTGAAAACAGACACGATGGAGCAGTATGTATAAACATGTCATCTACTCACACTGCACTGCAAGGCATGCCTTCCACAGACAAATTTTTTCATTGCTTGCATGGATGTTGGCTTTTCCCAGGGAGCCATCTCTTAGAGCACATTAGTGGAATGTATTAGACTATACCATAAATAGAGTTACCACACAGTCACATCCAAAGGATAGTTTTCTTAGAATGGAAGAGAGAGCTCTGTATTTGCAGGCATAGCATATGAAAATATTTTTATTGCAAGCTTTGTCAACTCTCCTATCTAATTAAAAAGCATACCTCTCTAGGTATAGAAATTCAAATGCTTTTAGTTCCTTTTTTTTTTCTTCAAACGCCATCAGCATTCAAATAGTAATTTACAGCCCTGTTCTTCTAGCAGATGTCTTTTTCCGGGAGATCTCATTTAAGATGGTGCTCTGCTGGAGGAGATCTAATGGGACCCAGTTCTAATACAAGGATTTAATTGCTCTTGCTTTCAAAGTGATGAGTTGGCTGATTAAGTTATGGAGGCTAGATAGGAGAAAATGGGACACTATTGGCCAGAATTTTAAATTTATTTTAGATATCTAAAGATTCAAATAAGCTTGTGGGGAGATTTTTAAAAGCAGATAGGCACCTAACTCCTAAGCCTAGAAATTTCATAAAAAACAGAGCCAGAGTGCTTTTTGGGAAAGGCTTGGGATAATGGTACATTCTGAGTTTCTCTCAGACAATTCAGCCTCTTGTGGGAGGAAAAGGTGTCCGAAACTGCAAGTTTTAATTGTCTTTCTTGGCTCTGTTCACTATAGCTGTAGAGGTTTTGTCAGGTTCTTAATGCCCTTAAGCGCAGTATCTAATCTTGTGCAAGATTTATGAAGTGCATTTATATGCTTCCAGGGCCTGTTCAGGCTATCCTTACTGTTGTGGCTTTATAGAGGAATTACCAGCCCTTAATCCAGACCTGAACTATTGAAAACTAGTTTTTTTTCCAAAGTTTACTATTATCTGCACCTGTGTTTAAAATCATTTTCCCAAGCGGAGTCTTAAAGCAAAATTGAAATCCACAGGAGGTATTTTTATACTAGGAGTTTAATATTCATTTTTATTTGTGTTTCAAACACTTTGTCTCAAGGTAGTTGTTTAGTTAAGAGGTAAACAGGTTAATTTAAAAAATAGTTTTAATTCATTTTAATTCATTTTTTAATTAAAAAGTTTAAAAGAACAGGTTAATTTTTTCAAGACTTAATCTGTAAAAAGGCTCAGAAACATGGTGGCAGAGCAACATTTCTGAGATTCGTTCTCTTGGGGACATTTGGGTGTTGCTGCTTTCATCAGTAGTACCTCAGTAGCACTATAGCTGTGGGTTTTGGAAGAGGAATATCAGATTAACAGTTTGCAAAGCCTTCTTAACATCTATGGAGGCATCCTAGAATGTGACTGCTGGCAAGGATGAGCCTCAGTCTGTAAGATGCTTGAGCAAATGCCCTGTCTGATTGATTTGACAGCAATGCCCAGTGATTCAGGGGAACAAGGGTAACCTGTGATTTGCAGTTTAATTTGAATTTCAATTTTATTTGAGTTTTATTTTATTTTTTTATTTTTTATGTTATTTTATGTTATTTTATTTTATTTTATTTTATTTTATTTTATTTTTTGTTTAGCCCTGAGTGAGGGAAGCTAGAGCTGCTTCAGCCATGCAGAAGGAAGATGTTTGGCTCTGAATGCAGCACTTGGAATGGGTCTGGGATGTTCAGCCTCCGAGTAGCACTGTGGAGTGAGAAACTAAAGGCTTATTGTTTGCTTTTCTTCCCTTTCGGCCCCAATGGGCTACCACACTCTTGGCAGAATCTAAGCATTGCATTATTTTTCCTGACATAAAGGCACATTGCTCAGCCTCTTTGCCTTTGGTCAGATATCAGCAACACAAAATGATGTCTTTGTGTAGCAGTTTTGTGAGGAGGAGTAGCTCTGGTCACTATTTCATAGATTCATTTTATTAGTCAAGATCTAAACCCTTCCCTTTTTTCTCCCCATATGAGGGAGGGATACTGGTTCCACAAAAGACTGGTTCTTGCAAGACAGTGGGACATTTATTTAAAATCCAAATTTGAATCTTTGAGAACTTTTCTTCCTTCCTTGTTTTGTCTGGGACTAGAAAAAAAAGGAGCAAAATTTCCCCCCAGCAACAAGTACAGAGACTTTGTAGTGCTGGCCATACCTCTCTCAAAAGCTTTCCATTTCAAACTGCATCTCAGATTTTCCTTACATCTGTGGAAACCTTGCTGTATTTTTATGGCTGCAAATTAATGCAGTTCAGAAAGAACAGGCTCAGTGCTGATAGTACAGAGCCCTTGCACTGGTGCAGTCAATTCAACATTTTCATTTTTCGTTGAGATTGTTTCACATGCTCTGTAGGATATTTCTATCTGCAGTGCTTCAGAGTTACATCTGAGCAGGCTGCTGACCCACTCTTTCCAAACTAGAGTATCAGAAAGCTTTTATGAAGTAGTCTCTTCTCAGAATTTCTCCAGTTATCTTCCAAAAAGATCTCAAGAAGTTTTTTTAAAAATTGGGAAAGTCTTAAAATTTTGGATGCTTCTGTCATACTGCTTTGTACAATACCTGTCAGTAGGAACGGGTTTATTGAACAGGGTACCCAGAAGCCATTCCAAGATATGGACTGAAATATTGCCTGGGTTTGACACATGCATCAGCTTGATTCACTGGTCTCTATAGTAATTCAGGCTTTCAGACAATGAATCTGTTTTTATTATTGGTTGTGCTACCTGCCATGTGTGGTTTACTAGGTCTGAAGTTAAAAGCCTGCTTTCTTCTGTCTTGGTTGTGTTGTCTGTGACACACAGTGCATTGGAAGACAGAGGGAATGACGGTGCCTAGTGAAGAACAAGATACTGTGGAGATGTACATAGAAAAAATGGAAAGGAGAATATGAGCGGAAAGTAAAGAGAAAGAAAGAAATTAATGAGGCCTAGACAGGCATAAAATATCCAGGTGAGGAGGCTGTGGAGGGAGCTGGAGCCTGGAAAGAAAACCATTTGGTATCAGCTGCTTCTTGATATCGATTACTTTGAGTCTGGACAAAGACAGGGATTAGCCAGAATGTAGAGGATTAAAATAAGGTCTCTGGCAATGAATTTAAGCAACTACTCTTCTGAATACCATTTAAGATACCAAAAAGTAAATTGTGAATGTGGAACGAACAGCGTGTAATTGTTGTTCTCTTTCCAGACCTATGTGTCTAAATAAATTCTCACCCAGACAGACTGGGTTGAAAACATTTGACTAAACCAGATGTGACTGCAGTATATACCATTAGAATAGTCACACATCAGGAATATGTGTGACTTCAGACTTTCTACCCTGTAAGATACCAGATTGCCATTGCTGATACATGCAAAGGTGCTCAAGTATAAAAGAAAATGCTTGCTATTAGGTGTTCTCTGTAAGAGCTGGTGTTTTCTGCCTGTCTCCTATTCCGCTTCTCATTCCTACAAAGCAGGCCTTTAGGAGTCTCCTTTAGGATATATTTAGGAGTATTGCAGAACAAACAACTATTACATACAAAGCAGGCATGGGCAAGGCAGAGAATTAATTTTTTTACTGATTTACTAAAATTTATTCGTATAATTGCATGGAGACAAAAGCTGCTGCACATTTGGAGATGCTGATTTTGGTAGATTTTGTAAGTAATTTTCAGAGAAACCCAGGACCTTAGGTAAGGTCTTTCTGTCATTTTACAGATTTTACCTAATGGAATGAAAAATTAGCACTGAGGTGGTAAAATCCAAAGGAAGATTTTTCCAAGTTTTTAGTTCAGAGCTGGTCACCAGCCAGATGATGTGCCAGCCTTAACGCCAAGGGAGCTGTCTGTGCTGCTTGGTGAGAGGTTCCCTCAGTCTGGTCTGGGCTCTCCCCCTGAGAGGATGCCAACCATCTTTGCACTTGCACAGCATCTTTCATCCATGAGTGTGAGTTCATAGTTATAACGATCTTGGGCCACTGGTCTTCCTGGATTCAGGTACTAGGATCTATTCTGCTAATACAGTCTTTGTAGAGCAAAGTTACAACAGATGATGGAGAAGAGTTAAAAGATGTTGGCAGCCATTAGCAATGAAATTACGCTAGGAAGAAAGCTGGGTTTTTTCCTGGCTTTTTGGACTTACTTGCAGCATACCTAGAAGTCCATCTGCAAGTGGGCTGAGAGAATTTTTGCCCATCTTTTGCTCTGGCTGCCAACCTATGTAGCAGCCAGGGGCTCCAAAGTAGATCCACATGGTAGCAAGTCTTCTGTGTAAGCTGTCTTGTACTGGTGAAATCACAGTTCTTCTGAGGCCATTACAAGATTAACCATTGATTTCAAGTAATTCCTGAGTTTATGCTGTTGCCAACATTTAGACCCTTTAGAAACACAATGGGATTAATCACCAGCTGATCTGACTCCATGTATATTTGTTTTAAAGGGAGATGCGGGCTCCTGAGGGAGACACTGATCAACTTGTGGATTTCATGAAGGAAGGTGTGTTAAGAAACTAAAATTGTAAAGGCTGATTGAGTGAGTCAAAAGGGTCAATGATATGGTAAAACTCTGAAAGTATACTACAAGCTTCCTCTGCTGCTGCAGGACCTCAGATTGCTCTGGGCAGTTTTACATGAATCTCTGCATTGGTGACATGCTTCCATCTTTGTACAGGGTTTTCAAGGCACAGCAGTACCACTCAGTGCTTTAGGCAGGTGAAAAACGGTACTTAAATGTAAGGTATGCAGGATTCCAAACTATGAAAACTGGAATTTAACCATGACATCAGCTAAGATAAACACCTAGTTCTCAGAAAATTATCTTTGAACATAAGTGACACGGTGTGAACTTGGCTCTCCAAGTCTCAACATTGCACTTGAATCTTCCAGCTTTGTTTAGATGGAAAGCTAAGACAGGATTACAACCTAGGGTGTTCAAATCTTTGATTTTGTAATTTTGTGGGTTTTTTTAAAGGCAGACAAGGAACTTGACCACCCAGGGAACAATAGGGTAGTGATTATGGAAAAACCAGAAAGAGTCAAACACTGATGTGGGAGCAGAAAAGAGAAGCAGTGCTGACAGCTGAGCAGTGCCTCAGCTGTGTTGTGCCAGCCCCAGGCTTGTCACGCCAAGGGAGCGCTTAAAGGCGAGCTGCTTTCCTGGTGGGGAAAGGTGTGCAGAGACAGTGGGAGCAATGGTTAAGTATTACAAGGATGACAATGAGGAGGAAATGCCTTTTTAGCACATTTAACATGCTCAGCCACCTTGCAAGTTAGGACTGCCAGAGACAGTAGCTGGATATTGATAGGTGACATTACATAATTGCCAAATGTAAACACAAGTGAATGCTTCTCTCTGCAGCTGAGTGTTCATTATGCCATAAAAAGTAGTTGTTTTAGAACAACTTAGGGTTGAAAGGGCGCACAGTAGCAAAATTCAATTTACATGAAAGATAAGTAAAGATGAAATAATCTTTTAAGTCATTTTTATTCTGTGTAATTTTATTGTGAACAGATAAATTGTAGATATCATATTGGTTTTGTCCAAGTTTACATTAGATCTTAGATTATTTCAGAAGATGAAAGAGCCAAGGGTAATAATGCAAGTCCCTGTTTATAAATTTGTTTTGTTGAAGTCTCTGACATAAATACATGAAAATGAAAAATCAGAAAATGAAGAAAACAGCACAGACATTCTTATAATAATTGTGGTTCACAAAAATTAAGCACTGAAGCATCTAGCTTGGTCACTGGCTGCATTCAAAGTTAACTACAGCCTGTAGCTTGTCTGTAAAAATCAAATGCTCTTTTTCAGAGTGTTAATGGAAATCTCTTACTCATGGCTGAGGGTGCACAAGTGATGCTTGTAAATAAGCTTTGGCTTTTCTTCTTACAGTTGTTTGGGATTTTGAGAAAGCAAAGCAGTCGTTCCTATTTGGTAATATTCTAGTTCAGTGAGAGGCATCCTTGGGGCCTTAGCAGCAAATTTATTCTGTCTGAGAAGCAAAGTTAGTGCATAAATTAGTCTGTTTAAATATCTGAAATAGGTTTTGATTTTATGACTCCCATATAAGATGTGATTGCTGGATTTGCCCAGTTCTCTCTCCATGGAATTTTTTTTTCCCCCAGCATCCTGTGTCATTAGCTTATCAAAAAACCTAAAGAAAGGCTAGGGGTATTAACAAAGAATACTGGATAGCCTTTGAGGTAACTTTTTGCTTCTCTGACATAGTTTGATATGTCCATTCTTAGAGTAATGTTGACTGCTTCTGGGTTTCCAGTGGAGCAATTAATCTACATTACAGCTTTAGCAGCATTTTCCTTCTCCTACGTCTTAAAGCCTGGAAATTTCTGGAGTCTTTGACACATATTGTTTCATGTATGCTGTGATATTACTTAGAACAATCCCTGTTGTACTTGAAATCAGATTTCAAGGTTTCCATCCCAAGCTTAAATATTTACCCTTGTTTAAAGTTAATTTAATTTATGTCCTATATGAAACAGGAAAAGTGGTTTCAGACGCTTTTGCTGAGAGACTGGTATATGGAGAATGATGTAGTGTAAATGGCTGGGTTTGCTTATTTTCCAATAATATGATAGCTCAGCTCTGACTCCTTTCAGTTTGGTACAAATTATATTAGTAATTTCTAATGAAATTAGTAATTTGGTACAAATTATATATATTGGAAAATATATATTCATTCTTGCTTCTTCAGGCACTGACATCTTACTGTATTGGTACCATTTTGGCCTGGTTTTAGAGATGGTAAAGGGCACTACAGCAACCAAGTGCCCCATACATTTCCTTCACATTTGTAACATTCTTCTTGAAAAGTGGAGTCCAAAAATAAAAGATCAGGGTAAGTGTGATCCTTTTCAGAGATGCATTTGTCAAGGTCAAGCTTGAAGGGCAGTTTAAAACCTATGCGTGATTTTGATCTGTTGCAGCCTGTATTATAGATGTTCTGCAATGAGATTAGCTTTTATCTGGAAGCCACTTCCTGTGCTGGTAGCCCTTATGTGTCACCCACCTTCATAAGTGTCTGCGGATGGTGACTGATGGGCCAAGTCTACTGGAGAAGATTTGCTGTCCCTTCTCTGCTATCCACTGAGGTTTTGTGCTTCCTTAGAAAAAGGCCTGAACTTCATCAGCAGTTTAAATTTGAAACTCTTGATGGAGGCATCATAAGAGGTATAACAACAAGTCTGGTCTGTAAACCAGCACATTGGCATCAAGGTATCTTCACAGGGAGACAGCACATGTACATCAAAATTACGGGCAGAGAGTCCTCACTAAATCTTCTGCCCAGTGACCTCGCAACATGATTCTGGGTCAAAAATATGAACTATTTGCTTTACATGCTGTTGAGCTTTGTGCAGTCAATGATCACTAAAAGATGCTGGGATGAGCTCCCCATCCTTCCCTTGGTCTGTGAGGTAGGTGAGGAGGAAGGCTGTTGCACTACCTCTTTACTGCCCACCAGAAGGAGGTGGCCCAGCCCAGCCATGGGCAAACACTGTGCCTTATAACGGCAGCAGGGAGCCCTTGCTGGGCCCTGCTGCCTGCTCTGCCCCATGCAGGTGGGGACAGTGCCTGCAGAGGCTCCTCTGCTGCCCTGTGCTTCCTGCCCTCTGCATCCTCAGTGCTGGCACCTGACAGTCAGGTTTTCCTCTGCCTGCATTTTCTCCCCTCTTTCCTTTTATTCTCCAGCTTTCTCTTGTTTATGTCCCTTGTTAAAAGCTGATTTATACATTTTAGAGTCATTGTCTTTTCTTTGTCCCAGCCTACATTTATTAGCAAACCTCTTCCATCTTTTTTCTGCCTGCCATGAAGTATTTCTATAAGCCTTTCCTACTCCCCTTAATCCCTTTGGCTAGCATGGACTCCCCTTACTTTTCTGTTACTCTTACTTTCCCTGAAAGTCTTAACTGATTCCCTATAGTCCTGTGTGGATCCTCTGTATTTCTAGTATACCCACTTTTTTCAAAACCCCCAGAGTAGTCTCTTGTGAAGCCCCACTTGGCTGCTCCTTCTTTTTCTTTGAATTTTTCTGTATCACGGGGACTACAACAGACTGCATTTTCATTAGAGTGCCTGTCAGAATTTTTCTGCTGCCTTCTGCACTCTTGGCTGCTCAGAAAGGGGGTTAGATTTTAAGCACCCCTCTGGGAGGAACAAGCTACATACCTTCCACCCTCAGCTCCCCATTTCAATTTGCAAATGAAAACTAGTAATAAGGGACAGATTAAACAGCATCATGCCTGGGTGCACTGATGTGAGAGGCTTTCGATGTACTTGTGTCTTTCTTCTGGGGCATGTAAGGATATGATATACAAATACAGACGTACGCACACGTAACAAAGTCCATGGGTTAGATAGCTCCACACAGGTTGGATTTTTTTTCTGTACTTATCACTTTGTGAGTGCACACATCCAAAATGTAATGTGGCAGTGAGTTCCACAGTTTAATTAATTCTATGTAATTGTTTTAGACCTGTGGCCTAATAGTTTCATATGATGTTCTCTACTTCTTTAGAGAGAAACGGGGCATTACCCTTCCATAGTCACCTCTATGCTGTTTAAGATTGAATTGGATTTTATATGCTAGCAGGTCATTCAGTCTGACTATTTTAAATAAATACTTAGTATCTTTAAAAGTCCAGTGTGGTGTGGTTTGGTGTATACACATTTTACCTTTAAGCATTTTGTAAGGCAAGGTAGCAACATTCCTGTCTGATTGATTTCAGATGTTAGAGGTGTGTGGCATATATGGAAAGATACACAGATATGTATTTTCCTTCTGATAGCAACAGATATTTTAGAAAAAAGAAGGGCAGCTTCTGTCTAATGCTGGAAGTGAAAAACATATTCAGCATCAAGTTGGATAGTGTCCATAGGAACATCTACTGCAAATGAAGTGATAGGTGAATATTTCAGTGACCCATGGTGATGAGTAATTCAGTATCCACCCAGTAATGTAGCAATATAAAGGTATGTGAATGAGGCATGAGGCTATGTCCAGCACTAGAGTGTCAGTAAGCCCTAGAGCAATGCAGAACAGCAGTTGGGAAACCAGAAACACCTTCCAAAAAGAACATGTGTCAGGCCCAGGGTCCTGGCCCCAGAGAAGGATTCCAGATGACTTTCAAAAATGAGGTTATTGCATAAGTGCATAAAATGAGATGCCTGCAAATGCATGTGGTCACCAGAGCCTTGCGACTGGACTTTTTGTATTCATCTCCTGCTAGAGGCAGAGCACTCTTTCTAAAAGCCTATTACCTCGCTGTAATTTTAAGTGGCAAGTACGCAGAGTTGAGTCACGCTCTGGATTCCGGTAATAAGGAAGCAAAGAGTCATGACCTGTGTTCCCTTTTTATTCCCTCTTGTTCTGAAAATCCCATCAGTTTATTAGCGGTGCTGTTCTGAAGAGAAAGCGAATGATGGGATCAAAACTGTCTTGTCATGTCCTTGTACGTGGTGGGAGCCAAGCTCTGCTGAGGGCTTGACAGCGAGAGCTGCTGAACTGCAGTGGTGCCTGTTATGCCGCCAAGTGTGTTAAGGTATTGGTAGCATCAAGTGGCTTGTTGAAATTCATCCTTTCCTCCACATGAAGTACTCGCTTCTCACATGAAGGAATAATTCATGTGCAAGACTTTTTGGCATAGCTACGGTCATGGTATTAAGTAAAAGGGAATATGTAGGTGGAGGCACTGGGGTAATACAAGAGTTTTATAAAAAAAGGAGAAGGAACAGGAATTCTTGTTTGGATGTAATTTGTTAAAAATCCAGAAATACTGTACACAAGACAGCAATATTAGTGGCATGCAGGGGAGCTGGCTCAAGTGCAAGCAGTGCAACTACAGTCCTGGTACTATCTGGAAAGAAAGCTCTTTTGGCTGCAGACAGAGTTGAAAATGCTTAGTGGATAAAAATTCTAAGCATAAATAAAAACAGGCTTACGTTCAGACTTTTAGTAATAATTATATTAAAATGACACAATTCATTAAATAATGCAATACATTCACATCTCTAAATACGCAGCAGCTGTTCACTTCTGTCAAACACAATTCCTTTAGGGACTGAATAGAGAAAAGTAACATGCTGGCTTGCATGGTAATGTCCTGAGAAACACCAGGCTGCAGCCTGCCCTCAATATTTATTAACAAAGGGTGTCTCTCTGCTGGTGCTAGGTCCTGAAGGTGCCCCTCTGGCTGGACAGAAGGTGCCAGCTGGGCATGAGTAGGGTAGAGAAGGAGTGGGTGCAACACAGACCTAGGAATTGTCCTTCTCAGGCTTTGCAGAAACCGAGTTTTAAAAGATGTTTCAGCCTAAGGCTATAAGCAGATGAATTTGGCAGGCTGTGGTGTGCTAGAGTTGAAACTCATAGGAAGCTTTTATTTTAAAATAAAAAAAAAAAAAAAAAACAAAAACCAAACCCAAAAAACTTGTGAAAAACACGTGCCAGATGATAACTAGTTGATAGAGGGAATTGTCTGAATGTTGTGTCGTCTGTCTCCAGCCTTTGGTCATGGAAGTCATACATGCCACCTACTGCCAAGCTTGTAATACATAGTAATTTATGTCAACAATTTATTGATGCACTGGTTAACCAGACAGTAGATATATTTCCCGTTGCTTTCTGAACAGAAGACCTTTTCCTTCACCCCAAAACTGAGGTAAGGTTCAGACAGTGTAGAAACTAGAAGTGTGTTGCCAGTGTTGATAGGCACCTGTGAAGAGCCCAACCACCAGTAGAATTAAGAGTTGTTACTGTTATTGTCATCATCTGGTTACTTATAGAAGATGGTGAGCTGCATGTTTCACATACACTACCAAGCATCATTTAGAGACCGCCCTGTGTATCAAGAAGTATAATTTGGGCCTTAGTTTCTAATCATTATGTGAAAGTCTTTGCATCTTCTACCAGTTTTTATTACATTAAAGTAATTCTACAGAAATAAAATCTATTTGCAATAAAATACTGATCCTGAAGATACTATCTGTGACTTCTATGTCTTACCTTTTCAATAATCTAAACTTACATTTGAGGCCCAACATCTGGCGCACCAGCATTTATACATGACATTTTACTTTTACTTGTGCCAAGCTTAATTTTCACATTATATTGAATCCAGTATTGGGAGGCTTATGGTCCTTCATTTATGCAAGAAGAGAATTCAGGGTTAAAGCTGGCTCTTGAAACCTCTTTGTGCCAGCATCTGTAGATAAAATGACAATAATCTACAAAATTAGAAATCCAGAGCTTGTAATTTCCTTTTGAATTATTCTTTCCTTGTTCCTTTTCTATCAGTATACTTGTATAAATAGATCATGGTAGCTTATTTTTCTTTGCTGGTGAGGGATCTGGAGTGTTTATCACCTGTGCTCTAATATGATTTGTTGTGATATACTGAACATTTTTATCTTGGTAAGGATTTTTCTCTTTTGTGCTTCATTTGGGATTTTTTTCCCCTCTTCATTGTGGTATCATTCAGGCACTAGCTTTTCATTCAGGATCATAACACAAGTTTGATAAGAATACTCTAGAGAATAAAATTTTGACATGAGAAGAAGCTTTAAAAGGAAAACCATGGTTTTATTAACTTGTAGGCTAAATTGTATGGCCCAACATTTGAAGTTTAAAATGAATGTATGCATTGGTGAAATGAAGCATAAGCACAGTTACATGACATTGACAGACTTCTCTTTTGGGTAATATATCATTATCCACTGCCACTTTATACCAAAGAGATGAGCTTACCCACTCTTTACATCCCCTGCATGCTAAGTAACCAGTATTCAGAACCTTCACCTTTAAACTTACATCCCCAGGACTCAGTCTCCTCATCTGTAGAGACAAAAAGAGGCAGATACAACATTACTACAGGTTGCCAGGAGTTACCATCTCCCCTCTTTTAAGTCTTAATATAATCTATGGATTCTTTTCTCAGTCTTACATTTATCTGACTGCTTTGCACCTTTACCTCACACTGAGCACACAATATAAGATGCAGGTAAAATTGCACTTAAGAGCACGTAAATAAATACGTGGCTTTTAAATTCTTCTCCTTTCTGGACTACATACAGCTAGGCCTCTGGAATTCAGTGGGAAAAAGATGCAAATCCATCTACAGGTGTTTTCCGGTTTAAAGGAAAAGGGAAAAAAATAGGACATCTGTAATCCCTTTGTTTATCCTCTCAGGATCACAGACGTTGTCTTTTCTCTTTTGGTGAGATTAAGCATTTCCAGAGGTTATACCAGCAGGGGTGCTGCAGGTTATATATTAGCATATTTCATGTCCGACAGAAAGCTGGCCTTGCAATAAGCCTTTAACTCTTTCTTTTCTAGAGCCACTGAATCATTGTGTGAATTTTTGAGCCTCTGTATTTATCAGTATTTTCTACACATCATACCAACAGTAAACTGGTAGCACAATAATTAAACGGTTAATAGTTAACATTTAATAGTTCCACTCAGTTTTGTTTGTTCTGAAAGATTTATTTTAATTTCCATTCTCTCCTGCCTCTTTCTGCTCGTCCAATTACCACTGCTTTTCTCCACAGACTTTTTGCACATAAAATGGTATGTTGCTGCTATCCACACACAGAGGGCTCTAGACCTTCCTCTCTGACTAAGAAGGTATTTTACTGCCTGTGCCATGTCATGTCTTCATAGATATAAAATGTCTTCATAGATGGGAAAAAAACCCCAAACCTCCAGAGAATAGCTTAAGTTGTAGGATACTTTTTTCAATAGATAATACAGTGCTGTGCAGTAAAGGCTGAGTAGCTAAATTTAAGCACCTCCACTGAAAATGTCCATCTAGCATCTTTCCTGCTAGAACAGTGACAGCCTTTCACATTTCCCTTTTAATTTGTACCCTTTTGGTTGACTATAGTATTGATTTGTGCATTAAGAATGATTTAATCTTTCTTTCACCCTCTTATTAAGAGGGTTTGAAACCCTACTTGGGAGTCTTTATCAGCTTTTGACATCACAGAGGGAAATGTCAACACATAATGACATAAATTTCAACATCACAGAAGACTGGAATGCAACTTTCTCAAAAGATGGATATAGGCAAGACTTACCAAAAAAAAAACCAACCCAAACCAACCCAAAAGATAGAACCCTTCCTTTTCAGCAGGTCTGTTACTGCATTACAGTATTTATTAGAGTTTGTCTTGCTGCACAATGGATTGCCAGCATCATGATTAAGAAGCTTATTCAAACGAATTAAAAATGTTTAAATGAAAAAGACCCAGAGAAGTAATTGCCAAAATTTAATCAAGGATTTAATTTGTAGCACAGACCAGCCAAATGGATTTTGCCATTTTCACTGCACTGTTTGTATAAGGAAATTAAAAAGTATAAAGAGTCAAAGACTTAGCAGTGTAACCCTTTAAGAATATTATGGTGTGCTCGCTTATTCTCATTAGCCGAATTATATCAAACTTGCTCCTCAGGGCTTGCAGTTTGTGAAGCCAGACCACAGACGGTAGAAAAAAATATGATAGCATTTTTTCCAATGTCATAAATTACTGCCAGCACACATTAGATGATTTCTCCACACGTTGCTGTAAGCATTTCAATGGTAGGTTAAATATCCCACTTCTTAATGCCACTTAGTAATAAATGCCCTCATTTTAGCATGTCATCTTTAACTGAACTGAAATAACTGAGACTAAGGAGCTGTCGGGGTTTGAAACAGAAGCATTTCACTTGCATTTACTGTCGAGAAATACATACATGGCACCATTATGCTGTCTCTGTTTCATTGATGATGATAAGGTATCATCAAGCCTGACATATCTGTTTGAACATGTTTTGCAGAAGTGTAATCATTAAGTAATATGTATCCCATTTCATCCATCATTTCCACACAAAGAGCCGTACAATACAATTGACAGAACAATACTTTATGAGCCATGAATAGCTGGAGCAATGATAACTTCCAAGTAGTGTGTAACAGACCCAGAATTGTACTCTGAATAAAAGCGCTGAAGGGGTAGGAGGACAGATGAGAAGTCCCTGCTTGTGAAGAAGGAGGCTGAGATCAAGCACATACTTCTTTCTGATTAGTTGTAGTTGAATTAAACATTCAGCAAAGTGCCAAATGCTCAGCCTCTTTCACAGGCAGAGAGCAAAGATGCTGCTGCAGCGGCTGTGCTGCTTTGCCGGGCCTATGGCAGCAGTCAGGATGGCCCTCAACTAGGGGTGAAAGGGTTCAATAGCTGTGAACTTCCTTTCTTCTGAAACTGCTGACAAGGATATCAAAAGAAGCAAAAAGAAAAAAACATGTGAACCATAAATTGCCAAACTGTGAATGACTTCTAGCTAGCCCAGACGAGTGACAAGTTCTTCTGTAAGCTGAAAAACATTAGTGATTTAAGAAATGGGAAGAGAGAAAAAAGCTTCACGTTTAGTATAAACCTGAGTTGAATCATACCAACTGCGATAGCACTAAATGGCAGATAAGCAGGTAACTCTGGGGGCAGGGTGCGGTGCTGCAAGTCTATTCCCTTAGTGCAGGGGAAAGGATTTGGTGTTCGTTTACAAGTCAAGTTTAAAGGAAATTGTGTGAAGTCAGTGATTCTCACCCTTATGTCCTTCAGAGAGACAAAGGTGATGTTTACTATTTCTTCTTTTTTTTTTTACTCCTGTAGCATCTAGTGAGTATTGGTTTTATAGCAGAAAGGTGGGCTCAGTCTCTCTCCACAAGAGGATTAATATCTGACACAATAAGATTTTTTCTAAAAGGAAGGAGCCTTTCTGTGAGCAGAAGCAAGAACCAGCTGTGGCTTCATCTGTTTCTCTACCCCTGCAGTCCCTGGGAAGTCCTGTTCCACTCATGTCTCATGTCCTGTATGTTTGGAAAGTAGGGGGTTAGAGCTTTTGGAGAATGAAATCTTTCTCCTCTTGAGCTCATGAGCTTGCTTAGCTTGCTTCTGCTCCTAGATATTTTTGGTTTGCATGTTTCTTTTAGACAGTTATTCTCTTCATAGAGCATTTTTAATTTAAGGCATCTCTAGCTTGCTCAGTTACTTGGTTATAATTTTATTTGCACAACAGAAGAGTTGTTGATAAACAAAGTTAAGACTTTGGAAAAGGAAGGAGTCCAAAATCTAGTAGTTGAGTTCCAAATACTTGAATTTTGTTCCTTATCCAGCCTTCTGAGTGTTTTAAAGACTGTGGCAGTCTAAATTATGCAGCTGCTTTTCTATTTTTTTAAGTGGAACTTGAAAAGGTCAGTTTGTTACATGAAATTTGGGTTAAATTAATGCATGTTTTTACTTCTTGTCTACCTTTTAGCGACTTACATTTTTATAAACTGTGGTTACTAGGCAATGTAAAGTTCCTACATTTAAAAGAACAAATAAATTCTGTTGAACAAATGAGAGCAAAAACATTATAGTATGAAATATCAGTGGATATTATAATTCTGCACATGCAACAGTATTTTCACAATTTATACTAAAACCAGTTTTATTTGCCATTGCATTTCTCCCATGCACATCTTAACTTGTATATTGTAGAAATGGCTGTATGTTGATCCCATTTTCAGTTGATGGGGCCCAACTCAGTTTAGCTGCTTTCCTTGGACATAAAGGAAAGTGACTTAGGTCACTTTTAGATTGTACCTAAACCTGAAGAAAAGCCACATTTTCCTTTAATTTTTTTGCTGCTTTTTTGAGTTGTCAAACTAGTGGAGGATACTATTTTCTTTTTAATTCCTGGTGGCCTTTTAGAAATCTCTGCTTTACTATTTGTCCAGGATTTTTCTGAATGCCTGGTTTTGAAAATACAAATTAATAAATTTGACCCATGCCTCTTCATGGGATTTCCTGACCAGAAATATCTGTGTGTGAGCCATTCAACCCATGTGTTGGGGATTTGAGACATCAAGGAAAATCTTGGACAAATGGCCTGCCTTTTTTTTTTTTTCCTCCCTAGACAAAATTTCCACCAGAAAAGAAAGACAAGTCCAGAGAAGCAGGAATCCATGGTAGTCTTGGTCAATTGACCCTTAGCATGAGAGTCATGCAAGAAGAGATTGTGGTGACTTCTGTGTGAATTGTGTATCCCCCAAATATTTTTTGTTGTTGTTATTTTAGAAGTGAATAAAAATATGCAGGCTTTGAAAATAAAGAGGTTTGGGTTTTGTGGGTTTGTTTGTTTGTTTGTGGTTTGGTTTGGTTTTGTTTTTTTCTGGTGACACCATAACAGAACAGTGTTGTGCAAAACCTTTTCATCCATAGCATCAGTTTAGCTTCTTAAGGGGCCCTGGTCAAGACACTGCTGGATTCTCATCCCTGCCAGTTCCCCAGCAGGAAATAAAACAGGGAGTTGCTGCCTTGATCTAAATAGACTCACACAGCATTTTGCCAGGGAAACAGAGCTGAAGAGGAATGTTTAAACTGATAAGCTTTTAGAAAATATTTCTGGGAGTGTACTTTTTGAACTGGTGAGCAGAGACAGTCTGTCTGTATCAGGCACTTCTCCTCCTCCTTATCATGGAATTTACTATTTGAAAAAACCCACCACCACCTCCCTGAGCATGGAGGGAACCCTTCACAATGCAGTTTCTCAGCAGCTGACACTTTGTAATCATGCTGGAGGTAGCAAATGAATAAAGCCATTTTTTTAAAAAAAGTGAATAAAGCTATAGCATCTCAACTATGTTAGAGAATCAATCATAAGCTTGAGCTCATTTGTTCCACTAGAGTGTAGTCTTATATGAAGAGAACTGCTTGTTCCAGAAAAAAGTGTGAATAATATGATAGAACAAAATGAACTGCAGAATATATTCTTGCCAGCAGCCAAGAAATTATTCACACTGACAGATATTACAGGTATGGTACATTTTCTGTCTAGAACACCACCTTCTATTTTCTCTTAGCATATGCATTATGGTTGCTGTTTTCCTACCTTCAGTATAGAAAGTTACCCAGCTATATATATCTATATGTGGTACACTTCCTTTTTTTGTGTATCATAGGTGGTAGTCAAAACAATCATTCTTTAGTTAGAGCAGCTGCCCTTGCTTATACAATCATTCAAAAATATTTGGCTGGTTTGAAACTTCAGATATTTAGGAGTGAAATAGGAGCATTTTTCTCTTCTGTTTTTACTTTGAGCTGATGCAGATACATGCACATTTATGTTTATAGAAAGATTAATAAACACTCAGGCCCAAAGAGTATACTGGCTAGAGTCTGAAGCGATAATTGTATGGACTGTAGTTTTGCTTTAGCTGTGTTAAGGAACTCATGGTTTTCTGCCCCATTACTTGTGGTGGTTTCTACTGTATCCCTGTAAATACTATACAGCATAATAGATAAATAATTCCCTGTATTTCTTTAATCCTCCTCTTACATTTCTTTAACTTGTTGTCATAGAGTTATATAAAGTAGTTGTGCTGATGTCAGCTTAGCTTTGTTTGGTATTGCTGTCTTTACTACCAGCTCTTGAGTATTCATATGTGCAAGTCTTGCCTAATTAAGTACGTTGCATCAAATATTAGCAGTAAAGCCCACCACAATAGGCAAAAGAAAATTACCTGGGAGGAGGGGGGGACAAGGAGGAGTTNGGGGGGAGGAGCGGATATAATTAGTGATGCACACATGTAACTGTGCTCTTCTGTTTATGGGTGCTGTGTTTGAAAAATACCATGTAATTCCTTCTCTTACTGTATTTAAAACCTGAACCTTCATTCATATGATTATTTAATATGTGGTAGGTGCTTTGCTCTTGAAAAAAGGACCTTCTGTTTTTCTTCCTATTAAGATTTTTTGTGCATCTTAGGGAATATATGTATTACACATGACCTGCTAATGATTTATGAAAATACATTTGAAGTCATACATAAAAATCTAGGGAGTTTGTCTAAACCTATAAGAGTCAAACTGATTATGCAAGTCTGTTAGAGGAACATCACAAATCTCATATTTTTTGTTTTATGTCATGGACATTATTAGTACCAGCACCCCCAGCCAGTGACCAGGTTTGAACGAATGCGTGTTTATAAGTCAATTACTTACTTTTACCCCAAGTGTACTGTCATGGCAAAGTCTTTCAGGATGCTGGGAAAATAGATTTATTCCTTTACTAAGTGGACAGAAACATTGTTACATTGATTACACCTTGCAGTTTGCCTTTCACTCTTGGAAGTGAACTGGCAGACACTGGTTTCATGTTTCACTCCACGAAGTGTTTTGTTTGGATCTGTTTCCCTTTGGGAGCCTGACTGGGGAAGGATGAGGTCATGCATTTTGTAAGTACATCACTGTGTGAGGATTTTCTTTATGCATAGCTTCTTTCTGAGTCAGAAGCTTATTCTGGTGTGAGTAGCTGCTTATGGCATGTCCTATAAACTGTGTCAACTGAGGACATACCTTTGAGTAGTGGAAAGCAGAGAGAGCACAGTAACAAAGGACCCTAGTGGGTTTAGCTTAATGTGTGGGTAAGCTTCCATTTAATCTCTGAAGCCTATCAAAAACAAACTGGTAGCTTAACTCATTGATATTTTATGTATGTGAAAATCAGGTTCTTCAAGGTTACCAATAGACAGCCAATACATGTTGTGCCATTGACTTTGTACTGGCAGAGACAGGCTAACACCTTCAGCAGTGTAATCTGCAGGGCTCTTGCTTTAGCCAAGTCCTCCTGATGAGCCCTAAGCTGCATGGGAGTTCACTTCTAAATGGCAAGGTAGTTGACATATTGTGTCTCAATTTAAGCCCCATTACCATTCATTAGACATGCTCCTAGTTAATTATTTTAAAAAATAAATGTAAATAACAAGAGTTAATTATACCCTCGAGGCCATTGATGTGTACCATGTTGGCATTTCATGTTAGAAAGGCTGCCTGAAATGAAAGAGCAATATAATGCAAGGAGGAGGTTTCGGGAAATATTATTGCTGACAGAATCTTTTATAATAGCAATTTCACCAATTATAAGTCTAAATATTTAAATAATATTATATTGAGAATCTGTTATGAAAAGCACCTAGGTGATTTTTTGACTATTATATTTCCCCATGCATTTGAGAGGCTTATTTTGCTAAAAATGGTTTTTAACCAGCTGTAACATCACACAGTCTTTCTGGGGTGGTCTCAGTACATATTCATTTACGGGTTTGTGTCCTGTCACTTTTGAACATTGACAGCTTTCTAGGGAGAGGTTATAATAGTCTGTATGTTCCCCCGGGTGTTGTTCCTTCTCACTGTTTGCGCTGTGACTTTACAGGATTCCCCAAGAAACTTTTTTAAACTCTTTTCTAAAAATCTTTTCTTACATCACTGTGTAGTCAAATAAAGTGGGTTTTTTATGGCCAGTCAGTCTGGATTCTTATAATCATTTTCTGGCATGGAATGAGTGAACCAAAAAAAGAAACCAAAGAGAAGCTTTATAAGCTGTGTGTTTTGGGTCCATTTGTCTCTCTGAAGGCCATGTACTATGTGATGTGCATTGGATTTAATCTCTTTCCCTTAGAAAAACGATCTTGTCTGTAGAGCCTGCAGGGATAATCAGATGTACACTTTCAGATTCTCCTCAAGAATAATTTTCTGTGAAATTACATTTAGGGCCTGTTGTGAGGACGAGCAGACTTTTTTTAGATGCAAAACTTTTTAACATGGCAGGATAAAACTCCACACCTATATCTGACTTAAGATCAAAGGAGCAATCTGGGGTTTGCTCCAAAATTCTGCTGATAACTGCTGGAGCCAAGCTCCAAACCTGTTGCTTCTTCCCAGGATTCCTTGGCCATGCTGCCAAATGGGCTGTTCTCTGGTGTTGTCTGTGGGTGATACATGTCTGTCTCAACACCAAGAAAGGCTCCAGCCAGGCAATGTTCTGTTCTAGGGAGTCTCCAGCCCACTTACACCATGGCAACATTTTTTACAAAGTAAAAGAAAGTGAAAATTAATGTCTATTCCTAGAGGACAAAGTAGTACAATTAAAAGGGAGGGAAGGAAGGAGGGAGGAAAAGCTTTTTTGTGTGCATGAGATGGCTGTGTGTAGAGGCTTTTCTTGCAGCTTCTGCATCCTCTCCTGATGGCACACAGAGTCTTGCAACAATGTATTGCTGCCATCTCATGATGTCCCTGCCTCACTAGAAGGCTTCAACACTGGCCTATCTACCTTCTAGTTTATGCTAACCCAAAAGTTGGGCAACTGTTGCTCAAATCAGAATGCACTTTGTGGAGCTGCATAACTTGCACTGAATATAATCCCTGATGCTTCCAAGCTCTTGTGGATGAATATGAGGTATCACGTCCCCTGCCGATCTCACTAGCAGCAGCTTTTCTTCCTCCAGTGCCTGCCAGGATCCCTGCACAACTTGCCACCTCCCTCTGCCTCTTCCTCACCTTTGTTTTTATATTCAGACCTAGCAAAAAACCCACAAAGAGTTGCAAGGATGTCCGCTGGAACTCAGGAGGAGTCTAGCATCTTTTGGTTCTTGGGGTGAACACAAGGGCACCCTTCTCCCTGTGACTGCACATGGTGCATCCTTTATCTCCTTAAGCTATCCACATCATATCACTGGCTGATATGAAAGGGAAAAAAAAACCCAACATATTCTCCTTCAATCACATTGCAGCGTTCCATCACTTTTTGTGTGCATAGGGCTGCAGTGGGGCAAATCAATACCTCTGTGAGATACACAGAGTATAAGTCTACAGGACTGAGTCTGGGTGCTGCCGATAGTGCTTTGCTCTCTCTGGGTATGCTGGGAGCCAGTCTGTATGACAGAGCATAGTGTTATACCACATCTCTGACGAGAAAGTAGAGATGAACTATTCCTCTTGGATTTTGTTACCAGAGTAATGGCATGATAAATTTCATGCCAAGGGATATGTGTGTAAACTATGTGGAAACCCATTTTTCTAACCAGCTGATCAGATTTTATACTGTCCTGTAATCTTTCCGTGAAAAATAATCACAGGTCACCTTGTCTGACTCTTGACAGTGTTATTGTTTGTCCTATATTCAGTTATAATATAAGGAAATTCCAAGTAATTTTATCTTGTGTTTCTAAGGGAGGCTGTGTGTGTGTGTGGGGGGGTGTCCTCTAGCAATTTGAAACATTGTATAAACTGCTTCAGGCATTTAAATAAATTCCTTTCACTGCATGGGGTATTCTTTAGCCCTAAAATGCCCTAAAAGTAACAATATGAGGAGGGGATTATTAAGAGTTGCCCCCATCACTACTTCTGTTGGTTGTCTCTGCATTAAGATGGAGATTGAAATTATTTAGTTTTAAAATCTATTTAAAAACATGCACAAATGAACTTATGAGAAACTGTTGCCCTAAGCATAATTTTATGACCCATACATTTTGAATATTTAAAGCAATACTAATAAAAATAAAGCATTGAATATTCTCAGGGGTTTAATTTTGCTGGTGTGTGTTGATCTGATGGTTTGTGAGTTTTACTACATTTCATTAGGGAAATTTTACCAGAGAAATGGAGTTGAATATACAAAATAGTTTATCCTAAATTGGCAGCATGAATCCTCAGTAGAGCTTGTTTACAAGTACTGATTCACTTGAACACTTACTTTATGAAGAAGCATTGTGGAAATAATTTTATTGCCTGTAGTACTTAAGCAAGAAAGATAGAAAAAGACTTGCTGAAACAGTCCTCTTTCAGATGGGAGTTTTTTAGATCCTTACAAGTGCTCTGTACATTTATTTACGTGTTGGACATTACTTTCTTATCCATAAATAGCTTGAAATAAGCTCAATAAGTCCATTTTCAGATATCTCAGCTGAATTTTTATTAATGTTGAAGTTTGAAATCAAATAAATTCCATGAAATCAACCTCACTGAAATTTTACTGGACCTCAGCCTCAAAGGGGAAAACTCTCCCAAGATTAAAAACATTGAAGGCAAGCACGCTCTTTCCTGCAAAACTTGAATGTTTGACTAGACACACCTCTCTGAAACTAAACCCCCTTAGTATCACGTACCTTTCTGTTTGGTGCCATAAACTAGTAATCTAGTTGGAGAAAAAGACCTCACACACACTTTCAGAATGTTCAGAGACAAATAATAGATACAGTATTTTTAAGAAAACATTCTCCTAGTGCTTAAAACAGTAAGGAGAAAAGCGTCTTTTCTTTCAAAACCAATTTGCCTTATCACTGGATTTGTAATTTATGCTTTTTTTTTTAAAAAAAGGAATGCTCTCTCCCCCAGCCTACACTCTAAAATTTAACAGCAAGTTAGATTACTGTTTACTTTCCCTTGGAGAATACTTGCTTCATATTTCCTTTTTAAGATAATGAAGGAACTCTTTGAAGTGAAGCATTTCATAGGAATTAAGTATTCTGTAGGATGACGAAGTGATTTCAGCCAGTGAGAGGTGAAAAGGAAAAAAATGTGTTTCTTTTTATTCAGACAATATTTTTTTTCCTTGATATTCTTGGTCCTTTTTTCTTGAAGCCTGACTGTGAATAGGTATTGGAGAAAAACATTTCTATGTTCACACAAGACTTCTCTTCTTGATTCCAAGTCCAAAGAGATTTGGATAGACGTTTAAACAACTCCAGACATTTCAGGGCTGACTTAGCTTTAATACTTCTGTCTCGTTTCTCTACCTTTTCTATTGTGTAGACTGGTCTTTAAACTGTGTTATTAGAGGGTGTTATGCACTGCACTCTAGCAGTCATGTTTTACAATTTTAATGAAGACTAGGCAGGATAAATTTCTAACATGGCCTGTTGGGTTGAGTGGAAGCTTTAATTTCCCCTTAAGTCCCAACACGAGATAGCTTTGCAATGTGCTGGAACTAGGTGGTGCTTGCTGAGGTTGGATCTACTTCTCACAATGCCCAAGTGGGCTACAAAGCAATGCAAGTTTGTCATCTTTTACAATTTGTTCCTTTTCTTTTATTAGAGTTTAGTCGCATTGCATTTATAATATTATGGGGCTAGTAAAGAGAGCTATTTCCAGTTTCTTATTTTATAAAGGGATTTGATGAGTAAGAATAAAATAGCATTTAGGTAAAAATGTGGATTAATATAAACAGGAAAAGAATAGCAACCAGAAATATTTAAACAAGTATAATTTATACAAGTATACTTTAGAGTATAATACCAGCTCCAGTGAAGGGCATATTGTGTCTACACATTTTATACATCTGACTGCAGAATGTGACAGCTACTTCTGAAGTGCATTTATGTGTAAGGGAAAATAAATGTACAAAAATAAGGTGTTGAGTATACCAGCTTGTGCACAAGATAAATTTTGAGCTGCATATTCCTCTACTTCATCTTTCCTAGGATTTGATTTTGATGTTTGAAACTTTTGAACAGCATAAAGCACACATCACATCTGAAAAGGAAGGGGTAGTGTCTCTGTTGTGATCTCATTTTCACTTTTGAAAGGATGGAAGTTACAATTTTGAACTTGACTGTTGTCCACCACAAGGTAAGAGCTCCTTGTGCTGAACCTGGCCAAATGCAGTAGCCCATCAGAAAGCCCATTAGCAGACGCTTAAGGAAGAGGCATAAGCACTGTGAAAGTACAGTAGGATATTTCTCTAAACAGTATAATAAGTCTTTTGGTATCTAGAAGGAGAGTTTTATTTCTGTAAAATAAGAAACACTCAACATCTCAATAATCTAAGATTTGGTTTTATCCCTCAATAATTTTAGACTTTTAAATCCTAATATTATTGCTGTGGAAAAACAATTTTCTGTCAAACTTTAGAACATCTTTAATTATTCTTTTTCTCCGCTCTCCTTCTGATGGACACTTTTTAACAAGGAAGGCTTGTCCATGCAGGAAACCAGTAAGTAATAACAAAGCAGATAATATGATTGTTGGAAACACTAACACATTCCTAAAAGAGCTGCCCTCTATTTTTGATGCTAAAGTCTACATCCTTACATATGCTCTAGATGTAAGGGGAACACTAAATGAGAACCAGCCAATTAATAAATAGAAAGGCCACATGGAAAAAAATGTGCATGGTTGTGAGCAGCTGCCTCTCTTCACACATGGTCTTTCTAATGGGTATCCGTAATGTTCTGAGATACTGGTGCCACAGATGAGTTTTTGAACAGAACTTGCCTTAGAACCTCACCTAATCAGTCTGCATTAACCCCGAACCATCCGACTGAGTATAGGGCTTGACTTACCCATGGCAAGTGATGTAGGGGTTGCTAATACTAACAAATACAGACTGCAGCCCAGCAGTCTGTTTCCAAATGTGCAATAGAGTGAAATCGTTGTTTGCATTTGAGTGTAATTGTCTTGAGAATATGTTTGTTTTCCTCAAAGTTTTCATACTGAACTCGAAATTATGATCATTAGTGACAGTGCCTACTGTGCTTCAGGCACTTTCAGATACAGTGCCCTGAAGTTGTCAGGTGTACACTACTGTTGTGAATCCTAGCATTATCAATACTGCTATTGTTTGAAACAGTACTTCATCATAACCAGTAGCTATGGGAGTTGAAGTGATGTTTCATTGGGCTTTGAGCCATGGAAACAGCAACTATCAATATTCTTTGTAGTGTTCACCCCCTGCTAACAGCAGCGGAAGCTGGGTAAAAACTATGCACTGGACTCTACAGATCTCAGCACTCTTAAAATCATACCTTTCTCAGCTATGATGTTGCTCATTTTTCAACTTCATATTTGCATCTGGAGGAGTGTGGCAAATAAATTGTTCAGCTGCCTTGCTGTTGCTGGAATGACCAGTTTATGCACACTTACAAATGGGCAAATTTAAGGCAGGTGCATTTTTTTGGAAGTACGTTAAAAGTGACTATGTTGTTTAAGCTTTGAAACCAAGAAGTTTCTGTGACTTCTCAGAAGACGATGGGGGCAGCCTGGTGCCACTGTCACTTAGCTAGTGGCTTTGTGGAAGGATTAGGGCTTTATTCTACTTTAAGGAAGAAAGTGCTCTTTTCTTTAGAAAAATGTACCATGTCTACTAGCATTATTCTGTCTTTAATCTTAGAGGGGAAAATCCTCCTATAAAACATTGTTGTAGAGGAGATGACTAAATAGCACTTAGCTCTTTAAACATTGTAGCCAATGACTGAAAAAGTAGTAAAACACTACTGAAGAGTTAGTCCAGAGAAGGGCATCAAAGCTGCTGAGGGGTCTGGAGAGCATGTCTTATGAGGAGTGGCTGAGGGAACTGGGACTGTTTAGTCTAGAGAAGAGAAGGCTGAAGGGAGACCTTTTTGCTCTCTACAACTACCTGAAAGGAGGTTGTAGAGAGGTGGGTATTGATCTCTTCTCCCAGGTAACTAGCAACAGGACGAGAGGAAATGGCCTCAAGTTGTGCCAGGGGAGGTTTAGATTGGATATTAGGAACAATTTCTATACTGAAAGAGTGGCCGTGTGCTAG
Source organism: Eurystomus gularis (assembly GCA_013400335.1). Classification (NCBI taxonomy): domain Eukaryota; kingdom Metazoa; phylum Chordata; class Aves; order Coraciiformes; family Coraciidae; genus Eurystomus; species Eurystomus gularis. The sequence continues at coordinate 105,091 of VZZY01025350.1, read as the reverse complement.
AACAGGCTGCCTGGGGAAGTGGTAGGGTCACCATTCGTGGAGGTGTTCAAAAAAAGTGTAGACATGGCACTTCAGGACATGATCTAGTTGTCATGGTAGTGTTGGGTTGACAATTGGACTTCATGATCTTAGAGGTCTTTTCTAACCTTAATGATTCTCTGATTCTTTTCCTCCCCAAATGATGGATAACAATGTCCATAGTACTTGAGATAAAAAGAATATGGCTAAAAGAATAAACATTAATTTTCAGATGGTGTTGTGCCAATTCAGCCACCATCATTTTATGCTGCCATCAGTTGCCTGATCACTCAGGCCAATGCTCAACTCAGCAACATCCCCTTGGAAGTCTTCTTTCAAACAATCGTGCCGTAAATTCCTGTGGGCCCAGCTCCTCTGCTGCCCAGTGTGGTACCAGCATCGCCTGCTGGACACAACGGACAGAGATGGCTCCCTCACTGGCCCTTCACATGGAGGAGCACCACCAAAAGATCTCAGCAAGATGCAACCAACCCCAACAGAAGCCACCCCCAACGGGAAGCTCCTTCAACTGATCAGCTCCTGGTTGATATAATCCTGGCCTTGCCCACCACCCCAACCACAACTATCTGGGTGAGGGCAGAGCCACAGAGACACAGTTGGGCCAGGTTCTGCCTCTGGAACATGAAGCCAATAGGAAAATCAAAACATTCTACTAGGTTGTGACTCATTCACAGGTCAGCTCCAACTTGGGGCACACAATTCAGGCACTAGCACTTCAGACGGCAGTTTGTATTTATTTTCCTGAGTTTTTGGTCTATCCTTGTTATATTTGTATAATATAAGACACTGTTTAAGCTAAGAATGGCTCTATTTTGTTTTCATCAGCTAAACTAATATCGTGTTTCATTATAATATATCCTTTTTATATGAAGTAGGGCTGCACTGCACATTTCAGATAATATTAGAAGTGTTCTGAATCCTCATTCATTCTTTTGGAACCTGACCAGATACAAACAAACTAGAAATCTGGCTGGTAACCATTCAAATTACAACTCCAATTTTGTACTTTGCTATATTTTCTTGGGCAACAGTAGGGCCCTCACTTCCTTTCTGAGAAATCCTGGGGTTTTTGTCAGCAGACTTGGAGGAGGCGGTTGTAAGCACCAGTGAAAATACAGCAGAGTTGGGAACACAGTTGTGGTGATGCTAAAGAATACTTACAGTCTTGAAAAGATTTTTGAAGCGAGGGAGTTGCTAGATGAAGACATATCCGCTGAGGGATGAGTCAAACTGTCATAGATAAACTTCAGTTGCAGTGGTCCATTTGGTGGTGGTGAATTCGATAAATATTAGTTTAATAGGCCATACAAATATAATTCATATATTCATATTACATTATTTCTGGTGTATGCCTGTCATACTTTCCATGCACTAAGTGCCATAACCAGAGTTGGAGTGAGGAGGTGGAGTGGCATGTGCTTTTACTGGAAGATTGTGAATAAGAGTAAATGATGTCTAAAGTGAGTTGTAGACCTTAGTGATCTGTAGGAGACAGAGAAGGAAACAGCGCATACTCTATTTATTGAAATCAATCAACCAGAATAGTTTAACTTTTAATGAAATTGATTTACTTGAATGTCATCTTCTGAGAGCAGGGGTGTTTGACAGTGTCAAAAAAGGGAGTGTAAGTTTAGTGAACAACAGTTGCAGGACTGTGAATCAAATGAGACAGATGTATTCCAAAATATTCAGAGGTTTATGTAAACATGTTACGTATGCTACATGGAAAGCATATTTTATGGCCAAAGGCACTGATAAGATAGATCTTTTTTATCCTGAGTCAAAATGGAGTGCCAGTTCAATTTAGAGAACAAAACCATTGCAAACTGCAGCAAATGCAATGATGTTCTCTGTGATGTTATTTCCTAAATGTATCATTTAGGCTACTAGACATGAATAATTTCTATTTTCTTGTTTAGATGAACCGTCTCAATTCTAATTTTACTAATCCATCTTTATTTGAACTTCCAATTAATGTAGCCATTATCATAAAAAAGACCCCAAAAAAGTGTGTTTATCTTATTTTTGTGTTTTATAATGAGTTTACGGGTTAGCATAAAGTGTAAGTTGTAAACAAGAGTATAGTCTTTTCTCTGTTCTAGCTATCTTTCTCTCAAATAAAATGTAAAGCATGGCCGAGTTGTTATTAAACATACTGGAGAAAAGAAGAGGGACCTGAGAGAGGTTTTGGTGAAGCACTCAGCAGCAACTGTTGCAAGAGTATTGATGAAACATTTCCTGTTGACCACTACAATGTTATAAAATTTAATAGAAATTCCTTGTCATTAAAACTAGCTGGCCTCCTGAATTCACAGCATTGTATTGGGAAGTTTAAGTGCCACTATTCCACGTGCATAGTTTGGTTCCTTTGCCACTGCCTTTTATTAGTGTTCTTTGAGTACCACACACTGAAGATTGCCTTTATTGATGGGGGGGAGGGATAAGGTCTCTTAGCCTGTAGGAGAGGCCCCCTTTCCCCTCCCCTCCCCTCCCCTCCCCTCAAAGGAAACACTAGTAAACAGAGGAACCTCTCAATGAAGTTCTTGCTGCCATTTAGCATCTCATTTTTCAGAAGTGTCTACAGATGGTGTGTGCTTCTGCGGTCTCCAGTTTGTCCGTAGGTGATGATGGTGCAAGGAGGCAGAGGGAGAGCTCAGCAGCCATGGCTGTGCTCTCCCTCAGAGAACAGGTACCACTTGTGATGCAGGAGTTCGGGCTCTCCCCTACCTCCTGTCTTAAACTCCAGCCACACAAAATTGTCCCCAAAGTGGTGCATGGGAAGGTGGAATGGTTTGGGTATTTTACCTTCTTTAGCCTGTCCTTTAAGGCTGTCCTAAAACAAGCTGATTGCAATGGTGGCCTTCCTGATGAAATCTTCATTAGGGAATGGGTTGAGGCCATCTGTCATTTCACTGGAATAACTGAAATGGTGTCCGGCAGCAACAGTGCTGGCTCTCTGGAGCTGGACTGAAACTACAGCCTCAGGGAAAAATGAACTTTCATCCTTTTTACCCAATAGCACCCCCAGGCCCCCACCTTCCACATAGCTCTATCAGGAAGCTGATTCACACACTGAGGGGAGTGGATGTTTTATGTGTAGTTGAATGGCAATTCTCCCAGGGCTCTTAAGCATTTAGCTCATTTTTTCTGTGGGAAGAAAGAAAATAAAAGCTCCAGATATTTTGAGTTTACTTTTCTGGAATTGGTGCATTGCAGACAGCTCCTGTGCCTCCCTGGGAAACAGGTAACCACCCAAGCAGTCCTCCTGCTCCTGCAATTGTCAACCCTTGATAACTGAGCTAGAGAGGGGAGTTGCATAAAAGGAGCATTACCCACTTTTCCCCATTAATGTCTTTCTTTTCCAAATAGAATGGTCTGGGAGGATTTTCAAGGCTTTTTATTTGGGCAGTGTATGAGACCTTTGTTAAACTCAACTCCACTTTCACTGCCAGCTGTCTTAGGGATCCCTGGGGCAATTCTGTGCACTGTAGCCGTGTCCACAGCGTGCAGATGTTGTGCGGTGTGGTTGGAGTCACTGCTCATGCATTCTGTGCTGTGTCGCAATGCACAGTAAATCCAAAGCATTAAGCCATGAATGCGTCACCCAGATGATTTGTGCAAAACAATAAATCCAGCATTTATTGTGTTGGGATTTACATGTGGACATGTCAACTATTTTTAAAGAACATATAGGGTATGATATTCCTAAACTGAGTTTACCAAGTATGTGCAATAGTTACAGGCATAGAGTTCTCTCCAAAAATTCCTGGATAAAAATTGTTGGAGTCCACACAGGAGGATGAGTTCATAAGGCGTGGGCAGAAAAAGTAGTGTTGATGTCACTGATGTCATGCACTGGGTTTCTTTTTCTACTTTTAATTTTCCTTAGGTTTAATTTGTATCATTAATTTTTGCATCAACAACTCAAAGAATAGTTGTCTTTCAAGAGTAAATACTTGCTCCAGTGCTAAAAAAATTCTTAGATAAAACTACTGCTTCATGTTCATTTAGAGTAGGTTATTTTTTTAGTGCATTTTTATACATTGTCCATAATTGTTTTCAGTTGCAAATAGCACATTTTCCACAGCCTAACGTATCTGATCGTACTTGTGGAAAACATTTGAGATGTTTTCCTCAAAATTAATAACTACTAAAAAAGGCAAAAGAAAAATCCCATGCTATTGGAGTTTGTTCCGTAGCCTTCATGAAGGAGAGATGCACTCTGGCTTTGCCTGAATTCCTGTAAAATTAAAGCTCTTTCATTGGACATAGCAATTACTTTAATTATAGCACTAGGGATTTGGATAGAAGCTGGTCTGCAGGGCTCTGCCTCACACTCAGCATTATCTATGTGTGCTAACTTCAGCTTCAGCCAAGATACTCACAGACAGAGAGAAACTCTGCATCTCTAAAGTGCCCTTCCTAGTGATAAATGGTTGTCCTCTGCAATAAAAGAATTGGGTGGAGGAAGGAGAGAAGGCAAGGAACACTTGGAAATGTGACTTGGTGTCTAGCCTAGACATAGGAAGGAGGATTGTGCCTGGTGCTGAGCCATCCCTGCACTTTTCTGTGCTTGGTGGCCAGATAGCCATCCTTTGCTTCTCTTCCAGCTCACCTTGCTGCATGCTGGCAAGGTGGCAAGGGGAGCTGCAACTACAGGAATGAGAGAGTGCCTGTGCAAAATGGTACTGGTGCCACTGGTGTTGCATTCTACTACCCCCCATTTCACCGTGGTAGGCATCTCATTCTTGTTCATTTTGGCAGGGAAGGAAGGAAAATAAACTCTTTATTTTCTGACTGGTGCTTACATTGAATGGGACTGTCCATTTATGTTACTTATCTCTACCTTGCTCAGGCATGGAAATAGAAAGTGAGGCTGTCAGTATTAGTAAACTAGGAGTCCCAACAGTCCAAATGGATACCACGGTCATGTTTATGATAGCTATTCAAAATGATTTTTTAAAATTTAACTTTTCCTTTTTAAAAAAATATTTATTTTTCTTGTAGAAAAAGGAAAGACAGGTCTAAAAGCAATGCTTTTTCCCTAAGTTCATACCTAAAATGATAATAAGGTGTGCACTTTCACTGTGAGGGCACACGTTTCTGACATATGAACTGTAGCAGTTCCATTTGTCTCTGAATTCAGGGCCCTAATTTTTCTAGGGATGTAAGCTTCATCCATCCTTCAGGAATACAGGGCAGATGTGGCTGTGAGAGCTGCACAGCTGTGTAGTTACCTGGTGAATTGCCACATTGTCCTACCAGACTGATCCCCTCCTTGCAGTGCAGGGAGGGGAAGAGAGAGTGCTTGTCCTTACAGCAAATTCAGAGTGGGTAATGCCAGCAGAAGGAAATGAAGCTTGTGGTCTGGTGTGATGGCTGTGCTTAAATCCTCTGGGATGTAATGTGCTGGTGTTCCTGTGACATAATGAATCCAGAAAATGGGACATTTGGAGGGTGAATTGCTGTTGTTACTGCTATTGGCTTCCTGAAGTAGCAGCAGGTGTGTTAGTGAGGGCTCTGCCTTTTTCCCCATTGTCTGATGTCATTTTCATCTGTCTGGACAGTAGTATTGAGCTATGCATGAGCCCAGGACACAGTGGCATGGGTGACACACTGCCAGGTTTTTGTGACAGCACAATTATGAGCATGTGCAACTGTGTAAGTGGCATCAATTCTCTGGTTTCTGCTGCTGGATGTCAGGAACAGAAAACTGCATCAAAACCGTAGTATGAATGAAATTGCCAGGAACATTTAACTTGCAGATTCACTGTGCTCCTAGGCTGTAAAATTAAATGTTACTGCTCACTGGAGTAATTGAGTTGAAATGGCTTGCAAGAAGGCACTCAAGTAATTGTCGTTTGAAGAAAGTATTGTCTGTGTTCAAGTTTCCATATTTACTTTCTGGATGGGGAAGCCCGTACAGTGCTTCTGGGACATCCATCAGGAGTGACACATCAGCCAGGCTAGAGCACTGAGCCCAACCTCACCTAAGATACACTGGCAGAGAGGGATGCGAGGATGAACAATTTCACACACACAAGCCCTCTGTGTAAATGAAGTTCAGCATTTTGCTGCATTGGTGCAGATCAATGGGGACGCAAATACAGAGGTAACTTAGGCAACCTGAATGTTCCTGTAACCCAGCCACCCATGGTGCAGGCGTACCAGAGAGTGGAGCCAAGAAAGGATGCTGTACAGTTAGCTGCAATGGTATTGTTAACACATCATTCCCTGAGCACCATAACTAACAAAGCTTAGTTTCCTGCAGATTTCTTTTGGAAATTTGATTGATGGGGGTGTTTCAGAAGCTCAAAGATCTGAATTAAACTTTTTCGTGATGAAGGCATCTCTCCTATGTGAATACTCTGCTGTCTAACAAAATGTGAACACATACTACCTTTTTTCTTACAGCTGAGGGAAATTACTGGTCTCTCATCTCCCTTTATGGCAAAAGACATGTAGAACTACAGTTTATCTTTGAAAAACTTAGCTTTCTGTTAGGTTTGACAGTAAACTGCCATCAATGTTAAGAAATGATGAACACCGGCAAACCATGTTTGTCTCATTTCCCTGGGAACTAGAATAAGACAGCCACTGTTTACTGAGATGAGATGGGAATGAAATTTACTGTGTTTATTCTAGTCCTCTTCCGAACATGGCAGGGTAAAAGAAGACAACTGAAAGTGAATGAGCATGTATGTGTGTGTGCATACACAGAGTGCAGCACACGTTGATGAGGAAGGCCATTCCCATGGAGCTATTCCCCATTCTTTCCAGCATTCAGGTAGAAGCAAATGCTCACTCTCAGCTGCAGAGTGCCTTCTACTAGAAAAAAAAAAAAAAAAAAAAGCTGGGAAATTAGTAGTTGTGGTTCCTAAAAGCTTGGCCAAACAGGAGCAATTGCTCCATCCAGTTGAGAAATACAGCAATAATTAGGAGAAAGAAGAACAACGTAGGGCATAGTTAATTGCTCAACTAATCATGCTGCAGTGCAGTGCATGGACAGAGGGAGTCCTCAAATGGATGTGAGACTGAAAGCAAGTGAAAGAAGCTTTGCAGTCACCTTGTGGAAATACCACACTTCCACTTACATTGCATAAGCTAAGCAGGAGGGTTTTGAGAGCAATATTTTTCATCCTATTTCATATCTGCCCAAAGTGCTTGTCTGTCTTTATCTCTGTGTATTGATTTCTCTGTGCTCCAAGTCCTAAGTAACGGTGAATCTGCCCTTCTAACTTGTGTTGAAGCATTGTACTGGGGACTGCCTAAAACAGATTTGAAAATGAGGCATATTAGTTTAAACAGTTTTCTGCCATCGGTGACACAGATGAGACTGAAGTATGCTTGCTAGCCAAAGTAGTGAGCAACTTCTAACCCAAAATTGTTTGCAGAGATCTTTTGTGGTATCTTTTATTCCTCTTAACTAGACAACTCTGCTGTCTCAATTAAGCAGCGGTCACTGAAGGAGAAGAAAATATTTTTTCTTTTTTGGTAAAGAAAAGTGCTTTGAAAGAGTATGGGTTAGGATCAAATGCCTGCTGCTTTATGCTGCTCCAATGATGTAAAGCAGCTGCTAATTCACTGCAACCATTCGACTGAACTGGATTTACAATGGTTTGCATTGCTGTGATGATGCAAGGTAGCTGAAAAAGACCAGTGAATCTGTTCCTTTAAATGAAATAAAATACTTTGATAATTAAAAGTACAATGCTACTTTTATCTCTGTTTGACATTTGTTTTTACTTCAACTTTCTGTTTTAAAAGACCAGATTGTGCCCATGATTGCCATAATCTGAAATTAAAGGGAATGTTTATAGAAAAGAGTACTTCTCAAGCTGAGGAAGGACAACAGAATTCAATCCATTTTTTTTCACCAAATCTGTGCAAATCTATCAGTAGCTGGCATTGTAATTAAGGGCCTACTTGGCTTACTTGGAGCACATTGCATGTCCTCCTGTGCAGGTACAGAGCACTGAGGTTGCTTTCCTCTGGAGCCTTCTTTCAGGTTCCACATGGCAGCACGGCCTGTCTGGATTGAACCATGGCTTGCTAAGATGACATACATATCTGTTATACCAATGTCACTGTCGCACCTTTTGGTATGAAAATTAATATCTCTTTTGGTTTCTTTTTCTTTTATTTTAACTGTATGTTCTTCTTACCAAGGCAAATGTGCCACATTTTGGGAGGTTTTGCAGTTGAAGAAGAATTAAATAAATTTCTCTCCCTTATGTAGCCTGTCAAATTAATGTAAAAAGCATCAAACAAGGTAAGACAGGCTAACATAAATTTCATGTGGCAATGAGTAAGTGAAAGCATAAACATTTTTCCTTTATAAAAAAAAACAAAACAACCTGCTTGCTAGTGAGGGATGGTGATAGTGTCCTGGTGAGGATGTATCAGGAAAGACAGGATGAAGCAAGCTGCCGTTTAATAGACAATCCTAAAAAAATGCCAAAAGGGAAGTAGTCATGTCGTGCAGCTGCACAAAGGGGTCTGTGTTGTGTTGTGTTGTTTTGTTTTCCTGCTGGTACGCTTTTGCCCGTTGGTTTGTCTGAAAGGCAGGCTGCAATGCACCATGATGAGGTACCCTCTGCATGGGCGGCGCGATGCAAGAGGACCTAGCAGCAGGTCCAGTGTACGGTGATTGATCCCTCCATTTAGGAGGCATAATGCCTTCTGAAGTAAAGAGCAGATCAAAGACTTTAATGATTGACAGCAATTTATGCTGCTTTTGTTTTTAATTCCTTGACTTCTGACACTTTAAGAAGGGACTTTATAAAAGAAGGATGCCGTATCCTAGGGTTACACCTCCTTTCATAACAGGGAAACCTTAAGGAGCTGTGCAGACTGATACCCAGATTTCAGATATATTAGTTTTTATTTAAATCTGAGGTTCAGAGGTTTGTGGGCATGCTGTTTCTGTTATTAAATCATTATGCACCAACCTGGGGGAAGAAAAAGCCAACAATCTTACCAGGAGTGCCTCTATAAACATTTCTTACTCTCTGTAGTGTAAGGCTGGTATATTAAAAATTCTTCGAATAGCTGACCTCAACAGGTGTTTTATTTGAGCAAACAAAACAATAAATAGTAATATAATCCCTGTGGAGCTGGTATTAGGCTTTGTGGGAAATGCATGATTTCCCTTACTAAATGCTGCACAAATTTAATTTCTTGATTTTTATCATTAATACCAAACCATCCTGGAGCTCTTTGCTCTTCAAGGCTGAGGTCCAAAGCCTGTTGCACACAGTTACACAGAGGGCTTTTCTGTGGTTTGTGTTATGTTTTCCTCTCCTTCACTGGCGCAGATGCTCTCAGGGGTGTCTGCCAGCCAGGGCACAGTGTGGAGGAGAGCAGCTGGGCAGCACTTTTGCCCTGGGAGCGGGTATTATGCCATCAGCTCACAGGAGACTGGTGAGCAATCTTGTTTCTAAGTGGTGTCAGACATGCTGCAGCGCTGCCCTCATGGCTGGCTCCTCTCTCAGTCCCTGCAGTACAGTATAAAGCAATTACTGTACTTTTGCTCCTTGCTTCTGGAAGACCTCATAATTTAAGGGCTGGTTTGTTTGTTTTAATCTAGACCATATGTAGGTTGCCGTTTTGCTGTATTTGACGTGCTCTGGAAGGAAGATGTCAGCTTAAAAGGCATGCTTTGCTATGAACACTTTGCCATTCCTCCCTGTGGCAGAAGCCATGGTATTGTCCTGGCATCTCCAAAGAGGGACAGTGGATTTCCTAAATCATTGCTGTTGCCATGCCAGGTGAGACAGAACCCAGGCAGGACCCGTTGTCACGGTGTATGTGTTGCCTTGGAAGTTCCCAGCCTTCCATTTTAATGGCAAACAAAGAGCAGTCCTGAAGAAACCTGAGGTCTGAAAGGTAAGTTCGCGGAGTCACAGAGTCACAGAATCACAGAATCACTGAACTGTAGGGGTTGAAAGGGACCTATGGAGATTATCTCGTCCAACCCTCCTGCCAAAGTAGGTTCACCTAGAGCAGGTTGCACAGGAATGTGTCCAGGGGGGTTTTGAAAGTTAATTAATGCTATTTTTTCTGTACTACATAAAGCAGTGATGACTCTTATATTTTCCTTTTCCCTTATATATGAGTAAACTCCACTGTTACATCAGTAAGAGCTACTGTTGCTCTTGCATTGCCATGACAAAACTGATACTAGAGGGATGCGCTCTCCAGGTTAGGTGGACCAGCAACCTCACCGAGGATGGTAAATGCTGCCTTTTAATGCTTACTGTAAAGCCTGAGATCCTACCCATTAAGATATGATGGCTCAACTGTGGAAGCCATTAGAAAAGCCCATCACTATATTTTATTGTTCTCATAAAGTTCATGAATTAAGATCCACATTTTAAGCATCATTTAATGTTAATGCCTCTAATAACTATTTATGTCTCATCAGAAAGAAAGTGGTCTTGTAGTGGTTCTCAGGGGGTTTGAGCTATGCTTAAATTATAACTTGCAAATTTTGTTCAGTTTACTACGAACAGAAATCTTTCCTAGCTTTAAACATGTTTTCATAAGATTTCAACTAAGTTCGGTCCTCTTTGTGTTGGCAAACTAAAGAATTTGGTTACAACCACGTGAACATGGGAGTCCAGTAGCCCAAGTATCACTAGAAGTTTGACAATGTTAAAAAATGGAAAAAAAAAAGTAATTAACATTTCTTTGTAATAGAGTGGGCACAAGCATAAACCCAAACCCAAAACCAGAGGGCTATATTTCCAAAAGTAATTCAAGACAGCACTTGGTACAGAACCACAGAGTAGTAGGGGTTGGAAGGGTCCTCTGGAGATCATCTCGTCCAATCCCCCTGCTAAAGTAGTTTCACATAGAGCAGGGTGCACAAGATCACATCCAGGAGCATTTTTAACATCTTCAGAGAAGGAGACCACAACCTCTCTTGGCAGCCTCTTCCAGTGCTCCATCACCCTCACAGTAAAGAAGTTTCTCCTTATGTTTAGGTAGAACTCACTGTGTTCTAGTTTGTGCTCATTGCCCCTTGTCCTATCACCGGACACTACTGAAAGGAGACTGGACCCATCCTCTTGGCCCCCGCCCTTTAGATATTTATAAGCATTGTTAAGATCCCCTCTCAATCTTCTCTTCTCCAGCCTAAACATACGCAGGCTTTCCTCACAAGACAGATGCTCCAGTCCCCTCATCATCCTTTTAGCTCTCCACTGGACTCTCTCCAGTATTTCCCTGTCTCTCTTGAACTGGGGAGCCCAGAACTGGACACAGTACTCCAGATGCAGCCTCATTAAGGCAGAGCAGGGTGGCAGGAGAATGTCCCTTGACCCACTGGCCACACTCTTCTTAATGTACTCCAGGATACCATTGGCCTTCTTGGCCACGGGAGCACATTGCTGGCTCATGGTTAACTTAATTGTCCACCAGGACTCCCAGGTCCTTCTCTGCAGAGCTGCTTTCCAGCAGGTCAACTCCTAACCTGTACTAGTATATGGGGTTATTCCTCCCCAGGTCCAGGACTCTACACTTGGCCTTGTTGAACTCCATTAGGTTCCCAGCCACCAAAGTCTCCACCCTGTCCAGGTCTCGCTGAATGACAGCACAGCCTTCTGGTGCATCAGCCACTCCTCTCGGTTTTGTATCATCAGCACCCATGACCCCTGGCGAACACTGCTATCTACAGGCTCCCAACCAGACTCTGTGCTACTGATCACAACCCTCTGAGCTCTGTTGTTCAACCAGTTCTCAACCTACCTCCGTGTCCACTCATCTAACCCACACTTCCTAAACTTACCTATGAAGATGATACGGGATACAGTGTCAAAACCCTTGCTGAAGTCAAGGTAGACAGCCTCCCATCATCTACCCAGCTAGTCATGCCGTCATAGAAGGCTATCATATTGGTCAAGCATGATTTCCCCTTAGTGGATCTATGCTGACTACTCCTAATAACTTTCTTTTCCTTCATGTGCTTGGAGATGACATCCAGAATAAGCTGTTTCATCACCTTTCCAGGGGTGGAGGTGAGGCTGACTGGCTCGCAATTTCCTGGGTCCTCCTTGCCCTTTTTGAAGACTGGAGTGACACTGGCTTTCCTCCACTCCTCACACACCTCTCCTCTTCTCCATAACCTTTCAAAAATGATGGAGAGTGGCATAGCAACCACATCAGCCAGCTCCCTCAGCACTCATGGGTGCACCCCATCAGGACCCATGGATTTGTGGGTGTCCAGTTTGCCTCAATGATCTCTAACTCAGTTCTCTTCAACCAAGGGAGAGTCTTCCTTCCTCCAGACTTTCTCTCTTACCTCCAGGGTCTGGGATTCCTGAGGGCCAGCCTCAGCAGTAATGACTGGAGCAAAGGCGGCATTCAGTAACTCCACTTTCTCTTGTATCTTCCCTCACCAGGGCATCCACCTCATTCAGCAGCAGGCCCACATTTTTCCTAGTCTTCCTTTTCCTGCTGATGTACTTGAAGAATCCCTACGTGTTGTCCTTGACATGCCTTGCCAAATTTAATTCCAAGAAGGCCTTAGCCTTCCTCATTACATCGCGGGTAGTTTGACAGTGTTCCTATATTCTTCCCAAGTGGCCAGTCTCCTTTTTCACATTGTGTAAACTTCCTTCTTCCATTTGAGTTTTTCCAGAAGCTCCTTGCTCATCCATACAGATCTTCTGCCTCCTTTGCTTGATTTCTTACTCATAGGGATGTGCCAATCTTGAGCTTGGAGGAAGTGGTGTTTGAATATTAACCGACTCTCTTGGCCCCCCCTACTTCTAGAGTCTTAACCCATAGGATTCCTCCAAGTATGTCTTTGAAGATGCCAAAGTTAGTTCTCCAGGGTTGCAATCCTGCTTATTGTCCTGCTTCTTCCTCACATGGTCCTAAACTTCACCATCTCATGGTCACTGCAGCCAAGGCTGCCCCCAACCTTCACATCCTCATCGAGACCTTTTTTACTTGTTACTACAAGGTCTAGCAGCACACCTCTCGTCATTGGCTCCTCTGTCACCTGTGTCAAAAAGTTATCAGTGCTCTGCAGGTGTCTCCTGGACTGTGTGTGTGTAGCTGTGTTACCTTTCCATTAGATATCAGGCTGGCTAAAGTTCCCCGTGAGAACCAGGGCATGTGACCATGAAGCTACTTTCAGTTGGCTTTAGGAGACCTTATTGTCTTCCTCTTCTTGAACAAGTGGCATGTAGTAAACACCCGTAACAGTGTCACCCTTATTAACCAGCCCTTTAATTCTTACCCTTAAGCTTTCAACACATTCTTCATCTCCTCCATCGGCAGAGCTCAATATGTTCCAGTTACTCTCTCACATAAAGATCAATTCCACCACCTCACCTTGCTGGTCTGTCTCTCCTAAAAAGCGTGTAGCCATCTGTGACAGCATTCCAGTCATGCAAGCCATTCCACCATGTCTCTGTAACTGCAATGAGATGGTGGCCCTGTGACCACACCTAGATCTCTAGTTCTTCCTGTCTCTTCCCCATGCTGCCTGTGTTGGTGTACAGGCATTTCAAAGAGGTAATTGAGCCATGCAGGTTTTCCTGGAGGAGTGCCAGAGGATCCACCATAACTACACCCAGCCTTGAGATGGTTGGCCTTCTGACTCTCATCTTGGAAGGTGCCTAAGGAACATTTGTCACTGCTCTGGTTGGCCTGGCTTATTCCCCAGCTGGATGACATGAACACTGCTATCTTGGACTCTGCCCCCTGAGTCCATCAGTTTAAAGCCCACCTCACCAAGTTGTCTAGCCTGCTGCCAAAGGTTTCTTTGTGTCTTTGACAGAGGTATATTCCAGCCCTCCCTACTAGGTTATGTTCATCAAAGAATGTCCCATTGTCATAAACCCCCAAACCCTCACAATGGCACCAGCCACATAGCCAGAAGTTACTATTCCTTGTTTGTCTATTTCTGGCTGCCCCCTTTCCTTTAATTGGTCAAGTGGAGGAAAACATAACTTGGGCACCAATGTTTTTGACTTGCGCTCACAGGGCTTTATAGTACATGCTTTCCCGATGTTAGCTACGAACATTCCTTACTTTTAGGTGTTCTTTAGGACCTTAGGAGATTAGTGATGTGCACTCTTTTATTTTTTCTATAGCCTTTCATGCTGGGATTTACAAACAAGTATTGTGCTTTGGCTTGTACAAAGCCATCCCATTCAACAAAATTTGGTGTTGAACCTGCTTGGCCAACTGCTCTTTCGTTTTTATTGTCAGTTCAAATTTGGGTAATTGACAGACTGCTTCAATGAAGTTGGACAAAAGCTTAGCTACTTTGTATTAAAAATGTGAGAAGTCTTTCCATAATTTCCAGATTTACTTATGCATACAGTATTTAGAGCAAGAGATTAGGAAAGGTATGCCTTTACAGCCAAATTTTGATTCTGTTGGTTTTCAAATAGCTATCTTAAGTTAGATCAGCAAAATGGTTGGCTGATTAAGACATTATTGATTTATATACTTGAAATAACTGAAACAGAAATCTATTTTTAAATTCACATTTTCTTTTTTTGTTGTTGTTGTTTGTGGTTTTTTACTGCTTACTGTCTGGTTTAGAAATACAGGTTCTGGTGTTGCAAATACTTTTCAGGCCATATCTGCACATTAGGGGTTGCTCATGAAAATAAGCTGTTTATCTACTCCACTTTGAGTCTTGCACTTGTCCCTTTAAAATAATCTGGCAAGGAAAGGCCAGGTGCTCAAACAGCAGAGGACTGCAGGGGATAGTACTGAGACCTGTATGAGGATGAGGTCTGAAGGGATGGTATCACTTTCAGCTGCTACAAGCAGCTTCCAAGATTAAGCTGGACCTCACTTAGGAGTGAATGCAAACATAATCCAAACTCTTAGCCAAAAATTTTTGGGCTGACTTTAGAAAGTTCAATTTAGTCTAGATGTTTAGAACAACTTCTTCCTGTCATATCCATCTCTAAAAGGTTAAGGGTAGACAGTGCAAAGAAAAAGCTTTCAAAATCAAACGCAGTCCTCAAGCTGGGGTCTGCAATCCATGCAGTTCTCTTTGCCTGTTCACATGGACATTAGCACCAGGTGCAGGTGCTAAAGCAGAGCAATTTTGGATTAGGATAATTGAGGTCCCTTCTGACAATACCTTAAGCTAAAACATCTCTTAAATGTCTCTCACATACACTGAAGGGAAACTATATGCGATGAGCTATCTACTGCCAGCTCTGAGGGAAGGTGAAAGGACTGTCGTCTCCTGCATAGCTCCAGGGGCTTCTGCTCCTACAGTAGTATTCAGTTTATCCAGGTACTCCAAATACTGCACAGAAATATTAGTATTTCTGTTGTGAGCCTTAAGTTTTAGTAAATGCTTTTCTTTCCACAGTGTGCAGCCTGGACAACACCTGGAAAATATTCAGGTTTTCTTTTTTCTTTTTGGAAAGCATAGCCCACATTAATGGCCAAAGCGTAATTAATGAATTAAGTGAATAATGCAAACTGTTCTTAATAGTCAGTTTGAAAAATAGAAAATACTTTATGTTTGAAGGCAATGTGTTTTAAATCAGGAAAGTCTTTTTCCCTTTACTAGAACAGCCAGACTGGGCTATACAAAGCCAGGTGCATAGTGCACATCTGAACCTCCGTGGTGTGGGCATGCAGGCATTTGAGCACATACCTTTGCTGTTGTGTGCAGTTCAGTCATTAGCAAGTAGCTTTAAGTGCAAACATGTGCCTTCGGCTCCAAATGCCCAGTATTTTTCAACCACAACATTTCCATTTTTAATGCAATGATTTGGGGTGCAAAATAGAAATTTTTAACTTATATTTTGGAAAGACTCTTGGGAAAATCTCTGCAAGCCAAATCTTCTCTCCAGAAGGTACCTACTGTGTAGAAAATACTGATCCATTCTCTAGAATAAATAAGATTACCATACCTGTGAAGGTGTACTTGGTCACACTGCAGAAGAAGATGCTTCATTGTACTGTTTGCATGTCGGCATGGTTGTGTTACTTTTGAAGAGGACAAAAACTTAGCCTAAATAAATTAAGATTGTTTTTAAGATTGTGATAGAAGATTAGCATTCTACTTTAAAGTGTTTGCAAAACACAGAATGGCAAAAGGTCAATCACTCTAAATCATAGGATGAGGAAATCCCTGAGTTAATCTGCAAGAGACAGCTTTTGCAGCATGACTTGAAGGCGAAATGTGTTGAGCTCTGCTGGACGCAGCAAGGGCAATGAATTCCACAATGATCCCTTCCTGAAAACCACTTGTCACATCCCCTCTTATTTATATCTTAAAGCCGTCAGCTTGGACACCCAAGTTTTTTGTAATGACATGGTCTGATAGGAGTAATGTGGTTTCAGGAGGGAAATTCCAAACACTTAAAAGACAAAATGCTGTTGAAAATATTTCTTTTTCTTTTAAATACTGTTTTCCTGATCAGATAGCAAAATCTGCTAACAAATTTACATGTAGAAGCTTAGAGGGCTCCCTTCCTTCTTCTTTTTATTGTCTCCATATGAGTATCAATCAGTTCCAACCGCCAAACAACTGGCTAGCTGAAACTGGTACAGCACTTTTCTTACTGGGCCTGTTTTCAGGGAAAAAGTTGGGATTTGCCACTGCTGTCTTGCTTGCAGTGTGTGACATGGAGGCAGACCTCCTTTGCCTATGCTGCTGACAGCCACACATCAATGGTGGCTGGCCCCAAGCCTCTGTGGCTGGGAAGCAGTCGAAAATGTGATCATGGTTGGGGGGTGGCAAGGTGCATGTGTGTACACTCCTGTGTAAGTCAGCAGGCGGGTTTTCCTACTCTCCTCACTTGGCATGGGTTGAGTATTCCATACGGAACATGCGGAGACCTAATCCTGTGCCAAAATCATGGGATATCAAAGCCTATTGTCCTGTTGTGTTTTGTCAAGAACCAGAGGGCTTAAGTAATACTCTTCAGCTAAGCTTTGGAAGCTACATTTTTCATTGCCCACAACAAAACCACCTCAGTTTGTACACTATCAAAGCATCTTTTGCTTTAGCCACATGCCTTATTTTTGTCATACTCTAATCTTCCCTCATAATACTGCTTTCTTTGAGTTTGTTTGATGTTGATGGGAACACCCTTGCAGAACCCCACCCCTTTTTTTTCTGTAATTAATTCTGTAATCTTTAATGTTAATATCTTCTGTTAATAACTTCTGAAATACATAATCTTCTTCACCAGTTTGGCATCGCGCTTTCCCCCATTCCTTTCAAAAATTTTTAGAGGAAAGGGAACAGTTTTCCCCTCTCAGGGAGACAATCCACTCATTACTTTGGGGAATAGTTTGGAATAAATAGAGTTTGCACATAGAATTTAACAAGCTAAAGAATAGTCCCCAGACTTTTTTTCAGTTTTGTCCATCACCAGGCTTATGATGAAACTTGTGAAATCCCTAGAGTAGTTGCTATCCCATATTTCATATTTAATTTTTGGTCAGTTACTGGCTTTTTTTTCTTCTGTTTTTCAAATACCAAAGGAAGTGTGGTAGGTGGCCCAGTGGAAATTTACTTAGAAAAAAATCCTTCAGCTGGAGAAATCAGACTGATGCACACTAGGGTTGATAAGAGTTGGGCTTCTTTGCTGTGGGGTTGGTGAGGCCTGTAGACATTACAGGCACAGTTGTGATCCTCCTGACTGAGGGGGAGGCAGAACATGCTGTTACCACATCCAAGAGGAGAGTTGTTCCTAAGTGCTGTTTGCAATCATTTGGTATGCAAAGTGGCTAGCTTCTAGCTGAGGAGGGTTGAGCACGGTTATCCTAATGCAATCAGAGAAAAATCTGATTTTGCTGAATCTTGGAAAGGTGCTGTCTTCTGACCATCAGGACTGGCACTGTGCGTCTGCTGGAGAATGTGTAGGAAACATATATGGGGCATCCACAGGCTTGCTGAGGGCTTGGACTGCTTGTTCTAGTGCTGCTTTTCAGGAACAAAGCCCAGCCTCTCAGTGAACAGGGCAGGAGGATGTTTTTGGCATGTATACTATCCGTATGCAACTAGCATTAGTGAGAAATCCACCAAAATTCTGAGTCCTGTGCTTTGGGTCTAGAAAAATGGCACACAAGGAAACAAAGTCTACTTAGGCAGAGTTTGGTGGGAGACTTGGTAGAAAATCATGGATTGTTTTCTGCCTCTGAGGGTGTTTTGTTTGGTGTTGATGGAGACAATTGAATTATATTCTAACAAAGTAGCAGTGATAGCTGAGTTTTTTGTGTTGGAGGAGGGTTAGTACAGTATGCTCATACATTTTGCTTTTCTGTTCAGAATATTAGCGTTGTTGTGGCTTTTTGTTTCTCCCTTTCAAAGGAGGAGGTTGACAAAAAGGTTAGATACCAGTTCTGCCTCAGTGATTCATTAAAGTAGAGCTGGAGGAATGGAAGTTGCCCTGTTCAAAGGTGTGGGGAGTGTTTTATTGTTCTGCATGTTGCTGTGAATGCCAACGATTTTGCAGCTGTGAAAAGGGCTCTTAATGAGTTTCAACATTTTAATGTTCTTCAAGTTCCCAATTGTACAAATTTAAGAAGCTTAGCAATTCAGTATCTCCTGAATAATAGCATTTATTTTATACTCAAAATACACTCAGGGAAGTCTCAACAATATTGCAGGAAGTCTTGGTAATACTGCAGCTACTTCCTGATGTAATAGCTTTAGAGGACCTAGTTGACTTCAGTGGAATTAGTCCTTTAAAAAACATGCACACACAATTTTTGATTAATGAGCCTCATGATAAATCATTAATCTTTTTTGGCTCAAAAAATGATCTGAATAGTTTTCAGACTGGAAAGTTGTGTATGTTTTCCTAAACTGTCTTTGTGGTGCAGTGCTTGCATTTCAAATGATCATCTTAAATTTAAAGAAAAAATAGTCTAACCTAATTTAATTTTTAGAAAAACCAACTCCAAACGCTGAACTACTTGGTTACTGACAAGCATGTGAAGAAACATCTAGATAGGAGTACTTCCTCTTAGAATAATAAAAGCACTATAAAATGACCATGTAGTAAGTGTCCTTCTTCCTGAAGGATCCCAAAGTGCTTTTACACATTTTCTATAGTCAATGTAGGTCATTCAACCAACACTTGAATGAAACCAGTCTTTACTGGCTGCACTAAACAGCACTTTTTATAGGAAGGAAATCACAAATAACTCCTGCATTTGAAACTCTGGGGAGAATTTGAGGTAGGCAGATTGTAATTGCCCAACTCGGAACTGAGCCAGAAGACTGTGATTAATATAACCAGGCTGCACTTTAATTGTCTCAAAGTAGTCAAGGCCTTGGTTTAAAGTGTTCTTTGTCTCTGAATAGTATTTCATTTTCTTTATGTTAATTTTGGAGCTTACAGAATGGGTGGCAGTTTTAGCAGAACTGAAAAGCAGGAAAAGATTTTTACTTACATGGGGATCAGCAACATTGGTACAGCACAACACAATTTTCTACTTGTATCTGAAGTGACAGAAGCTGGTTATATATTTTTGGGTTTTCTTCCTGTTTCACTGTGTTAACTTCTGATTTGGTTTGCTCTCTCAAAATATTTTCTCCAGACTTCCCTATTTTGAACTCTAAATATTATTATTTCAGGTCTTAAAATCAATAGCAGAGTAAATGCAAATGGCTCTCCTCCTTAACTTTTCACTTTCTCTGGGAATTGCTTCATCTTTCAAAACTGTGTAATATCTCAAAAACCTGTGAAAGGCAGCCTAGCAGTTTAAGTTGATTGATCTATAAAAATAGGGTCACGTAACTTGAAACTATTTTCCTTAAAAAGCAAACAAGCTGCAGAGGCTGTTGATGCTTTTCTCAACAGAGCCAGCCTCATACCCTCCCTGGCAGGGTAAGACTGGGAAACCTCTGTATGTCAAATCCCATTCTGAGGCTGCTGGATTTGTGGCCGTCTGTGACAGTCACCGATCTGCAGGTCCACAACTGAGTGAGTCAACATCAGGCTGAGACATTAGTCAGTGGGATCCAGTGGGTATTTATTTTTATCTTGGGGAACCTTAGAGTGATTAAGGGATTTTGTGTAGGTATGACCAACTTCCATATTTAGGACACTGGGTTTTTGTTTTGATTTTTTTTCGGTGTGCGACCCACAGAATACGTGTAACATTAGTTTGGTCTATTGACAAAATTGAGCTGAGCACAAATTTCTGAGGACTGCAAACTGTCCACTATCAGGTTTAAAGTGTTTACATGGCTTGTAAAAACCTGCACACACGTCCACAGCTGTATGTGTTTTACCATGAGCCACCAGAAATTGCTACAGACATGATGGGAACTTCACAAGCAAACTTGGGAATTTCACAGACATACACTTAAAAGCTTTGTACATGTACCCTTCAGCCCTGCCTCCTTTGGGAACAACTGCATTTTACCTCCTGAAAAAATGGTTGAAATGGTTTCCTGAGTACTGGGTGATTTTCTGCTTATGTCATCAACTGCTGATACCTATATCAGCAACGATAGCACTGGCATAAGCAGTAAGTCTCTGATAAAGCATTCCTAATTTACATGATAAAGTGGCTCGCAATCTACTTCTTTGCCCTAGTGGTGTATTGTTAGATAGCTGAGACTATAAGATGTTTAGCCTTTAAGCCTTCAGCTTTTCTTTTCACTAACACTGGTTTGAAAACAAGTTGCGAATACAGCACCTGGGAGAGGTAATCCAGAAGCCTAAAGTGTTCAGTAGTTCAAGTTCCTTTCTTTAACGCCATCTTTTTAGTTATAGAGAAGATTCTAAAGCTGAAGCAAAATAAATCATTTAAGGACCAACACAAGGGCCAGATCCAGCTTTCAGCGTCACAGGAGACCCACACCACTCCCTCTACACACTGCTATAGATTCTCCTTTGCCTTTAATTCCCAGCCATCCACTACATCCAAAATGCCTTCTTTGTCATTCCTTTTCAGTCCGGGACTCAAGGAATTGGCCAATCACAAGCAGTGTTCCCGAGGGCTCAGTTTCGGGGCCAGTCTTGTTTAATGTCTTTATCGATGATCTGGATGAGGGGATCAAGTGCACCCTCAATAGGTTTGCAGATGACACCAAATTGAGTGGGAGTGTCAGTATGCTCAAGGGTAGGAAGGAGCTGTAGGGGGGTCTGGACAGGCTGGATTGATGGGCCAAGGATAATTGTATGAGGTTTAACAAAGCCAAGTGCCAGGTCCTGCAGTTGGGCCACAACAACCCTATGCAATGCTACAGGCTTGGGGAAGAGTGGCTGGAAAGGTGCCTGGTGGAAAAGGACCTGGGGGGTGCTGGTGGACAGCTGTCTGAACACGAGCCAGCAGTGTGCCCAGGTGGCCAAGAAGGCCAACAGCATCCTGGCCTGTATCAGAAATGGTGTGACCAGCAGGAGTAGGGAGGGGATTGTGCCCCTGTACTCGGCACTCATGAGACTGCACCTTGAGTACTGTGTCCAGTTTTGGGTGCCACAGTATAAGAAGCACATTGAGGTGCTGCAGTGGGTGCAGAGAAGGACAACCAAGCTGGTGAGGGGTCTGGAGAGCATGTCTTATGAGGAGTGGCTGAGGGAACTGGAACTGTTTAGTCTAGAGAAGAGAAGGCTGAGGGTAGACCGTATTGCTCTCTGCAACTACCTGAAAGGAGATTGTAGAGAGGTGGGTATTGATCTCTTCTCCCAAGTAACTAGCAATAGGATGAGAGGAAATGGCCTCAAGTTGTGCCAGGGGAGGTTTAGATTGGATATTAGGAACAATTTCTATACTGAAAGAGTGGCTAAGTGCTGGGACAGGCTGCCTGGGGAAGTGGTAGGGTCACCATTCGTGGAGGTGTTCAAAAAAAGTGTAGACATGGCACTTCAGGACATGATCTAGTTGTCATGGTAATGTTGGGTTGACAATTGGACTTCATGATCTTAGAGGTCTCTATTCCAGCCTTAATGATTCTGTAATCCTATGAATGCCTATGTATCTCATCTCACAGTTTTATTACTGCAATAAGTCCTTAGAGTTGCTTGTGATTTGTAAGTGAGAAGGAAGATAATAACATCCTTCATATGTTGGATTGATACCACCATCACTTTTTATAATTAACAGTTTACACATATATACATAAACATAAAATATGATTATATGCAGATATATTTAATCACACACAATCATACCACCAGTTAAGCACATTAAGTGGCTCTATATGGGGATACCTCCGTATATATGGTCACTCACACATATGTATGCATAATTGGAAATGTGCCTCCTTTTTTCGAAGTCTGGGTGTAGTCTTGTATACCTTTACACATAGACATCTGTTTACCCACAGCTTCAAAATTGAAAGCATGCTTAAACTGGAACGCATTTTATGTGTATAATATATTTTGTCATTACATATCCAATATAGAGCTTTACTTACGTGCTTAAACACGTCATTCCCATACATACACACATGGACACACACATATACATAAATAGATAAGCTACAGCTGAAATACTGTAATTCCTGTACAGTTTGCCTCCTGGTCTCTTGGTTACAAAGGAGCCAAACTGCACAAGCTTTTGCAGGTAGGCACCCTTCATGCAGCAACTCCTCTGAGCTTGTCCTTGCTGCCATGTGAATAGCCTTGTGCTGCAGAGCTCCTGTCCAGCCACCCCAGTTCTGCCGTGTCTCACCAGCTGACTGCAGACAACTGCATCTGTTATTTCATTTCAAATGCTAGACATCTTTGCTTAATAGTCTTCTGAAAGCTCTTCATTTCTGCCAGAAGAACAGCACATAGAATCATAGAATCATGGAATCACAAAGGTTGGAAAGACCTCTAAGATCATGAAATCCAACTGTCAATCCAACACTACCATGACAACTAGGTCATGTCCTGAAGTGCCATGTCTACACGTCTTTTGAACACCTCCAGGGATGGTGACTCCACAGGCAGCCTGTTCCAGCACTTAGTCACTCTTTCAGTATAGAAATTGTTCCTCATATCCAATCTAAACCTCCCCTGGCACAACTTGAGGCCATTTCCTCTCATCCTATTGCTAGTTACTTGGGAGAAGAGACCAACACCCACCTCACCACAACCTCCTTTCAAGTAGTTGTAGAGAGCAATGAGGTCTCCTTTCAGCCTTCTCTTCTCTAGACTAAACAGTTCCAGTTCCCTCAGCCACTCCTCATAAGACATGCTCTCCAGACCACTCACCAGCTTGGTTGTCCTTCTCTGCACCCACTCCAGCACCTTAATGTGCTTCTTATACTGCAGTGCACAAAACTGAGCACAGTACTCAACATGTGCCCATTCACATCAGTTTCTTGAGTTTTTTTTCTCCACAATAGGTCCAGGTTCTGGCTCTTCATGGCTCAACAACATTTCCTTTGTGTCTCTGTCTTGATCCTTAACAGATGGATAGAACTGGCCAGGTTGTCCACCTTGCTATACCTATTCTAATTTCAGAGTGGTTTTCTGCTTCCTTCTGCAGAAGATTGTTGACCTTATCTTTTCTATGTGAATACACAACTGGAAACCTTTGTTGGCTTGGAAATCTTGAGACAGCATTTACTACTCAGATAACTACACTCTTCTAGCTGATATGAAAGGCAGAAGGAACTGATGAAAGGTTTGTAGGAAAACTCATGAAGAACTCATGCTTTCATAGATTTTGGGAAGTAAAAGAGTTCATGGACTCCTTTCTGGTTCACTGCCCAACATCTTGTGCAGAGACTATGTTCTTTGTAGATGGAAAAGGACAACAGAATTCCCTCTCCTCTCTGCTTTCATCAACTGACAAGAAAAGAACCATGTTTCTCTTACTGCTCTCTCTATCCTTGATTTTCCCCCAATATTGTTGAGTTGTAGGAGTGTCTGCTACTCTCTCCTGGCTTTCCCCAAACCTCTGGCTAATGCATCATGCCACTCAGATCCCTATTTTCTGCCTAGACAAAGCATAATATATCCTTAAATAATACTTTCTTCCCCAGTGGTGCTGTGGATTTTGAGTAATGGAAGGGAACCTTTGATGCTTTTGTCCTCTCCCTCTCCTAAGCAGGCTATGAGGAATGACAGATGCCTGATCTCTCTTCCCTGTGTTGTCTATCGGGAGTCTGATGTGGTGTCTTCTCTTCTGTTGCTTGTCCAGTGGCCACCATAGGTTACAGATTTGCTCGTGTCATTACTGTGTTTTTCTTGTTCCTTAGTTGTAACCTCTGCTGCTCCTGTGTAGCTGGTCACAGCTCCAGATTAGCTGAGGCCAGAGCAGGGAGATATCTAGTCCCATACATCCCAGTCTCTGCTTCAGGTTATCTGCTGTCTAAGCTCTGCTTTTTGACATTGACTGCAGCTGTGAGGCAGTGGACTTCTCTGGCAGTGAAACATGGTGGGACAGTGCCAGCACTGCTGAGACTGCAGCCTGCACAGCATGGTACCATACCTGCTTGATTTGGCAAAGAAGCAGGATTTTAGCCTCATTATTAACCCTTTTTATTGCTTTCCTGATGTTGGCCCCTAATCTCAACTTCATTTAGCAGACCAATCTCATCACACAGAGCAAGAGTTGCTCTGATGAGCACTGATGAAAGCATGGACAGCTCAGCTCCTTCTGTGCAAGAGGATTCAGCAGTGACAATCACAGCAATTCAACACCACCTTTTTATTCTATTTTAATATCTTACTTTTTAAATAAAACAAAGTTTCAGTTTTTTCACTTACTAATAATATTTCCTCATTTTCATCTGTAAGAAAATTGGAAGTGGAAATTGAGTACTTCAAGGCCTTTTTGCTAACACTCCGCTGTGACTTGTTGACTCAGCACCGGGAAGTCCACACACAGGAAAAATGTAGTATTGCTGTGGCTGTCATGCTTCTGAGTGATAACCATCCTTTGTCACATTTAAAACGTGACTGGGTTGCCTTTTTGTATCTTTTGCATTTAAGAAAAGTATAAATATTTCTGCAGTGTATGTTTTGTGTGTTGTGCCTGATCTTAAAAGGGAGCAGTATTTTTGTCTGTGTTAAATACAGATTTCTCAAAATAAAACTGTCAAGGCTGTGTTTTATGGTGGATTTTATTTTCCTTAAGCAGTATCTATGTAGATTTTTTCTTAAGTTTCTCTAGTAGTTAAAAGAATCCAGACTCCCTGAAAATTGATGCATCCTCAAGGACTAGTAGGCTTCCATTTCTGGCATGTGCATCAAGATGAATAACTGTTCTCTAGCAGTTTGTATGGACTCAGGCTAAGTAGACCTCAACCTTTATCCCAACAGGAATTCCCAGACAAGAAAATTCTGACTTCATTTATGGTTTATAGGAAGTAACATAAAACATGACAAAAGAAAGCGTTCCGTTTTCTTCACAAGAAATCACATGGGATCTGTGTGCTGCTTGAATTCGCCTCTGGGTCAACAGGTCAAATATTAAAAAGCATTATACTGTCCCAAAAAGTCCTCTTAAAGCTTCTAATGCTTTCCCAGTGCTGATAATTTACTACTGTTAATAGCTACAGTCTTTTTCGAGTGCAAGTGTAGACAGTTAAATACTAAGGCTTTGAATTTTATGTGAAGAAATCTGAGTTTCCTGACTTATCCCCAACCTAGAGGAGCTTCTGAAGAGAAATGTGTAAGGTCCTATTGATCTACAGATAGATGCAATACTGATAATAATTTAACCCTGTGTGCATATGTGGCCTTGCATATCTATGTCTTCATTTTGCAGGCAGCTTTGGAAGGGTATATTAAAGACAAACAGTAAATGCATTATAATCATCAGAAGAGATTCATCACTTTGGTTTTTACATCTTTATTAATGTGAATGTATTTCTGAAAATATTTTCCAAGCACAGATCCTGATACTGCCAAGTGAGACCAGTCAAAATTTTGCAGTAGAAGTCAGAGAAGGATCAGGACATGACAGAGCAAATACTCTGTCCTTAGGGAGAACAGCTGCTAGAAATAATGGACAGAAAGTCCTAAAGCCACCCAGACTGAATAAAGGTTATGTGTGCATGAAAACATCTATAACTTGTGCCTCTGCTGCTTCATTATGACATCCTATGGCCACTGGAGGATCGGACAGCAAAGCCCTCAGCTTTGCCACACTCCTGTCCTTTAGAAAGTCCTGTGACTTCCTTTTCTGAGCTTGAGGAGCAACATGCAACCTCTGCTCTAACAGCTGGCACAGTCTCCACAAAGTATGTAGTAGTGGTTAATCCATAGGTTGATCTAAATACTTTAAATCTACAGTTTGAGGAATCCAAGTTTGTCCTTTAGAATTCCACATTCTGTCTGCACTGAGTGAGTGGTATTTTTGTATCCTGAGATAGATTAGAGAGAAAAACATTTATTTCCACTACCATTTGTAATCCTTTTGGTCCAGTGTTACTGTCCTGTCAAGAGAGACATTCTGCTTGAAGCTTTGAGGTAAGAAAGTAGTACAGCCCAGTCAGCTCCACCAGACCATCGCTTCAGAGTTGCGACCTTGACAAAGTTAGACTAAAAAAGTGAGGTCTAGAAATTCTGTAATTATTTTAACCATTTACTCTAGAATCTCTCTGACTTTCTAAACAAATCCAGATTTTCATGGTCTGTCATCTTAACTTTCCAGATTTCAGTTTATGCAAAGGAGAACTGTAGAATTCTTGAGTTTCATATTTTCTGCTTTCCATCTTGAAACTCTGTGTTTATGTCAAGTGTTTGAGAGTATTATGACTTTAAATAGAGCAAAAATAATGTAGTTTTCTTTTTAAAATGTCATTACAACTGGACATTTTTGCTTTGAACATTTTACATATTAAAAAGCCCTGCATTTTAACTAATTAATGTCACTGGCATTGCAGATGTTTTTTAAAGAACTGAAGTGAGCAGTGCCACTAAATATTTACTATATGTTTGTATCAAGTTTTTCAAAATGCCAAATAATTACAGGAATCCATAATCCATGATAACGGGATGTTTTTTATGCATGTTTCTAAGATCTTTTTAAAGACCGCTTTAAGTTAAACTGTTAGTTTAATTTTATTGATTTAGCGCATATGGCATTTTAGCTCAAATTAGTTTTCTTTCCTCTGTTATTGGTAATGGAAAGTTTTTACTGTGGCCTGATTTCATGCAATGGCCTCTGTAAAGCAAATAATCTCCTCTGTGACCTAGTCTTCTCTGTTTCTGTAAGTATATATATGCACACATGCAAATGCACCCTTTCTGTAGGCCAGTGTCATGTGAAACACGCTTCAGTGAGAATGCAAATAGTAGGAGTTAAATTGCAAAATTCATTGACTCCATGCAGGGGCAAAGGACTTGACTCCTGTCTAAATATTGGTAAGAAAATCTTGGAAAATATACATCAATCAGCATATCATTAACCTAGTATAGCATAAAGCAAATAAACATACTCAATGCAATATTGTCTAATGTGCAATAGGACACCGAGTCTTAAGTTCAATAGGACACCGTGTCTTAAGTTCACTAGGACACAGTCAATGACAAATCAAAATAAATAGATAAGGTGTTCAACTTGGATTGCAGCTCATCTGTCAAATCAGCCTTTTGCTTCCAGAGGTCATCAGTGAGTTTCTAATTTAGGGTTCATGGCTAGGAGATTATGTAGCTTTTTCAGAAATTGTTATAGACAGCCTTCAGATAATCGGAGGTAATTAATTGATTCTTACTTAACAGTAATATAAATAGCAAAGCGGTCATTATAACAATTTGAAAGTGAATATGGTGGCAACTGAATGCTTTCAAAGCTAAAGTGACACGATTTTCTGCAGAGATTGAGCTGCGTTTTTCTCTGCACTGCACTGTGCAAGTTGGAAACTGGAAATTTGTTTCTAGGAAAACTAAGAAGTAAGGAGTTCAAAAAATCTCACCTCATAATGACAGAAGTATGAAAAATAGGATTTTATATCCATCTGTGATAGTTCTGGTTATGATTAAATTTTGTGGAAATAACAGGAGGTACCATGTCTCAGGACAATGCTCTGAAGGCAACGACCATAGCAACTCAAGTCCATATTTGTCACACAAGACAAAGGGAAAATCAGATCACCATTGGCAGATGAAATACACAATGGAAGATTCTGCAGCAGCTCCACACTGGGCAGACCAATAACAATTTGGTTCCAGCAATATTTAGCTTTAGCAAATGCTGTGCTGTCCATGAGCAAACCTAATTAAAAGAAAGCAGAGTCCAGCTTACACAGCATGGCATGACACTCTGATAGCTTGCACAGTGAGAAGAAATCTGGGCATATATAAACTGTGAACTCTTTATAAATTTCATGGATTTAATTAAAACAGTACTTATAAATAATACTCGACTGTGGAGCTGATACAAGTGTTTGTGACAAATAATGTCCTACAATACTTCTTTTCTTTTTCTCTTCATAGGTCATGGGTTTTAAGAATTTGCTTGTTTGCAATTTTTTGACAAAATTTGTAAGAGCAAGTTTAGCTTATGCCTTGTTTAAGAAGTAACTGCAAAGAGTGTTTCAGTGATGGCACAGTATGGCTGGGTGCCTGAATCACATCTCTCTTTTCTGATTAGGTGGTTCCAGGCAAAGGATTACTAATTGCAGGAGTTATTTTCTTGGGTCATTATAAAGCTCAGAAGTGCTTAGATTTACTTATGCAAGTAACGATAAAATACTTTTGAAAATTATTGGGACAATGCTTTTCTTCAGAATAGCACTTATGAGTGTTTTCTGTTTTCATGTGCAGGACCACTATGTCATGGACGTGTCCTTGTTGTTGTTAAAAGGCTTTTAGCACGATTTTTTTTGCTAATCAAGCTTATATAGAAAAAGTGTGCTGCAGGTTTACTTTTAGCTATATTTATATTTATGATTTTTAATGGATTTGACTTAATTATTGCTGTACAATAGTTGCATAATTATGCTGAGGCCAAATTTCTTGCAGCACTGTAGAAAAACCACTTTGCTAATAAATTTTGAACCATCATAGTGTAAAAGTCAGGTGGAGTTGGATACAGAAGAAAGATAATCTATGAAACAGTCGGCGCTCAGTCTAAAAAGGTGCAGTGACTACTGTGAAGTAGATGTACCAGGGTGAAAGAGTATTTATGTATCAGAGCCTTTGGGAGACCATCAAACAACACACAGATTCTTTTGAAGGCACCTAAGACAAAATAAGCTTCTTTGAATTCCCCAGTGTCCTCTGCTCTTCAGTACTTTCCCTGTGAAACCTTCAGTGTTTAGACACAGTCTTAGTTGAGGAGATAGCTAGTGGTTCCAGCAGTGCCTGCTGCAAAGAGTTCCAGAAGGACTCCTGACAAGGCAGCCAGCATCGCTTTTGCCAGTTTCCTTCTACTGTATCTGTTGGATTATCAGTACTTAGTGCACTAATAAAATCCATGTAAAGTTCAGCCTTTCTGTACAGTCTTGTAAGCCTTTTGGTGTGCTGCTCAACAAGAGAATGAAACCAGCCAGGGATCAATAGTTAACTGGCCATTGATTTAGCTGTCTACACTGTTAAAAATGTGCCCACACAAAGGTAAGCAAATAAGCCAGTCAAAGAGAACCCTGGCAGCTGCACTTGATTCATTCTGTTCACCTCATGTTACTGCAATGATGGC
Source organism: Eurystomus gularis (assembly GCA_013400335.1). NCBI lineage: Eukaryota > Metazoa > Chordata > Aves > Coraciiformes > Coraciidae > Eurystomus > Eurystomus gularis. The sequence continues at coordinate 75,508 of VZZY01025350.1, read as the reverse complement.
TCAAAATATGTCATTAATTCTGAAAGGCTACGTGATCTGCACCATTGCTATAGCAAGTGTTTCATGTGGGTTGGTTTGTTTGTTTGTTACTTTTTTGTAAAAGAAACCAGAATGTGAAAAGTATTTGAAAGTAGGGTTACTGTCACTTAATTCAATTCACTGTATCTTCTTCATTGATTCAAAATACACCACATGGATGTACGTAGGCAAGATCCTAGGCCCCAACCAGGGCACAGAACCCCTGCGTCATGGTCCTGCTGAGAAGGAGGAAAAGGACTTCCTCCCATCTCTTCTCTGATACCAGCAGATGGTGAAGTTTGGGGTGACTTTCTTCTAAATTTCACACCCTCAGCCCATATTCATCCTAGCTAACTGTAAAAACTAAGTTAGGAGCATCCTGCCATGCTTGGATAGGTCAGTGAAGAGAGAACCTCTCTAAATGTTACAGACATTGCAGACATTAGATATTAGATCTGAAGTTAAACACCTGAATTACAAATTCAGTAGCTTTTTCTGTCTGAAAAGCAGGTATCTTTTAGATATGTGCAAAAATATGTGACATCATTAATGTTAAAAAGCAGCAGTAATAAATGGAGAAACAATAGGCAATTGGGGAGAAAATATTTTTGTTCAGATTTTTGGTGAGTGAATCCAATCAAATGCATATAAAATCAGCTTTCAAATGAATGTCTGTTTCAGATGTCCTGGAAAGTTCTCATGATCTGCAGCACTAAAAAAGTAAACATTAAATAATAAAACAACAAGAAGAGATATTGAATGTGAATCTGCTGAGAGAAAGTATTACATGCTTCCTCTAAATTTTATTTAAGCTCAGTGGCTTGTATAGAATCGAGTTGAGAAATATGTAATAAACTGAAGATGAGACTGATGCTACCATACAACTACAGTTTTAAAATACTAAGCAAACACTGGAAAATTTATTAAATGGCATATAAATGTTTCCCTATAAATGATCTGGTTTCATATAAATGGTTCCATACAAATGTCTTTTTCCATAAAAAGAATAAATATTTTTATGTTGAGAGGAGACAGAAGTTCAACCCAGATCTTTAAAGGGGAGAAGTTACCTATGTAGCCTGAACATCTGGGCAGTGGCCATTAGACATAGATGAACTAGTTTGGGGAAAACACTAATTGAGGATGATTTGAACCTGGTTCTAAAACGTTTAGAAAGACAAGACCATGCTTCTAAAGGTGAGCTGTAATATTGGCCTGTGTCAATGTTAATACGATGAAGCCTCAATTTATTAAAGATAAGAAAAGCATATGATCTATTAATATAAATATTGATTATATCTTTAAAAAGAGGAGTTCAGAGTCTCATATCGATCCACTGACAAAGTTATATTCTCAGAATAAGCATGGAAGATGGAAAAAGAAATAAGTGTTGATCAGTGCTTAGCTTCCTGGAGTAAGCAGCTCTAAGGAGAAATAATTTAGGTTGAATAAAAAGAATCGGTACATAGGGTTCTCAGATAAACCAAACACACTTGGTTTCCAGCCCTGCTGAGATTACAGGAGACTTGAGTTCCTTTTGGGAAAGAATAAATGTAGCCAAAAATGGCCCACTCCTCCCTACACGTGTGTAAAAGAATGCATTATTAAATGTGCTATGTAAAAAGGCTCAGCCTCTTCTTGCACCAGCAGGAATTGTTCTTTCAGCTTTTCATGCCTTGCTTCCAAAGATTATCTCAAGATGGGAGGGAAAATCCCATCTGAGCATTGTCCTTTCTTTCAAAAGTGGGTGGGAGGGTCCAGGAAAGCAAACAGCAAACTTCTGAGTTGCAGCACACCCTCCACTGGCTTTTATCCATTTTAAATGCTGTTGGTGTAGTGTGTTTCAAATCCTCTGCATTATAAACTTCTTTTGCATCCTTGGCACAGACACTGAGAGCTGAATGACTGGCCTAGTTCTTGCTAAAAGGCAATGACAAAATTTCTGGCTGTTTCCCCAGTACAAGTACTCCTGACTGCTGAACTCCAGAGCCTTGCAGTAGAACGCCTGCTGCTGAATGCTGGAAATGCTCTGAGATAATAAAAAACTTGGTTTTGACCTACTGTTAATTTGCATTATTCACAATTTTAAACCTTCCTAGCTGTGTTTTTGACCAGTTTTGGAGCGTCTGTCATGTACAGCCCCCAGCCAGAATGGCATAACTACAATGTATGTGTGCAGCTAATGCCACTGTAGCCCACAGGCCAGAGCAACTGAGGCATTTAGGCTACAATGATGGTGAACCAGGCTGGAGTGGGAGCAAAGGGAATTGCAAAAAGCCCTGCACTTGTCTGGAGAGGAGCTTCAATTGGCTTAGTTTCTTTTTTTTGTTGTTGGCCCATTCTGCGGTGCTCTGTGTACCCACACAGAATGGCACATGCCAGGATCCTAGAATGGGCTCAGTCTAGGGTGTGAGGCTGTGTCAGGGTTTCAGAGGGTTGGGACTGAATAGATGAGTTCACTCCTGTTTCTGTGGGGCTGTGGTGCAAGTGCGAGCTGGACTTGGAACCTCCTTGGGTTGACAAATGGGAGATCTTGGGTAAAATGAACTGCAGTGACAACAGCCAGGAGCAGGCTTTTGAGGGTGCCTTGAGACTGTGCTTGCAAGTTTGTGTGCCTTGAGCATGATGCTTTTGCAGCTGGCACACACAGCAAGGCTCCACAGCCGCCTTCCCACTCCCTTTGAGAAGCAGCAACTTGGCCTGGTCTTGTACCTGTTAATTAGCCACATTTGGCACATGGGTTCTCAGAAAGGCAGTGGAGCTGTGCTGCTGCACCACAGAGACCACTCCACTGCTCCCAGCAGCCCCCTCCTCCTCTGAGCCCCAGGGTGGCAGCCAGCTGCAGTGGCCAGCCCTGGTCCCCCTGGGGAGGCCTTTCTCATGCATGGGGTGTTAGATCTGAGAGGCCACTGTGCTTTGAGAAGACTATGTCAACAGGTGTGTCATTCCCCTGCCATGCAGGATGAAACTGGTGTGGTCTGTGGTGTGGGCTGGAGGGGGAAAGCAAGACAGGGACCACAAAGCCCAGATGGCAGTGAGGGCTCTCCTTGACTGGTAGCCCTGCTACAGTGGCTTTAAGTCAGCAGCTGCAGGGCACCCAAAGCACGATGCTATTGGGAGCTGTTTGTGTGACTTTCTGCTGCCCCACCCTGTCAGTTCCTGTCTGGCATTGGGGGCATAAGAGGAAAATAAAGCTCTGAAGTGACCATGAGTGTCACACAAATGACTTTCAGCTCTCTCACTGATGACTGGTCAGTCCGGTTTGGGAATGGACACAATAGTGAATGGAACTTCAGCATCCCAAGGTGGGAAGTAGCATTTTTAATGCTTAGTGAAAAGACATAGAAAGAGTTAAATGAACCAAAGGAGTCTGGGCCATACTCTGTGGGTTCAGATGCCACCGTCATCACCAGTTCTGCAACCTTGGGATGTGATCCTTTACTGAAGGCAGAAACCTGGCTGTCAGCTAGTTAGGTTTATGAAAGTCTAGTAGTTTGTGGGATGCTTGGACTTAGGGTTCTGGTTAGGCTCATCTTGTCAACAAATATGCACATTTGAACAGTAGGACGCCTGCCTTTCACACTGAAAAGCTCAGCAGTTACACTGGGCTGGGGAAGCAAGTATGTCACGCAGGAGCATGGGGAATCTGGCATGAAAAGGCTTGGGCAAAATGAGGAGCATATGTCAGCACCTCCATGCTGCAGAGGAGGTCTCTGCATGACTGAAAAAGATCATGAGGAGCCCTGGTGCCAGAGGCTGGGACAGGGACCTGAGCCTGCTAAACAGAGGCTTGTGAGGGTAGGTGGCTGTGAGGTCTGGCTGTGTGGTGAAAGGGCTACCGGGCTCCGCATGGCTCCTGTAAAGCCTGCTCAGCTCCAGGCTTCATTACTGGGAAGGCATTTAATCTTGTTTCAGTTTGTGGTGTGAGATGTAGATTCTGTGGGGTGATATTTCTCTGTAAAGGAAAGGAGTATTTCTCTAAATGTTGTATTTATATAGTAAGGAAAAATAACATGGAATTCTTTTCCTTTCCTAGAAAAAACTGTTGCATTGTGGAGGTAACATGAGTGGCCTCATCTCTCTCTCTGCTTGCAGCTCTTGTTTATCCTGTTGGTAATAGAGAGGCTTAGTATATCCTTGTGGGAGAGTGACTATGGCCTCCTACTCTTTCATTCATTCTCAGAGTGTAGCTAAACTTTCTATGGATATTTAAAATAACAGCATTTAATCTCTAACACAGTTAAAAGGCTTATGTGTTCCTGATAGAGAAGTGAGACACACTGGTGGTGGTTCCTATTTATTTCATTAATTTGTCCCAGCTTGAAAACTAACTAGTCAAAAGAAAACTTCTCATTTTCGTATTCAGTGAAAGCAAAAGCTGTTGTGTAGTTACTGATGCATAACTGTTTTTTTCATAATTAGTCTGTCCTTTGGATACGGGATCTCATCTGCATATTTTTTCTAAATATTGACAAGGGCCGTCAGTCCCTGAGCACTGATTGGTTGAGTAATCAGAGTCCTTAACCAATCAATGAGTAGAGATTTGCATAATAGTGTGATTATTTCTGAAAAACTCTGCCTATTGGAATTGCAAACCTTTCTGGTCTGATTTGTTTCTATAATGCCTCTGCTTTAACTGCCTCCATTGCTCACACTTAGCAAAAATGAAGATGCTTCCTAACTCCTATATCTTTCCTTTTCTTCTGTGACCTGTGTGGGGGAAAAGAAAGGTAGCAAGCTATAAAAGTTAAATTGTTTACACATAGAAAAAGGGCAAAACATTGAAAAAATTAAAGGAGAAAGAAAATGTTTTGAGTTTTTGTTTGTTCTTCCAGAGCAAAAAGTGTGATCTGAAGCTCGCATTCCTCTCTTTTCTTGTCTACCTTCCCTCCAGGACTATGCATGATTTTCCTTCCATTGTTGATACTGTACCAGTTCTGACCCCTCTCTAATATCCTTTGGTTATTGGAGAGGAACTAGCTTTTGGGTCTGCATGAATGTAAATTGAAGTGAGAGAAAGGAAGATGACATCAGGGAAAGATGACTGGAAAGGGAAAGTATATTTTTCTAGATTTGGGGTTTGTAACTACAGTTCACTGTTCATGTGTGTGCTTTTTCTTTCCTCTGACCCTTATAAGGTGTATAACTGGGTATAACTGTATAACTGGATCCATTTTTATGAACAGCAGCTTGAAAATGTGCCTACTTTGTCCTTTTATTTTTGTTTTGTAAAATAGTGGGGAATTCAACCTGCATGGTAATGTGTTGTTTTGTGGTGTAATAGATCTGGAGATGAAAAGCTAGAATTCTGGGGGTGTTAAGTAGTATGTCCGAAGGCAAGTGTTCACAGCTCTTAGGTCAAAATACAAATTATGCGGTAAAACACCTCCTGATTTTGGGCCCTTTGGAGTATTCATTTGCAGCTTTTCTCCTCATCCAAAAGGGCTAAAATTTCCCTTGAGCCTGGGGTAGGGGAAGCTGGAAACTTACTTTGGCTTCTGATTCTGGGGTTTAGCCATGCTAGGCTTTTCTTAGTCATTCTTGTCCCTGCAAAGATGGAGTGCGTGAATCATAGCTTGAAACAATTTCTGCTTCCATTTTCAAGGCCTTGAATGTGCAAGGCAGTGATGGAGCAGATATCTTGGTTCTGTCTAGAACTCTTCTAGAAATTGAATGTGTGATTCTTTGTTTGACAAGACACATCTGCAATTATTTTAATGGAGTGTAATTTGAAACTAGTTTAGTTAAACCAAGGCAGATGGCTGCAGGACTGTGTATAATTTCTTTAGTGTAAGATTGTGGTGCTGCTGCAAGATTATTGATCTGGTTTTAGGACACCTCATAGCATAAAAAAAGGCAATGCTGTTGCAAAAAAGGTAATGCTGTTGTCATAAAAATCTTTGTTGTACAAGTAAAAATTAATTCCTCCCATTAAAAAGTGTAATTAAAAGAAAATCCAAAAATCTGTCTCAGAAGACTTTCTCAGGTAAGGTATTGTCTGCCTTACTGCACAGCATAAAGACTGTATCTTATATTTGTGGTTAATATGTGTTGGGTAGAATTATATAGCCATCCCTGATCCCAATCAGGCTTGTACTAACAGGTCATCAAATATTATATAAAGCCCGTATCAATGAAAATGGAATCACAGCCATGAAAATTTGCAAGAGCTTAAGTAAATTGATTTAGTGTAATCAAGACCTTATTTTCTGTAGACAAGATTTTTATTTACTGCTTTAATACACTTATTTTACACATGACACCTATGCCTCTGTTGTGTTTCTTTGCAGTAGTTTGGTAAGCAAGAATAGAAGTTGGAATGGTTGCCAAAATCGAAAGTTTAGCCTAAAAACCCAACGTAGAATGAGAAAGACATCTTCAAATTTGTCTTCTCAATTATTTATACCACAGTCTTTGTTTTATAAAATAGTTTCATTCAGTCTGAGAATGAACATGTGACCTATCTCACCAGGACCTCAGATTGAACTGCAGAACTCCCCCCTGCCCAGTTAGGTCTTGTTGCACTTTATCAACAAAGATACTTCTGATGGTGAAAAAAAAGGACAAGATACTAAGGAAAGTGTTCTGTGTTTTCAACCACCCTTGCTCATGATTAACAGGTGGAATGGGAAGTCTGCAGGCCAGAAAGCACATCTGCCTAAAACATATTGAGTTTTCTATATGTTAACAGTGAGCATATTTGTGGAAATCATGTTTTCTTTACAATCTGCTTGCTAAATTAGGACACAAACCTGAGAACACGTGTGTGAGAGTAATTTTCTATAAATTAGTAGTGTCACTGGGTTCAGTAAGAGCAGTCACGCACAGAATTATGCACATGCATGAGAGTTTGCAGAAATTTGGCAAGTATGTTTTCATCATGAACAGATTGCCCAGCTTTGTTTCTAATGCAGCTATAAATTCTTAGCTTCGTCCTGTTTTGAGTAGGCCTCATTGTATGAGCCATAAGCTATTCTGTTGTGCTAAGCCTGAGGATATTTATCTTATTTTTTCATAGCAACAAGAGCAAGATCCCACAAATCTATACATCTCAAATTTACCTGTTTCCATGGATGAGCAGGAACTGGAGAATATGCTGAAACCCTTTGGACATGTAATTTCCACCAGAATATTAAGAGATGCTAATGGAGTCAGCAGAGGAGTCGGCTTTGCCAGGTGAAACCTTTACTCTTTTTTGATTCATACACATATTTTGGCTTTGGTCCTTTGCAAATTTTGTCTATTCCATAACTTGGAATGCAGAGTAGCACCTTTATCGGATTGTGTGTCTGTTCTTTCCACCAAGTTGAAGAATACCGGTGCAGAAAGATGTTCATTTCATTGCTGTGAAAAATAGTTCATTATATGTATGTATATGTAAATAAAAATCACTAGAAATAGTGAGCTATCCATGCGTTATCAAGTTTGGATAATAATAAATGGCCTACAGCCAAAAGCACACACTTTGTGAAGAAGCTGTTTAAATGTTTAGGAAAGATTTTGCAACAGGAAAAAATAAATTTAGCAGTCTGAAGGGCGAAGGGGAGAAACTACAACTGAAGAAACATGGTTTCCTTGAGCTGCAGAGAGCTCAAGCCTGTGAGAAGAACTTAAGAAATACTTGCATATAACAAGCCCTGTCAGAGTAGTTAGATACTTTAGACAGAATGGGCAGTGTATTATTACAATGTACTTCATTGTCAGTACAGATACACAAGTTCCCATGTTTACTCTCAAGGAATATCTACATAGATTCTCTTCAGCTAGAAACACTCTTATATCAAGTAGTTTTCTTTTGAAAAGCTGAGGAATAGAGAGCTATATATAGAAAGGTATTGAAAAAGCAAATAAGAAGAGATATTTGCAATTGTGCTGTAAATCAGTCTTCTGCTTCAAAAGAAAGGGAAAAAAATCCCATATCGTTGTTTCTACAGAATATTCATAACATTGTGCTTTGTAGAGAAGGCAAAATGACTAAGTTATCTTGCCAATTTCTTTGAAATACCCTATCTCGGTATATCGTGACACTTCAGTTACTGTCATAACACCACTGAGTGAAATGGGCTGTGATAAAAAAGGTAGCTTGCAAGATAAGTGACATTGTAGTGCTACCTTTGTCTTTGATGTGAAAGATCAATGCACAAAGAATGTTAAGATAATATTGTCTGAATTCAAATAGAAAAAGGCAAAACATTTATGCTGAAAGATGACACACTGTTCCTTAAGCATTCTTGCAAATATAAATTTTTCTAGCCCACTAAATACAGATCAGTGTAACTCATGGATAGACTTGCATTTTTAAAAATTGACTTTGTTTGTGGAAATGTATTTAATTATGTAACATATTTCAAGAAACCTTTAGGGACCTAACATGAGGTTGTGTAATCCACCATGCAAACAACAGAGGGGTAAAACCTTTGCTCCGTCAAAGTATACAGGAGGTCTCCCATTGACTTGAATGAGGGCAGAATTAATCCAGGAATTTAGAACCATAGCTGAATGCTGACTCTTGTCCTTGCAGAATTATCAATATAAAATTTCATTACATGACTGCATTACCCTCTTTTTTTAATAAAGTGCTGTTTTGTATCTTTTTCCTGCATGTCAATCCAAATAGATTAATTTGCTTAGCTGCGCCTGTAGTCATGAAGGTTTTGTTCTAGTGTACCTACACTGTGAGCACCGCTGAGATCAGTACAGGTAGAGGATGACAGCTGTATTTCAGTCCAGATAAGATTTCAGAAGTTCAGATCAGCAACCCATGTGATTTTGGCTATTATACCTTCTGACCTGGGGCCTGCTCTTGGAATGTGCCATGCTTCTTAGCTTTGGCTCTTGAGAGGAGCCACAGAGGAGCTACAGAAACACAGGAGGAAAAGTTCACTTTGCATTCACTAAAATGATGCAGCATCCAGCAATTTTGAAATTTGATGTTTCAAAGTTATTGATTAAGTGCTATGATAGTTAAAAATCACTTTTTGATTCTGCCTAATTATGTGCATAGTCAATCTCAAATTAAGTATATTCAAAAAGCAATCAGAAGTAAGGGCTTCTGTAGTAGACAGCTATTGTCAGATTATTCTCCTAAATGGGTATGATTAGTAGTTTTATAGTAGTGCAGGTGGATACTTAATCATTTATAACCTGGGTAACTTCAAATATTCTAGTATCAAAATCATCTGAAGAATATCTGACCACATTAGAGTTCAGTGTCCTTTAAAGTATGCACGTACAAAGCTAGCTCTCTTCTTTATGCTGTGAGTCTTTCCTCTCTTTTATGTCCCTCAAAAACAACTGAACAGATTTTCCCAAATCTTTCCAGATCATTTCACTGTGGCTTGAACCCACCTGTGCCTACGTATGCCCCTAGGGAGATTTTGGGGAGGAGAGTTATGAGCAAGGGACTAGAGAAGGGAAGTTTAGACTCCAACTGTGGCTCCGTAGAAGACCATCCAGTTGAAAGGGAATTGCCGTAACTTATGGGCACCTGCCTTTGCCTTGCCCCGGCCCATGCTTTGTACTTCAAAACCATGCTACTTGGCTTCAGGCTCTCTGTGGAAGGTGGCATTCTGCAGGGCTCATCTTGATGTTGTCGTTTGGCAGTGTGGGGCCTCTGCTGACACAGGCAAGCAGAAGCTGGGACTAAACACAGCCAATCATGTAGCACAGAGAAAAATTAGCAGGAGAAGGAGAGGGAAGGAATACTTACTATAAGGAATTGGAAAAAGGAGGTGTTGCAGATGTAAAGCTTTGAATTCAGTCTTTCAGAAGATTGCTTGTTGAGAGACAGAATGACGCAGTGTTGCCTTCTCACAGGATTTCATCACAAGGCTTCATATAGTAGGTTCTTCTCTTAAATCTCTGTTGCTGGGAGTCATTTAATGACTTCAGCATCTGACCTTTCATTTTAAAAGTGAAAGCATAGTCCTCCATCATCAAAAAAAAAAAAAAAGCAAAGGGAAGAAAGTCATAGTAACTGGATTTGAAGACCTTTTTTCAAGATATAATTTTAAAGCTGATCTCATATGATGTAAGTTTTGCAAACAGGACATTGACAATGTTGTTGGTGATGTGAGTAAAAAGGAGGTAGAGAGTAAGTGAGAAGGCCTTTGGTTGAGGCCAGAATTACTGGATAGGAAAAAGTACTGAAGGAAAAATGGAAATATTTCTCTTCATCCTGAAGATGTATTGTCGCTTATAAAAAGGTAACCGTATGTTTTGGAAGACCTGGCTTTCCACAGGCCCGTAAAGGGAGTTCTAGATGTTGAGGTAGGAGAAGATAAAGAAATAACACAATCACAGTGAAGCCAAAGCAGCAGTACTGTTTTGCTAAATGAAAGGGGGAATATTTAGAGGAGATTTCTGAGGATCAGTGATGATGCTACTTTGGAGGCAGAAGTGTCAGCAGCACCAGGGGATAAAGAACATCCAGACAATTTAAGGATGCATTTGTGAAGAGGAGAAATGCTTTGTTCTTCCTTATTCAAGGGTTTAACTGAATGCAGTTGAAAAGGTGCTATAAATTTAGCATGAACAAATCCATCATCTGGGATGGTAGTGCAGGCTTAGATATTATGAGGATCATTCCTACTTTTGGTTAGACAAATGGTCTGGGATATACCTTAGGGTATACCTACTGATACCACTGAATCAATGAGATAAAATTTGCATTTTATAACCCCACAGTAAAATACTATTCAAGTATTATTTAAGTATCCTCCATATAGAGATAGTAATATTAATAATACCATACATACATGTACCACACTCAGCTGAACAGCAGAGCAAGCATTTTATAGGTCCTTTTAAATGATAAAGTGCAAAGAAAGAGTTAGAAACCACTAACTTTTTTATTTTGTTTGCTGTCTTGTAACTTAAAACGACCTTGCAAGATTCACCCCCCAAGCGACATTTTACAACAAAGTCATAAGCCTCTGAAAACAGAAATTTATGATGGAAATGCTGACAGTCAGACAGTCAAGTATTACACTGCTGGCGGGCACCAGTATAATACTCAACCTGAGACTGTGAAGACAGTAGCATAAATCAACCTGGATCTAGGTGGAAATGACTGTGTGTTCGTACTATTCTTTTCCAGTAACATCAGAAAATTTGTCCAACACAAATTGTCATAAAAGAATGTTGTGATGCTGTTCCCAGCAAATGACTGAAGTCAAGAGATTCTCAGTTAGCTGTCTCTATCTTCTCAGAGCAAAAGGAAATATCAAGGAGATGCTTCCATCCCTTTGTGACATAGCTGGGGGCTGTAGTGAGGCACTTACCCTTTTTGTTGTTGGGAGTTTTGGCTTCATCCTTGTCTTTCCCCTTGTTCATCTCGAAGAGCTTCCAATGGGATGTTTTTCTCTGCCTGCAAACGTTTTTTATTAGACTTATCTCCTACTTGTCTGCATTTTACATGTCTTAAAATTTAGTCTTTGGAAACAGTATTCAACTCAGCAACAGAAAAGGAGCAACAGAAAATGGGAAAGAAGATTTTGAGCCCCCCCCAGGATCATAATTCGATTTATAGAAGTTTTGCATGGATTTCAGTAGAAATGGATGTGCTCCAGTTTCCACTGAAGCAAAGCCAAGCCTTTGATTTGTATGTTCTTTTCCTCAAAGGAAGCTGTGCATCTTTGAGGATTTTTCAGGATAACGTAGGTATCATTTATTTATATTGGATTTCTTCTGAAACAAAGAGGTTTCTCTATGGAGAGCACTGTAGCTCCATGCAGAGATACTCACTCAAGCAGCTTAAAACCGTCACCTTGGCATAATGGTTCATGCTGCAAGGTATAGTATGGACCATATTGTCAGAGAATAGGACCCTATCCTGTCCTCACTGGAGTGGCTTCTGCAGATTTTGTACATTCATCTGAGATAGTAAACAACCTCGTGTTGTTCACGCAAACAGGACTGAACATGAAGAATATACAGGCAAGACATGTTGGGAAAAGATATAATTTATGACCGATGAAGAGAACTTGTCAAAATTAATATATTTTCCTAGGCTGTAAATGACAAAGGGAACAGTTATTCCAGCATAAAATGGATTCAAACCAAAAAGCACGAACATCTTGAAGCAATCTCTTACCAGCTGAAAAGCTGGGGACATAGCTAAGACAGTTACAGGAGAGAATAAAATCATGGGTTGCAGCCATATCAGGGCCTTACAATGCCTGGAATTAAATTAGCAAAATAATTAGTGAGCATGTTACCATAGAAAGATGAAGAACAGAACATAAAGAGGTGCTTAGAAACCTCATACTAATCAAACCTATCTTGTACCTTTGGAGTATTTAAGACGTGAATATCATTTTCCCTGACCTCTTGTATATCACAGGCAATTGAAGTCCCAGTTACCTAATATTAAAATAGAAACAAATAGCCACCTCTTTTCCATTTTGTGCTAGTGGATCATCTTCCTTGCAGTTAAATGTTTCTGCCTAATTCCTCTTTCAAATTTATCTGGTTCTTGTCACAACTTTCTTGGCAGGATTAAGGAACTACTTACTACCTAGTTTATTGTCCCCACAAAGGTACTTATGCACTGCTATCAGACTGCTGCTCTACTCATCTTTTTGTATGCTAAAGAAATAGAGTTCTCTGGTATGTATTCTAGCTATGGCCTCAGTTCTTTGAACTCCTCCACTCTGTACTATTGCTACTACCTATCTACTTTCATCTTTGCAAAATGCCTTAAATAGTAAAGAAACATTGCCCCCAGGGTTTATTATTCTTGCTGTTAAAATACAAGAAAACAACAATATCCATATACTGATCATAACATAAATGTGGTAGTAACAATTTAATCTTTAAATATTTACTCTGGATATAAAAAAATATAGTCCTGATTCTTATTTACATTATTATTATTAAGCAAAGGGACTATAGGAAATATGTAAATGAAACCCACATCTTACTGGTAATTACATGGTACTAAATATTTCTCATGTAATAATTATGTTATCATTATATTATTACTTGTATATAAATTTTATTAAGTTGTTTCTTGACACTGCATTGATCTTTATAATAAGCATGTGTAAGAGCTTTAGTTCTAGAAAAAATTCCATTTTTTGTCTTCATGGTAAACATTCCCTATTAATTATAACAACACATAAAGACTACTTTGGAGCCACTGTAGTCTGTAGAGAGAGTAATAATACATTTTTTAAATGATCTAAGATAAATATTTAATACTGAGGCATGAAAATCAAATTATTTGATTGTGATACTTGCTTAAGCACTTCCAATTTTTTGTTCTTTTACTAATCATATTGAAAGATCTTAAATTTGCAAACTACGACTAGAAAAAAGCAGTCTTCCTTTTCAGATTTTTAAAAATTAATTTCTTTTCCTGTTTGATAGAACATAGGCAGTCTAGTTACTCATATTGCATTTAGGAACTTTACAACTTAGTTTCCAGAACCTAGAAATATATAGACACAGATGAAAATAATTTCTCATAGTTTTGTTAGTTTCTTTGTTTTAGATAATTTTCTGTACCTTTAAAAATGTTGTAAGAATAGGGCGTATGGCTTTGATATTTTTTTTTATTTCTGCAGGGCATTTCCTGGTTCAAAATAATACTCTGATGCATTATAGTTATCGCCAAACTCTATTTAAACGTGAATTATTATCTAAGATCCTCTTACAATCAGCACCAAAAACATACTGTTGAAGGGAATTTGAAAATGATACTTAATGAATGATCTGATCAGAAGCAAATTTCTATTACCATGTGTAGATGATGTCTACATCATCTAGCATCCTTTCCAGCAAGAGAGTCAAATATCTTTCAATAGATGATTTTGAAGCATCTAAAATCTTTATCTTTTCTACAGAATATTATAATTTGCCGCATTTTTGTTCTATCAATTATGAAAAATCCCCAACACTAAAAATATGGATTTAAGAGTGCTTTTCCCCCAAGTTTACCTGTCCTCTGATGGCATTCTTTTATAGAAAACCTGTCCCCTGGAGGCTAACTTTTAATATGTAACATTCCTGTTAATGATGTTTTTATTCAATACCAGTCTCAATGTTGTGAAACATTTCTATCTCAGATGAGAAAAATAAATTCATAACAAAAAGCATATTTTGTCTCTCTCCCAAGTTTCCAAACACATTCTACAATAGTAGAATGCCACAGCTTTTTGAAGAAAAAGTAGGCAAAATTTATTCTTGTGGACCTAAAATAAGTGTATTTTTATTGTGTGTCTTCCCAGGTATGGCTAGGCTTTATGGCTAAAACAAGGAAGAAGAGTAAGAGGAATGTCTGAATCAATGTGTACAGATAGATTTGGCTCATGTGTAGGCACCTGCCATAGACATTGCCACCTAAGTCATTGATGTTGATCAGATTTTTAACTAATCTAAACCCGGGGTCTTGTGATGGCAAATATCAGGCCATTTTAATAACGTTTCTGGTTGCTCTATAGCCCTTATTCTTCCCAGTCGGTCAGTGAGCCAATCATCCTGTAGAACACAATTTGAAAGAGTTATTTCTAAAAATTAGGTATTGTGGACAAATGAAGATTATAATTCATACACTTGTGATAGGTGCCATCCTGATTAGTTAGCCTCTACCCCACAGGCACATGTTGCAGAAAGCACCCGGGGACTCAGGTAGAGGAGACATGGGATGGATGCCATTGTTACTCAGCAGCATATCTGAAGGAAACATGCATAGACGGCTTTGTCTATTGTGCTGCCTTTTCAAACGGAGTCGATAATGCCAGTGTTGGTTTCAAGTGAAGTGTGTGCCAGATTACAGATAGCTAGCAATGGCATTTGAGAGCTGTTAATTGTGAAACTTGAGAAGAAAATGTGCACATTCTTTTTCAGAGTGCTATTCGAGTGATGGCCTTTTTATCCCAGAACACTGTGGGTTTCACTTTTATTCTCTTCCCACATAAAATGCATGAAGTGCACTGAGTCTCTTTCACTTGGCAGCTTATATATTGCATTCTTTGCAGGGACTGCTTTGGCTTTTTAAAATGTACCCCATGTATTAAAATGAAATTGTCACTGCTATGTGGTGCAACATAACATGGTTTGACACCAAATGCCTGCAGCTACAGAAAACAGACTTTTATTACATTTATTCTTTCAAAGACAAGAGTCTTTAAAAGCTCAGTGCAGACATTCACTTAGTTAAATCTGAATGAAGCCACAGTGAACAATCTAAGTTACTGTCTTTGTGCTTGTAGAAATGGCCCAGCCCACATAATATGCAGTGATACAACCTGGAAGGAACAATTTTTAATGATTCCACCTGACACAAACTGACAAAAGACTTTGACTTGCTCGGAAAATTAATCAGGCAATCAGGATTTTTTAATTTTTTTGGTAGTGGTGGGGTAGTCCTTTGAACTCTGGCAAACTTGTACCCTGGGAGACAGACTGCTGCTCTGTGTGTGCCACTGTTTCCCAAAACCATGTGACAGGAAGAGTGGATAAATTGTTTTTAAAAAGATCTGGACTGGTGAGCAGTAAGCAGTATTTATGTTAGTGGAGTTATTTTGTGGAGAGTACCTGGAGGTAACCACTCATGTATTAAAAGAGCATTGAACATGGTTTTTAAACACAATTTTCCTAAGAAAAACAAAAGCAGTATGATTTTTCTTTTCTCTCTTTCCTCTCTTCAAAGTTTCTATACCCAGTCTAGCAAAGTTAACTGTTCTCCAGACTAGCGTGCAGTCAATTTACAAGACCTGAAAGAATGGTGAATTCCCAGCTATGGTATAACCATAGTTTGGGCTTTGACTAGTAGCTTTGTATTCTTTACAGTGCCTTCAATAATATGTGTACCAGTACACTGTAGGTGTTTTAGTGTCTCAATGCTGAAAGTTATCTTGAGGTTATATGAGATTAACAGTAAGGCATTACACCAGCCAGTATTACATGTAAATTACTGTCTTCACCCAAAATTTGGCTTCATGTTGCAATATACATATATGCATTATTTTTGAGTTTGCTATACAGTCTGTCTTTGCAGGTATTTTTTTTAACGTTGTAATCCTTAACAATTGTTGCTTAATCCTTTGGGCTCTTCTCCAAATCCTGAGAGGTTTTTACTTTTTTTTTTCATGCCATTTGAAGTTATTTTGGGTGCACAAGGAATCTAGAAACACATCCTTTGCCTCTCCAAGCATCACATGAGAGCATAAAGAATGTCCTTGTTCAGGGTGATCCCCAGAAGCCAAAAGGGGACTGTTCCTTGACACTGCTGCAGCTCACACACAGCCAGGAGTGCAGCTGCAGGCTGTGAGGGTGGCAGGTCCTCCTCACAACCCACACCATACTGTAATGAGCTCAACCAGTTTCTCTGCAGAAATTGGCAAGAACAGCTTTGAAGATTTCTCCCAGCATCTGTGTGTGTCCTTTTTTACCCTTTTGCTTTTTATGCTTTGCTGACTGAGCACTTTCATAAGAGTTTAGTAACACATATTGCCTCTACCCCCATCCCACTCTCTTTTCTTTTCCAGAATGGAGTCTACAGAAAAATGCGAAGTAGTTATTCAACATTTTAATGGCAAATATCTGAAAACCCCACCCGGTCTACCAGGTAAGTCTAGCCATCATTATGAAATTTAAAATTCACTGAAGAGTTTGGAATACAGAAACGCTGGAATGAATTTTGAGGGTGACTTATATTACTGTCCCTGCTAAGAGGATGTATGACTTCCCTAGTTGAAGCCTATCCTTTATGACCCATAGTAACTTCTTCCTTGCCCAAGTTTTTATAATTCAAGCATTTATGCCTGACATCAGTAAATTTAAGTATATGTAAAATCATGTTGTCTTACTGCATTTTTTCCTTTTAAATGCATATATTATGTGAGTGTTTTCCAATTAGAGCAAAGGCCACCTGAGTAAATGCCGGTGCTTTTCTAACAAACTACAAGTATAAGTAGATCAGCAACTGCGTTATAGGTTATAAAATAGCCAGGATTTCAGGTTGTAGTAACTTTTTTATTTTTTACAATTACTAGTGTTACTAATTACTGTTAGTAGTATTAACAGCTGTAGCTGGGGATATTTCAAATATGAAGTGATTTTATACTATTTGTACTTGCCATAACTTAATGAAATCCTGCTATTTTCTGACAATACCCATAGAATTCATCAGTGTGTCTGTGTCACATCGAAAGCCAAGTTCCAGTCAGTATCTTGCTTTTGAAATCTTCAGCTGTCATCTATATGGCCATCAGCTGTGCAAACCTTAGGGATCTGTTGCCTGATTCACAGTGCTTGACAAGATCTCCCTGAGGCCATGAATCTGCAAAGATTTCTCCTTCAGATTGTCTGAAGAACTACATTAAATGAGCAGGAAAACCTTGCAAGAACTGCATCCCAAGTTACTTTTTTTTCTTTTTAACTTCCATTGAACTGTTTCCTTTTTTGGATACTTTCATTAAATTCCTCCTTATTCATTGCCTGGTTCTTTATGCAGAAGACGCACTAAATACTCTAATTAAAAGAGAGCCATCTGCACAGCTACTGTGTACAGTAATTGAATGCTGCAATGTACATATAAATTTTAGTGAGATCACCTTCATGAAAGGGTGTAAAACTTTTAGTACAAGCTGCAAGACTCCATTTGATGGGTTTCTTTTTCAAAAGTAGTCACTGACAATTTTTCTCAACACCAACTAATGAAACATGCCACCAACTTTGTGAAGTACAACTTACTCAGCCTGCGTAGAGCAGTGGGCAAAGCAACACAGGCAGACACCTTAAACCTTTTCCATGCCTTTCTGTATGCGCATATTAGGTCTCAGTAGTAATCTGTTTAATATAATAGCAACACCCAATGGAAGGAGTGTGAATAGCACAGAATCAGTATGTGCAGCTTCATCATTATAACCCTGCATGCTCCGTGGTTACTTTCCCCATTGTCTCAGAGAGGACTCATCATTTGTGCCAAAAATAAAGCAGAATGTTTTTACAGTGCTTGCTTGAGACAAAAGGTTACATAGTAAAGCATGAAATCTAGAAGTTGAAATTAATTTTCTTCTTTTTTTTTTAATGTTTAAATTAATCAGGAATATACTGGTTATTCAACATCAACAATGTAGGATGTCAGAATATGAGTCTTTATAAGATAGCATGATTTTAAGACTTCCAACACTTTCATGACTTCCAAGATATACACTGAAATTTAATTGTAATGGTAGTTTTTGATGCTTTCTCAATTAAACGAAATAAATTAGCTCATAGTTTCCTGAAGAAGGTGTCCATGTAGGAAAACTGTATCTCTCATGACTGTTATGTGTTCAGATGGAATTTAGTTTCAAGAATGAGCTGAGAAGTGACTATTTTAAGAATTTTCATTTACCTGAGTATCATTCAGATGAAGATAAAGCATAATGCAGCTTGGGCAAAGCCACTGAACCAGTAACTGAACTCATTCAACTATGCACTAGGTATCTGTAAGATCTCATTTTGTCCTCCATTATTGGAGGGCAGGTTTCGTAGCTCCAAAAACAGATAATTAGCAATTATTATAGGGCATTTGATCGACATAAAAGAGAATATTTATAGCTCATTATTAGAGGAGAGAACTCTTCAAATCCACATTTTAAAGTTTTTTCATATTCATACCTCTTCTTCTTAAGAAGCCAGACAACAAACATGATCACTTGAGCAACTGGGTCCATTCAAGTGATACTGGCCACTCATATTCACTTACCTTTGATCCAGTGCAAAAACCACTCAGTCCTAGTTTATTCTTCTTGACGTTGGTTCCTGTTAGAACTTCTGCTCAGTTTATACATCTGTGCTATGAACCTGTCTTTAAGCCTTTCAGCAAAAACAGAAGCATTTTGCTTTATTTCCCTCCTGGCAGTTCCTTATCTTACTGCATGGAGAAGGCAGGAAAATCAAGTTTCTTAGTGTACCTGGAAAATCACAGGGCCTGAAAACTATCCTCCCAGCATCTCAGTAATTGTCATAGAAAGAAAATAATCTTTAGTTATTGCTGTGATGACTTTATGGATTTCAGTTAAAAAATGAGGAACCCATTTATTCCTTGTTTGACTTTCTAACTTCAGCTGCTATCTGTTGTCTCTCAAAATTGTAGAGCTGAGCACGTGCAGCTCCAGACCACTCTGCTTCAACCCTGTGACAATGTAAAGGTTATTTTCTGGCACTTGAAACATTTTGCTGGTCAGATGTGTAATGCCTAGGTGAAATGGAGCTGTATCATGCTTGTGTTAGTGATTTCTTGTTAAGGGTCCTTCTTAGTCCTACTCCTTGGCTTTGTTCCATTCCAATGGGAATTGCTCCGCTGTTCTACTTGCTCAACTAATAAGCATTTCATGGTGTTCAGTCTTAGATATACAGTACAATATAAGTGGTTGTCCCATAAATAATTAGTTAATATCTTTGCATTCTTTCAGACTGAGAATGTACAGTTGTCCCCAGAAATCTGCAGACTTTCAATGCTTGGCAGATTCCATGTGAACTTCATAAATATTCTGAGTAGCTTTGAGTGATTATTTTTTTATTGTATTATTATTATTATTATTATTATTGTTGTTGTTGTTGTTGTTGTTGTTGTTGTTTGTTTTCCCTTTATTTTCACTGCTTTTCTGAGATAAATAGACCAGGGCCTACTGGGTGTATGTTCTTCCTGTAGAGATTGTAGGCCCACATGAAACCAATTTTGTAGACCCCGTATTGCCACTGTGAAAGAGTCAGCAAATGAATGCATCAAACTATAGCATATACATCTCCTTCAAAATATGAAGGGTGGTGCTAATGAAGGTAGCTCTTTTAGTGGTAGTAATGAAGGTAGTCTTTTAATGCTGCGTCTCTTTTTCTTGGTGAACAGTAGACTTTGTATGAAATCCTGATAATCCATCATATTTTGCAATCACTGAATTAAAGTAAAAATTCCTAGCTTTTCTGTCAGTAACAAATTGATTTCTCTTTGGATTGGCAAGCTTAGGGTACAGTCTTTGCATAGAGTTTTTGTTCATCTCCCAGTATACCTGGATGTCTTTAAAAAACTTCATCTTATCTTTTTGAATCAATGCAAAGACAATGAATTCTTACTTTTCTCTTGGGAATTTCACAGGAATTGCAATGATTATTCTCTGCTGATACATCCATTATACTCCCTCACAGCATTTTCTGGTCAATATAATACTTCATAAATTTTGTTTGCTGTAAATACTTCTAGTTTTTAGAGGACTTTGGGCCAATTCCTGTCTCAGGGTAAATCTCAAAAATGTGAGACACGTGAATGCTACAATGCATGACCAAGAATCTTCCTCTTTCATAGTAGCTCCGTGTGGCTTTTATTGCTAATTTCAATGCCAGGTTACAAAAATCTGACAGGAAGAAAGAAGATAGAAGTAATATTCTTGTGAATTCCTGAGTATTCTTGTTACCCACACAAGTAACAAGCAACTGTGGCATTTTGGGACTAACTTTTACTAGAGCAGAAACTCTTACATAGGAAGAAATTATCTGCAACCATACAGATGTATTTGCAAATACCTCATATCTTGTTTTAATTATTATTGGCCATGCATTTTTCTCTTGAAAAGGTCCAAAGCACTACATCTTTTCAGACTCATTTCACCAGAATGGATGGATATTTTCTGCCTTTCTCCTTAGTCTAAATATTTCTTTTAGGTCATCACTTAGATTCTTCAGCCATGGAGAATAAATTCAGATACTTAATCTTTGCTTCAGAGAGGTAGACTTAGAGCATGGAATAATGTATTTAGAGCACTGTGTTTTCTAGGAGATTGTGGCTGAAATGGTCACAAGAAAGCAGTATTCCAGTTGGTAGTTTACTGTGCAATGGATAGTAGCAACATTTTCTATTGTTTCTCTTCTTCTCTTAGTGGACGAACAAATGATATCTGAATGAATGAACTTAAAATGTTATGGTTGGTAGTATTTTAGCCCCTTTCTCTTAGTTTGGTGCTTTATCTTTTTATTCAGATATCTCTTCATTTATATGCATAAAACGCTGAAAAACTCTTCCAAAAGTATATTCTTGGGGAGTTTACCTCCCCTTATCAAGTAATACATTACTATAATTATCTGTCTCTTTCTATCTCACTCTATGTATATAAGTATATGTATTTGACATTTTAAACAAGACAAAATAGCAGCCAAAGGTAGAAATTAGATATTGGTTTGTAGTTAGATTAAAACATCTGTTGAGTGCTAGAGAGAACTTAAACAGAATAAAGGGCATTCTGCTAGATTTGGTACTGGTAATAAACGGTGTAGCTATTTCAAAGAGGGTTTATCTTTTACATATTTTTATCTTCAGAAATTATCTTTATTCAAAAAAAGCCGAATTCCCTCACTTGTCTCCTTTAATGCCTATGCTGTTAATGTTATCTGAATCTTTTGTATTTTCTACCTTCTAAGAATTCAGTTTTGTCAATATTTTCATTGTTATCTGCTGACTGCAGTATATAAATCCTTCCCTACTGTATCAAAAAATATGATCCATGTAAAGACCTTTGTAAGAAATAACTGTTTCACAAATTTTCTATTTCTTTATCGTGTTTCCAATTCTTGGCTGTCATTTTTTATGGAATCACTCTTATCTTTCTCTTTCTGTGCCCCATGAATGCACATGCTCAGCTCATTGTTAGCAGAAATTTCTTTTACATCTCGAATCCTCTAAACATCCTTTTAACTTATGTTCATTCCTAGTCTTCATCTTCAACAGGCAGTTAAAATTCTTAATTCCTTCTGTTATTGTCCTACCTAAGTCCTGGTGATGACCATGAGCCCACTGTAACTCTTCCTCTTTGGACCCCAGGTGTTTCCTACACCTCCTCACAATGTGCTGGCAACAGTTCCCAGCTCAGATCTCTGAGAAAGTGCTCAGTGCTGAGTGGGCTTTATGGACCTGTTGCTTGGGTCATGTTGGACATTAAAAGGTGCCTTGGTGGTATATGCGCTGTCAGAAGAGTGTCCCTGGGGAAAAAGAGCTTCATTTTTTGGACATCACATGATGGTTAACAACAAACAGACTTTGCAGGAGATGGTCATAAAGATAGACTTTCCCACAAAGAAACTAGAGAATGGGTACTGAATTTGTAGAAAATACAAACCCTTTTGCTTAGAAAGCAGTTCTCTGGTTAGGTCTCTGTGGCTTTCTTTTGTGGGTCATGCAGGCTTCTGTGATGTGGCTAACCTCATTAGTGCTGCATGTTCTGCTCTCCCTTTTAGAGCCATGGTTGTCACACATCACCAGTGAAGGGTCCTGGCTTTGCCCTCCTTCTGTTACTTGACCAAATATCACTTGTAGGTAATCCAGCCTGTACTGACTCTTCAGCAATAGATCTTCAATAGGTTGTGACTTCAACTGAAATCAAGTGATACTTATGTTGCTTCATGGCATTCTTGAGAATTTCAAATATGAGGTGTGTCATTTTGTATCATGAAACAAGACAGACTTCTCTGTCTTTAGCTCCTTTTTTAATTTCTCCAGAATTCTGTTTATGTAACCTTCAGTTGTCCGTGCTATGCTGACATTTACATAGACACTTCTGGTTTCATAACACGCAATTTCTATGTCATGCTGCAAATGTCCATTCCAAATTTCCTAGATTTCTTATATTTTTAAGTTTGTATATTCTTTAAAGGTAAGGGATACTTTCTAGGAAAAAAAAAAATCTCCTATCTACTCAATTCTTGATCTCATTTCCATTTAGCTCAAAGACTTCCTTTGGCTAGGAGGATACAGAATTAGATGTCTACTCAGTAAACCCCAATAGCTGGTATGCACTTATCTCTTGGAGGAACATGCATTTAGCTAATTTGCGTTTCAGATGCTAGGAGGTGTGTATCAGTGCTAATTCACATACTTTGGACTCATCAAGGAATTTGTGTGAGAAAAGACAGGATGCTGACATTGTCTACAGCCTGCTTTTCCAGAAATACATAAAGATGTTGATGACGGGGACAGTCTCAAAGATCTGATGTGTTACATATTTATGCCTTTTATTTGAGCTTGTACTAGTCTGTAAGTTCTTAGGAAAAGAACCATTTGGTTTTGCATTTTAAATAACCATATTATGAAATACTGAGTTTTGTAATCTGGCTGTATAATTAACAAGAAATTCTTTCATAGGTTTTTTTATTACTTTGTAACTAGAAGTAATAAAAAATGCATAACATCAGTTTGTTTGTGGTATTCCATTAATTCAGGTCACGATGTATAAAACAACATTACTGTAGTTTGTATTAAGATCTTTCACTTAGTTTGTAAGATTGAAGTTAGAGAACAATACGGCATATAAATAAGAAAAGATAATTCCTTGTTTCTTTCTGTCACAGTATCACCTGTCATATCTTTCCTAAGATTGCCAGAAGTCTGCAACATAAATGAAGAATTATGTTCCTTTCTCATTCATAATATCTAGTGGTAATGAACTGTATCACAGTTTATCGAAACTAATTTTTTCTTTTAACTCAAAGTGCATTTTTGTTGTGAAGAGTGACTACGTAAACTTCTAATTCACCAAATCAATTTCCTTTATATGCAATGGTAAATATATTTGCTTATGAACTAAAAAGTCTCTTCTGTATGATACTGCTGCATAAGCAGCACAGCTGAGAGCATGTGCCCTGAATTCTGTTGTGCCTCATACATCAGCAGGAGAAGTGTCGACAAGTTTCTGGTCCAGGGAAAGTGCTGTTCCTTGGATGCACTTGTAAAATTCAAGATGAGACAGATGAATTGCGCAGGTGTTATGGCAGGCAAAATTTATGAGCCAGCAAGATTCACAGCTTGAATTTCAGATTGTTCAGGTCTAAAGGGCTGACAATTTGAAACAAAGCAAAACAAACAAATAAAAACATGCAAACCAGAGCATGAAACAATGTGGAACATTGTGAAGTCCTTTGTATATGATTCAGATTTCAGGGAGGAATTCTGCTTTTGCATCAACTGTGGCCAGCAGCGGCACAACTCCTCCTGTTTCTTCATCTCCTGCATTACTTTATTAGTCCCTTCAGGACACTTTAAATGATGGAGTATATCTGCTTTGCAGGCCCTACTGCTGCAGTGTAGTGTTGTCACACCTGAGCCAGCTAGTTTAAAACTCATTTAAAAAGCTGACTTGAGCAAGGGTATCAATCTAGCTGATCACAGACTAACCACTTGAGCTTGTAGTGTGTTATACTTAATAATGTCCGGCAAGTGGTTTACATTATTTTTTTTTTTCACCAAGGAAAAGTATTTCCCTTTCAGCCCTTTCACAGAAAAATTCTTCCTTTCCTCCTCTTTTCTCTCTCTCTCCCTCGCTCCCCTTTCCTATCTCCCTCCCTCCTTTCTACTTGTTTTCATATTAAACATTTTAAAATTTGAAGTGTAGAGAAGTTTAAGTCAGAAGTTTCAGTCTGAACCTTTGCCCTGTAAATTCCATCTAACCTGAACAAAAAAAGTTTTATTGAAACTTAACAATGTACAAATAGATATTTTTTGACACACTCCTTTGGGCATCCATATTTCAGCCAGAAGTGGAAGCCTCTGGGATTAGACTTTTCAGATGTCCCAATAAAATTGGAATATTGATTTTTCACACATTTTGGAACGCCACTGTAAATCAGTAAGTGTCCAGGTGATGTGTGCCTGGTCTGTGCTGCCTGCAGGGCTCAATGGGGACACAGTGGCTACTGCCTTGGAACACACTTGGGTGGCAGACAGCCTCACAGAGGCTCTCAGATGGGCTTGTTCCATCAGGACTGGTATGGAGGCTTTTCTCCAAATGCATTTTTACTGGCAGAGCTTGCGAAGAATTAGGTGGCTTGAAAAGCAGGATATGTGTCTGAAATTCTGAGTGCTTTTCTGAACAGAAGTCAGCCTGCAGGTGCTTGGTATGCCTTTAAGCATTTTGGGAGAAATTTGGTGTTGATACCTTTAGGAAGAACTGTGTAGCAAAAAAGGGAGTATAATGAGATATGGAAGGCATATATGATGAGAAAGGAGTATCCAGGGCCTGTCCTCCATTCCTTTCTGCCACTTTCCCTCCCTCCAACAGTAAACCTTTGCCAGCCACCAGAGGAGCATTGAGGACTCTTTTGCAGGGCTCCACCTCTGCTGCGCCCCACAAGAGTGGGAATTGTATTGAAGTGTGTGAAGTAGCCTATGAAGATATTTTCCTTTGTGATTCATCCAGATAAAGAAGATAAGTGATATCACAATAGCAATTTCCCTATGTTTTGAGTACCAGGAGCCTCTTGTGTAATTGAAGTCTCTCTCTCCCCCTTCTCTTCCTCAAATGGTACTGCACAACAGAAAAAAGCAATTCAGCCTTGAAAGCACTGGGAAATCCGGAGGCTAACATTTGATTTGATTTTTTTTTGGTCACAACAAAGTCATTATTCTGGTCAGCAGTCCTTAGCAGCTATAAAAAAACCATTTCTTGACCATTTCTGTTAGTTTTTTTTGTTTGAATGGCAGCATTTGATCACAAGATCATAGAAAGGTCTTTCCCAGGTTCAATCACTGGAACTTGAAAGAGGGGCATTTTAGTAGGACTGCCTCAGTGTCTATGATGTGCCTGCAATTTACCTTTTACAATGTAAGAGACATCAAGAGGGAGGGGAAAGGTGCTGGATGTCTAATCTACATTTATCCTTTTTGTTAAAGCTCATTAAAACAGCATTTTATATATAGCTTTTCCCCCACCACCCTGTATATAAGACTCGAGTATACAGTATTTCTGGAATTGCTGCTGCTCACCAAAGAAAATATCAACTGAAAAATGAGAGAGGAGGGGGAAAGGAGTAATTTAACTTTTTGATCGCACAGGTATGGTACAAGAAAATATTTTCAAAGGCCAAGTTTTATGAGCCTTATTTCACATAAGAGTTTCCATTTACAAAATTGCAAATTTTAACCCCCCAAAAACCCCTAACAAAAAGTGTCTATTTGTCATGGATGGCTCTTCAGTTACAGTATTACATTACTGAATACAATTAGCATCTTCCTCAAGTAGATTACAGATTACACTATGGATTCACTGATTCTGAGCCTTTTTTCCCTCTGGTCTTTTCCTTCCCTTTCCCTTTCCCTTTCCCTTTCCTATTTTTTCACTTTTTCTTTCCTTCTTTTCCCTTTTACTGTTTGATTCTTCCCATTTCCCTTTTCCTTTTCATTTTCCTTTTCCTTTTTATTTCCTTTCTTCCTGTCTTCATTTTCTCTCTTACTCTTTTTCCCTCCCCTTCCCCTCCTTCTCTGCCCCCCTTTCAGTAAACAACATAACTTTGTGATCAAGTGTGAAGTTTTGTAATTCAGAGTTGACACTATAAACTTTTGAAGTATGTATTTAAATTAAGAAAATATGATCCAGCAGCCTACTAACTGTATTCTTGTCTGGATTCCCACCTCCAAGCTCACCCATTATAACAGCCTCATGAGTGAGCACCTGCACTCCAAAGCACTCTTCATTCAGGAAATTCTCCAGCAGTTGAGTTTTACATTACAATGTAATGAAAGCCTCAGCATTTGAGATTTTCAAAAGAAGCCTGGTATCATAGGAGCAAATATATTATGAGAGCCTGTCTTTTACCGATGCAGGAGTTGATGTAATTGGTTATTTTAATCTCCAATTTATCTTATTTCAAACTGGCCCCAAAGGTGGTTCTGACAGAAACCAGGGAAAAGTGAGCTGAGTTCTCTAAAATCACTGAGTACCCTCCCTGCATATGAACAGCAGTACCAATAAATTTGCTTTTGCCTTAGGAGACATTGATTCCAACAGGTGTGGCATGTGTGGATGATAGTTTTGGCTGAGCAGTTTTTCCTTTTCCATATGAGTTATCTGTGTTCAGCATACTGCGTATAATGTAAGAAAGAATAGTCACTAAAAATCCTGAATGCAGTTTTTTGTGAGGTGTTGGTAGGCAGTTTGTCATGTATGTAAGTGTACGTTTTGCCTGTCTCTGGTTTCAACCAACTACAGTCCTTTTGTGCATCTCATGACCCAGGTTGCTGGTTTTAGCATTGTGTACTAGGCATTTCATCCAAAGTGGGATTTAATTTCAGTGCTAAGAACATGAAAGATGTAGATGGGGCAGTAATAGTTCAAGATGGAAAAATAATGAAGATATTGGAACATGTCTGAAGTTTAATTTTAAAGATTTTTTTCCCAAGACATTGGTTTTTTGCTGGATTTGGAAAAGTAAAAAATGTTCAGCATCCTTTAAAATGTACATAATGAGAGGGATGACCCAGAGTTCTTCTGATCTGACCATTTTGTATGATCTTTGATTCAATAAGGTTTTTCTGGACACTAGAATAGTGATGTACAGAAGGCTTAATTTGTAAGTGGGTTCCATACTGCTCCTCTGGTATCTGTTCCTAATTTAGTATCATTG
Source organism: Eurystomus gularis (assembly GCA_013400335.1). Classification (NCBI taxonomy): domain Eukaryota; kingdom Metazoa; phylum Chordata; class Aves; order Coraciiformes; family Coraciidae; genus Eurystomus; species Eurystomus gularis. The sequence goes on along the minus strand of VZZY01025350.1, from coordinate 48,115 downwards.
ACATTTTTTTAAAGTAGTCTGAGTGAGAGGTACATCAGTCCCACTAAATTGCGTGGACAGTTAGATATTGTACTCTTTCAGGCTTAATTGAAACTATTGACCATTAATCAACATTAATATAACTAAGAGTATGAAAATTAATAGATGGAGCCAGACTCTCAGACTTGGGGAATAAAACTATTTCATTATCAAACAAAAAAAAACTTGGAAGCTGAAAGCTTCTATTTGTCACACAAGAAAGATCAACTCAGGATCAGGAAAAAGATCCACCCCTCCTTTAAGCTGAGAGTTTCAAAAAGATGCTATTTATATGGATTTTGATAGTGGTTTTTGTTCAGCAGATGTTTTTCTCCTAGGAAATACATGAGGACCACCAACATACTTCAAACAGACCCTCAAAAAAGAGCAGTCACCACGTAATGGTTTTCAGTCACTACTGAATCAATGGCTAATTTGTTATCTCATTACCATTTCTCATGCATCAGATCCCATACCTAGCAGTGAACATGAAAACCTTTCTGCCTGATTGCTGCACGTCTTGTGAGAGCAAACACAAACTTAATTGTCTTTATTTTCATGTTTCTAACCTTCTGCAGGGAAAGAGCAATACAGGCAGAAACTAGCAGTACCTGCTGTGCTTAGCCCTTTTTACAGCTGCGGTGTAATTAGCCCTTTCTTCGGGAACACAATGAATCCAAGCAGGCCAGTCTCAATCTGAAACATGTAACAGAGTTCTAAGGAGGCATCATGAAATGCTTTAGCCAGCACAAGCACATTTAGTAAAATTAAATGTGACTGTCAGAACTTACACTAGTTAAGAAATCAGAATAACTCAGAAATCAGAATAACTCAGTTATCTTAACACAGCTGATGGATTCCAGCTATGGATGTATCAACAGCTTATATACACCATCTAAGGGGGCTGTGGCGGAGAAAGATCAGTTAGGGGAAGAGACAATGCCAGGTTAGTTAGGTTGTCAGTCCTTTCACCAGACCTATGAGCAGAGAGATCTTTGTTAGGTGCTATAGTAGAAACCCCACAGTGCCTGCTTTCTATGAGAGAGCTGCAGCTGTTACAAATACCATAGGTTTGCTCTTTGTTTTGGTACAAATTTTGTTACTTTTTTAGTGTTTCTTAACGTGCTACTTTCTTGGTAAGAATGAGTTTAACCTGCACAAGCAACTACTCAAAGAACAGTTGACTGCGTCTCACTTTCCTTGCTGCTGAGCAAGTTGAAGAGAGTATCTTGGTTAATAAACTGATTGTCCATCATTCCTTCCTGTTCCCAGCAGGCTTCATCATAGAATCACAGAATGCCAGGTTGGATGGGACCTCAAGGATCATCTAGTCTAACCTTAAGTATAGTTTAAGTTGAGATGGCCCAGCATCCTGTGAAGATGAGTCTTGAAACTAATGTAGGGGAACCTACCAGTTTCCTTGGGAGACTATTCCAATGTTTAATTGTTCTCATTATGAAGAACTTTATTCTAGACTCCAATCGGAATATCCCGAGGAGCAGCTTGCAACTGTTACCCCTTGTATTTTCCATGTGACTGCTTGTAAAAAGGGAGTCTCCTTCCTCTAGGCTTTGTGCAGCATGTTTTCCCTGCAGTGTGTCTCCCCTGACATTGCCTTGCTGTCACCGTCTCTTTTATGCCAACATTTCAAATACTTCCTCCATGGGTTTTGAGCAGCCTCAGCTGCACTGAACTTCTTCTAAATACAGTCCTGCATCTTCATGTCATGTGCCTGCAGCACTAGATCAGATACTGTCTGCATCTTGTCACTTAGCTGCTCCTGAAGGAAGGGCTTTGCTGGCTTGATGACACAGCACAGATTCCTCCACTCCTGGTAGACAGGATGCCAATGGCTTGGACCTAGAGCCTACCTGTGTCCATCCTTTTCTCAATGCAGAGTCAGAATTGCTTCATGTTTTATGCTGTGATGGATTAGACAGGAGAAATTTCTGTTGTCTGATAACCTCTTTTGATAACAAGTTTGTATCATTGGAGCTAAATCCATATGACAGCTACTCATCTTGCTTTGTCTGTTTTGCTTGGACTTTTTGAGCTCTGATACATGTGAAAGATGTTGACTTGAATATACCTTGCATTGTTGATTGTTGTAGATGAAGATACAGCCTAACAACCTGGGAAAATTTGAGTTGTGGTCACACCTGTCATGCCAGAACTGTTGGCAAACCCATTTTTCATCAAAGCTGATTCTCGTGGAATTATGTGTATAGATTTGTTCAGGTTTTTTTTCCCCCCTGAAATGTCATTGAAGACCTTGATCAAGAAAGGTTTCTTAGAGCAATTTTACTCAAATTTTAAGAACATACTTGATTTTTGTCTGAACAGCAGTTGTCTCTCCAGTGTGCACATTCTATGTAAAGAGTAAAAGAGCAGCTGAGTCAAAGAGCAAATTTCATTTTCTAACATCTGCCAAGGTTTTGAAGGATGGTTTTGAATCTTAAAGGAAAATGAAAGTTAATCATTTTGGATAGATCAAAACCAATTTATCTGAATTGTTTGAACAAGCTAAGAAGTCCTCTGATCACTATATTTATAGAGCCATATTAACATCCAGTTACATTAAAAAACAATTCTGTTCTTTTTATACTTTGAATGCTTTGGACATTTTTGTTTGTTCAATATGCATATCTATTTCCATTCCATTCAATGTCTCTAATACTTGAGCATCTTACAAATGAATTAACTCACAGGATAATATATTAAGTAATATCTGGCTACTCTTTTTGACAGGGACAGCGAGACTAAAGAAGGGAAGATTTGCTTCGTATCGTGTAGGAAGTTTGGAGTGCTAAGAATAATACAAATAATTCATGCATAGCTTTACCATACACTTTTTCACTAGCGGATCTCAAATAAATCTGTTTTTTTAATCCCATATCTTAGTTCAAGCTCATTAACTCTTCTTAAAGTCAGATTGTGTTTGTTTTGATAGCTTTGATGGGTTTTATTTTAGTTTCAGAGATTATAAATCTGTTTTCCTAGGTAATCCTTTTTAAGGAATTAAGTTTCCTTTTTTTACCATTGTGTGCCGATTTTTGAGACCATTGCTGCCTGCCTCTTCCATCTGGGTATTGCTTTTAATTTGTTGGCATGTGCTTGTGTACTGAAATACCTGTCTCTTGGAATTAGATCTCAGCTGAGCTGGATGGGGAATTGAGCCATGAATGTTAACATTCACACATGCATCAGTTTGTTTTTACAGGCTTCTGCAATTGAGCTTAGCTCTTAGAAAAGGACTCATGTTCCTTTCAAAGAGGATATCCTTTTGCTCTTGTGGCACTTTAAAGGTCTGTCCCTAATATCTGCCAAAACCAAAATAACAATTCCTTAGCTATTTCCTGTTTTCACTTGTTAAGAATTCTAAAGCATCTATCAACTTAAAACAGTTCCTCCTCTTCCGTGCTAGCTTTTAAAAGTTGAGTCAGTCTTAAAAACAGCAGGTTCTCAGCACATTCCCTTGCATTAAACAGCCTGATAGATTTTTCTTTTGCTATTTCGTCTTCAATTTCATTCTTTTTCCTTTGTGTAATTTTTTTTTTCAGTGCTTCTTGCCTGTTTGGAAATCTCAAAGCTCCATTCCAGACAAAAAGACAGTCTTTGAGATGCTGAGTCTCCTCCTTTTCCAAAATTAGAAACATGCTTAAGGCTTTTGTTAGATCCTGGTTTTAATTTCCTGGTAAAAAGACTTCCCCTCTTTTTTTTTTTTTTTTTGTTTCCTAATGCCTTTCCCACCTTCCGCCCTCATTTGCCTTAAAATTGGTTGTTCATTTCCATGCACAGTGAGATGACAGTTCTGAGAATGTCTTTGGGCTTGTGAGCTCACACAAAGAGGATGCTGGGGAATAGGCACTTAACAGCGTTATCACTGCTTTCCCATGGCTGTTACTGCTTGGTTGAGAGAGAAGATTCTAATCTACTCCATTTATATTCTTTCTTAGGATTATTGTTTTTTTCATTGCCTAAAAATAAAAAGGGGCAAGTTTGAAGTCTCTGAGCACTAGATTGTAAGGAGTATCATTTTAACAGCCCACAGAAAACATTTTTCCTACTGAGACTCTTTCTGGTTGTCCAAAATTCTCTGACCAGGCTCCTTCAGATATTTCACACAAGAAGAGTTTGATGTTTTAATACCAGATTTACTTAATTAAAGGTATTTGACATTATGTGAGATTGTGGTTTAGAAAAGCAATACGGCAATACACTGAAACTACAACACAAGAATGTTATAGCAGGTGTTATATACAGTGGAATCACAATAGAAATGTGATTCCCAGGGCCAATCTCTATATGCTTCACCATCACAACTCTGAGAATTCCCAGTCTGGAAAGGAATACGTGGCTTGAAGCCAGCTCAAACTTACTACTTTTTACTAAGTCTGTTGTATTAGTTGCCCATATTTTATACTTCGTGTGACCCTGAGATTTGTACTTCCTTCATGCTGCTCAGGTTGGCTCAGGAGGACATTCACACCTTTTGGATTAACTCAGGGAAGTGTTACACAAACAGATGATCTGGTCAGCTGATAGTGCCATTTATCTGAGCAAAGGTCACTTTATGATGCCCTTTGTGTTGTGCTCAGTTCAGCTTTCTTTACAAGGCTGTGGTTACCCTCTGTATTCCTCCCTGAGCTTCACAAGCACATACCTCACCTGGGCCCATCTTCTCTGAGCCTTCTTTCAAGGAGGAGGTGTTGGCCAGTGATTTTCTACCCCCATCTCAGACCAGCGCTAGCAATCACTGGTGTTGCACATTGAGCTTAATACCTTCATCACATGAAGGACCAGCCCTCTTACCTGGGCACAGTGAGGGTGAGAACAAATGCCTATAGGGAATATTAGTGAGCCCACCTCCATGGGTTCAACTCTGTCACTTTTCTCCATGGGGTCAGCTCCATCATCATTTACACAAGCACTGTTTATGACTCATGTACCAAAGATATCATGCCAGATGTCCATTTCCTTAATCAGTTGCCATTCCTTGCCAAGCCAAATGATCCAGTCCAGGGCCCAGTGAAGTGCCTCTTTGGCAACAGCTTCTGCTTGCTTGGATCCTGCTTGCTCCAGGTCTCTTTTTAGACTGCTCTGATGGCCGTTGTGATGGTAGCCCATACATGTGGCCATGAGCCACCTCACTGTCTTGATTTATGAGTCCCATAGAAACACAGACCCCTGCTGCTGGCCCACAACTCACTGACCTCCTTGTCCCGGTAGCACCAAGGGAATCTGGCAGCTGGCAGTCCTGACCTACAGGCTGTGGTGTATCCAACAGGTCTGAGGCAGCAGAAGGATTTAATATTTTAATTCCAAATGTAGGTATTTGAAGATATTTGATGTTACATGGGGCCTTGATTTAGAAGAGTGATATGGCAGTATTGTGATTCAAACCTGATTCCAAGTACCAGTATCTCTATGCTCTACCATCACAAAGAGGGAGATTTTATTCTAATTAGAGAAGTCCCAAACAATAACTGAATAAAGAGCAGGCTGGAAATCTTCAGATGGCCTGCATAGTGAGGCATTCTTAGTATTTGTTTCCTAATAGTTTGCATTCTGCTGCTTAATTTGTAAGAATTAATCTTGTCTTTTTCTTCCATGTTGTCATGGCTCTCATTTTAGCCTATACTTATGAAAGACAAATCTTGTACTTCACTAAAATCAAGTCCTGGAAGTTGTTGGGAGAAGAGGAGGGGCTACTTGATGCCAGGAGCTATTTGGAGATTCAGAGTCAAGGACTCTAGGGGTAATTGTGCGTGACATTTCAGATCTGAGATCTGTCTGCTTCAGGAAAGGGGACAGCTCGCTTGAAACGTTTCCCAGGATCAAGGCTTTTTCTGGACCCATCAGGAGTTTCAGGTTTAAATGGCAATTCAATCAGATGTGTGCCATCAGCATGTGGATGCCAGCTCAGCTGTGCAGGGACAGGGTGTCTTCAAGAGCACTAGTGGAAAGTTACACCAGGATGTAAGACTGCGTCTGGTTAATAAAATATAAAATACCATCACTGTTGATTTTTTAGGCATCACGACTGAAGTGAGGCAAAAGCAAAGCCACTACAGTTAATTTTTTATTCTCAATGCTAAAAAAAGGGACGGAGGCAACAGCCTAGATAAGATGTGGTTAATGCAAATCATATATATCTGCAGCTGTCCCAACCTTTGATATACCTGTAAACGGTTTCTGTAGAGACCAGGGGCAACTATTAAAAAGCAGCAGCCAAAATACGGAGAGCAGTGGGTATTGTGCCTCTCATTTTCTGTGCCATGGTGCTGGAGCCAGGGGTGTCTGGTAATGAAACATTTGACTGCTTTGAGCAGTTGAACACAGTTCAAAAAAGCAGAGCTGAACTAATGTGGAGTGCATGTTTGCCAGTAAATAGATAATTGCACTCTGTTTTTAACTGAATTTTCATGAAACTAAACTGTACTTCGGTAAAGTTCACCATGGAAATGCATTCTGCTTGTGGATCCTGTATACAGACGATCAAGATATTTGGGGGAGTCAGGATGCCTAGGTGATACACAGAAGGTTTGAGGTTAAGTTCTTATTAAAAAAATTCTGTTTCTACATATTAGGGAATTTATATGTTTTTTATCCAGAAGGTTTTTCATTGCTGCTGCGGTTATCATGGTGATCTGTTCATAGATGGGTTAGAGTCAGGGAACATTATTAGGCTACAAGAAGTTCTTCTGTTTTTACAGAACAACCTTGCAGCTGTATCATTCATGGTTAGTTTGCATTTCTTGGCTACCAGCCATTCTAAATGGTAAAGAGCTGGACAATGTGAGGTTTTTGTGTTGTGTTATTGTGTTTTTTTTTTTAAAGGAAAAATCAAAGAATCCTTCTGATTCATGTTCTTTCTCACGAGGCTATCATTTCAAAGGCTCGGCATGCAAGTTATGTCATCATAACCTCCTCTGTTCTTCTGTACTTGCTTCATGAACAATTTTCTCATGAAGGAGAGGCTGGATATTCTCAAGAACATTCTTACTCTTTGAAAATAATAAAAATTTTCTGATTTTCTGAGGTGCTGTGGGCAAGGTTAATAATTCCTGTTTGTTCCTTTGTTCACAATCATTTTCCATTGGGCATGACAACTTCACTCCTATTTACAATTCTGGGATTTCATCTCAGGCTGGGGAATCAGAGGTTTAGTATTTGTTTTTTCTCTATATGCTGTACAGGTTGCAGTGGGGAATTAGGAATATGTATGTGACTGGCTCATAGCTCTTGCCAGTAAAAGCTGGAGAACCTAGGCAGAGAATCTCTTGTTTGGTTTTCAGATGTCTTTTTGGTTTAGATGCCTGAATTTAAATACCTAAAGGTAGTTTTCAAAGGTAAAAACCACCCAAAGTTCCACTGCTTAAAAGAAACCTCAGAAAACCATACTTTAGTTAAGAGAACAAACACTTTTAAGAACAGAAATATTAGATGGAGGAATTATCATTATTTTCTAATTGCTTCATTTGGTTAAGTACCTGGAAGGAAGATGATTAAATGTTAATGGTGTTTCTAGAATTATCACTGTCTTTATTTGGTATAGGTAAAAGCCGTGGTCCAGAATTTTCTTGGACCAAAAGACAGCCTTGGTCTTTTATCAACCTTCAGAATTTTTTGAAGATTGTTATATTGCCACCCTGTTCTGTAAGTTTGCTGTGAAGACTTTGTTTTCTGGCTTTATCGTCCATGAGAGGTGTTATACCATGGTTTGGAAACACACTGTCTATACGACATTCCTAAAATGTCTAGAGTAATACAATGGTTGTCCAGTGAATTGAGAGCAGCTCTGTGGAGAAGGACTTGGGAGTGTTGCTGGATAAAAAACTGAATATGAGCTAGCAATGTGCAGTCACAGCCCAGAAAGCCAACCACATCCTGGGCTGCATCAAAAGTGTGACTAGCAGATCAAGAGAGGTGATGCTTCTCCTCTACTCTGCTCTTGTGAGACTCCAGCTGGAGTACTGTGTTCAGCTCTGGGGTCCCCAGCATAAGAAAGACACAGGGCATCTTGAGCGGGTCCAGAGGAGGGACACAAAGATGATCAGTGGGCTGGAGCCCACTTCCACTGTGAGGACAGGCTGAGAGAGCTAAGGTTGTTCAGCCTGGAGAAGAGAAGGCTTTTGGGGAACCTTATAGCAGCCTTCCAGTACTTAAAGCGAGCCTACAGGAAAGATGTGGAGAGACTCTTAATCAGGGAGTGTAGTGATAGGATGAGGGGTAGCAGTATCAAATTGAAAGAGGATGGATTTAGATTAGATATTAGGAAGAAACTATTTACTGTGAGGGTGGTGAGACACTGGAACAGGTTGCCCAGAGAAGTCATGGATGCCCCCTCCCTGGAAGTGTTCAAGACCAGACTGGTTGAGGCTTTGAGGAACATGGTCTAGTGGAAGGTATCTCTGCCCATGACAGGGTGGTTGGTTGGAACTAAATGATCTTTAAGGTCCCTTCCAACCCAAACTGCTTTATGATTCTGTGATTCGCAGAGTCTTGATTCAGATGCCAGCAACACATTTGCTTTAGTAAAATCCTCTCCTTTTAAGGAAGTAAACCATCCCCCATGTTAACTTTAAGGTTTCTTGTTCACTTTAAATATTTCATTACATTAATTTTTCAAAACAAAATAAACATTCATCAAGTGAAACTAAGCATGTCACCCCTGAATCTGTACATCTGTTGTTCTCCTGCTGCTTTCCTGCATAATTCATTTTTATACCTTTAAAGTATACATCTCATTAAAATTCCTTACACCCATTTATGTATACAGTTTGCATTAAAAAGGACTAAAGGTGAGAAAGAGTTTTATGGCAAGGAGGTTCATTAACATGACTGTTTCTTTATTTTTCCTTAGTGTTTTATGTATTGAATGTATACCTGTGGTCTGCCTTTAACCACCTACCTCAGCATACACTGTCATCTGTCTCTCTAAGTATGAGTCATCTTTTCAGTGGCATTGTAAGTTTCCTCCAGGATATCTCTTACTCTTGATGTCTTTCTTCCTCTTGAAGTGCATACATCCTCCTCTCTTCATCCTCCTTTCATCACTTCACGTACTTTCTATACACAATGTGTCCTGTGCATAAGTCCTGTTCCTGGCCAAGAGAGTATCCGTCATTTGCTCAGATGCCCTGAAGAGTTCTTGTGACCTGCCTGAAGTACTGGAAAGGTTTTGATTTTCAAATTTTATTCAGTTTGTGGACTCTTTTCCTCTATCAGTACTTTCAATGATTGCAGTGTTTAGTTTGGTTTCATTTATTTTGGTGCTGTGGAGTTGTTTGTATTTCTTAAACCAGCTGTAGAAAACAAGTCAGTCTGGTCACTTGAGGTGGCAACCCTTTAAAGTCACTGAATTCTTATTTCAATGACTGCTGAAATTCCTTCTCTGAAATCCTGAAATATGAAATATGGTTGTGTCTACCTGGTTTGTTTGGACTTTCAAATTCAGCTTTTGAAATCTATCACTTAGAAACCTCATGAGAAGTATATGGTAAGTGAAATTTAAAAGTGAAATACAGAGCAATTGTCTACTTGACTAACCTTTTTCCTTCTTAGGAGATGAAATACACTTCCTGGAAAAGTTTATTCAGAGTTTACATGGCAAGCTCCTCTTTGCTTCCTGGGTATGATACAATGTCAGTCAATGAAGAAGAGATTGAAAGCCATGTATGAGCCCTTCAAAAAGATTAGGTTGGGGGCATTCAGTCACTTTGGCTTCCTCAAAAATAAGTAACGGAAAATGCAGCTCTGAAGGGAAGATTGAGAGTGTTCCCTTCTGAGCAAAAGTTATTTCATTTTATTCACATTACCTAGTTCCAAATAAGCAGCATAGGTTTGGATTCAGCAGTGTGCAGCACTGTTGAATATAGGTTATGAACTGTAGGAAACAAACTCGGCCCTGGGAGGTTTTGGGTCTGGAGGCAACTGAGCTCATGCACACTGCAAGTCCTCCTCTCGCAGTTCAGTGAGAGTTGTGTCTCTTCAGTAGCAGGCAAGCACAATTTTCAGGTGCAGACTGTCATGGGATTAGTTAATTCACGTTCATCATCGAGAGAAAAAGTGATTCATGTGGACTCTAAATCTATTGTCTGTGTTGCTCTTGTATAGTATATGTTGCTGGGCTTGATAGTAATGTATTTATATTATTATAGGTTTTTATCTGGTGCATTATCCAGTCCAATCTTTTATTTTAATACAACAAACATTGCCTGTTACAACAACAGAAAAGGTGGAGATTAGGAGCAGACTCTGAGGACAGTGAACTGCAACAATTTATCTTCAAAAGGTCTTAGCGATAGAAATGGTGTGAAATTCCTTTTTGTGCTTTTCCTTTGCAGTCAAATGTGCAGCAGGGTTTTGCATGAAGAGTGGGAACCATACCATTTGTTTCAAGGCATTTCGCCTACTGGAGGCATGTAAAATTTAAAGTGGCAGACTTAGGTTCACAGGTTGATTTCTCCCAAGTAGTGCTCGGTAATTTCAGATGTATTCCAGTGAGATTAATGAGTGAGAATCCTGCAATATATCTTAAGAGACTCAGAATGACAAGGCAAATAATGTTTTCTTACAGGCCATTTATTTCACAGATGTCTACAGTTTGCTTTCTTGAAAGTTCTTTTTATGTATCAGATATAGACCATTGTCTGGGGCAGACTGGGCATCGGTCTGATCAGGTGGTTTCTGGTTTGCCACAACAAGCACTAACTTCTATCTGGCTGCTGTGTTCCCCTTTGCTGTTCCTTTTTGGCTTGAATGGCACTGCGTAAAATTAAATTGGGACAAAAGCTATCAAAACTATTTCTTATTATTTTTATAAGGTAGAAAAACAAAAGAAAAATGTTTTGGACTCGGAACTACTAATTGAACACCTAATTGTTTATGAACCCAAGTGATTCTGTGCTTTTTACCCTCTCACTACTCATACTTCTATTCATTCTGTTGCACCACCTTTATTTCATTTTATCTGGAGTTATCTAGTACTTGATGTCAGAGACTGGATTTGTCTACAGTTTGGAAAGCTACCAGAAAAATGAAATTGGGAACCATCAAGTGCTACTGCAGTGCAATAAGTGGTTGATTAGGCTGTGGTCAGGTCAGTGGCTTACTCTGATCAAGAGAGAATTTCATGTCCCTTTGTATTAAACTTCAATGATGTGTAGCATACTTTAGTCAATAAATAGCGTTTTGCTGTTCATACTCTTAGGAAATAATGCATGATGCTGCAAGTATTGATCAAAGAGCTCTACTCTGTTAATCCTTCTTCTTGTAGCAATGTTAAATATTTACAGATTCTCCCTTAGTGTCCTGAAGAGTGCTTTAGCTCTGCAGAGGATACTAAACCTTTCTGCTTTATACATGTTTTACAAGTATTTCCTTTTTTCTGATTTTTTTCAAGCATACATGTGTGACATAAAGCATTATACTATGCTTACACCAGTTTTAAAGCTTTATTGCATTAGCATGTTGTGAATGTATACATTGATTGGGGTGATGTAATCCAGGATTAAAGAGGAGAATGCCTCAGAGATAAAATCCATCAGTGTCTTATCTCCAAGTGGCTGACTTACAGTAAGGACAGGAAGAGGCTAACACTGTGCAGCACATTGCTGTATTGTGAGCTGGCAGATAACAAAGAAGATATATTCGTATCAAATGTGTTTATCCAAATATTCATTAAATTATCTGAAAATTATCAGAGTACTAAAAATGAGTTATTCCCCTCCTAACTGGTTATTGTATCTGTATTCTCATCAAGAAGTGTCAGAGGTTTGTAGCAGAAGATATGAGTCGTGTAGGTTTTCTGTCTCCTGTACTTGTTCATTGACCTCATGTAACTGTAATCATTTATCCTCAATTTTTTATACTAATGCATCAAAGGCAGACTTGATATTGTCAGACATGCAATGGATTACGTTCCAGGAAACCTTCCTTCCAGTGGTGAGGTGACAAATGAAAAAGAAAATAAAAATGGATTTCGCAATTTAAAATGTAGTGTGCTCAGGGAAGAATGCATAGCCAGCTATAACGTGATATGATTCATTTCTATATATGCAAGGAAGAATTTTACACAAAAGCTTTATGGGAGATGTACAGGATATTTAAAGTAACATGAAGTCTGTTCTACATAATGGTACTTGCTTTATCTATCACAAGCTAGAAGAAAGGTTTAAATACTTGTGTTTGCCCTCTTATCTTTCAGTAAGATGTCACATTATGCCTGATTCCGTTACATATTTAATCATCCTTTAGACTTGGTTATATGTTTAGAGGGGAAGGTTGGCAGAGTGAAACAAAATGCACACATGCTTCTCTCACTGAATCCCTGAAGACTGTATTCATACAATGTAAAGAAATTATGTTTTAGATATCTACAAAGCTAGTGCAAAAGAAGTCAGTGCTTTAAGTTGAAAATTTTACATGACTGAGGATTTCCTCTTCTTCTAGGTGATCAATGGCAAGTGAATTTTAATGGTTTCAGCTGCAGTGATGCTCACTAAAGATTTGGGACATGTTTTGTTCAGAGTTCAGGTTTCATCAGAGCACAAGCATAAATATCCAACATTTCAGATTCTTAACTGTCAACATGAGTGTGAGAAGGGCCAGAGCACTTTCGAAAACCTAGTCTTAATCTAGGTGATTTTGTGGGGGGGAACTGTATGAAGATCTGGTCATTAGTGGGGGTGGGGTTTGAGAGAGTTCAGTGGCTGATGGTGCTACTGAATGGCAAATGACTGCAGCTGCCCCTTTCTTTTCTCATGTCTGGGTATACAAAGTTGTTCATGTTTAGGACCATCACAGGGATGCTATCTTCTTTTCTCTGACAGATCATCTCAACAGATTAAGAAATCTGACTTCTGTCAGCAGTACTCAAAGTAATGTTTTCCAAATACCAATTCTTTTAGCTTCTTTTAGTTCCTGTATATGAGGAAAACATCCCAGTTTCCCCACTAGAGATTGGGGCACAGATACAGTGAGGTGATGGATAGGAGTGCTTGATACCCTTGGTACTCAGCATACTGCTCAGATGAGTTGACTTGGCCTTCCAATGACTCCTGCTCTCTCTGTGAAATGCATGGGGAACTGAAGCCCCTAAATTTTGCCCACTGAATTGCAAAGACCATTGCCATGTAGGCAACCTTCTGAGGTCTAGACAAAAATAGAACCAGTTTTCTAAAACTGGGCCTTAATTTTGAGACCAGAACAAATGTTTGTAATCCTCCTAATGTCTATTGACTAGCCCTCAAAACAGAGTACAAATCTTGGTATTAGTGAGAACTGATTTTAGTATAAGTGGTTGAGTTCTATGCTTTTTGGGGTATTTCTCTTTAAAATGTATTTCACTGATTTTTATTGCAGTGTTTTTATTCATGGCAGACAGCTATATCTGGATATATGATTTATTGTTTTCTATTACATTTTTTAGCTGATTTTTCATCATCTATATGTAAATAAATTGCCTGCCAATGTTGGGAATTGAACTCCCAAGGTTTGCCTAGCAGTCATGACTAGATGTATCCTCAGGTGAGTTGACTGAATCATTAAGACTAATGACTCCACACAGTCCATGCAGGATGGGAAGTTCACGCATATCAGAGATACAACCACCTCTTGTATCCTCCGTAACAGCTCATGGGTATCCATCAGCCAAGGTGGCATCCATGAGTGAGGAAAGCTGTCTCTACTCTGCATACAATGATGCATTTTGCTGTGCAAATGATTGATAAAGGATTTGAAGCTTGAAATCTTTCCTGAAATATTTCCTAATACTTCAAACTGTGACTCAAGGAAGTGGCCCCTGCCGTCCCCTGCTGTGGGTTCCAGGTTTCCATGTTTCATGCACTATATGCTCAAATGACGAAGTGCTGGTTGCTGTGCTAGAAACCTGGATGGGATAAAATTATAGCAAAAGCCTTACGCTCAGCTAAACATGTTCTTGAAAGTACCTGTATAAATACATCTATTTGCATTGTTTGGTTGACGGGTTTTCTCTGTGTCAGCAGTTTGGCAGTAATGTGCCAACTCTTAGGATTTAGTGGACTGCTGAAACAGTTGCAAAAGGGTGCCTTGTGGTGAAACTGATCTGGTAAGAGAGAAGGCCCTGTAGTGGATGGCAGCTGGCACTGATTCCGCTTTCTGGAGGGAGAAGATTACTTAAAAAAATATATTTTTAACTTAAAAATGTAAGGAGTGCGCTGAATCATAAAATTAAGAAAAAAAAAAAAGAGCTGAGTGGATGTATGTTCCAGTGGAATGGACTGACAATATGTGGAAGCATGCCACAGAGCATAAAATACAACGGCATATTATTTTTTAATTTGGGAATACTTGTTTCATCAGAGCTGTGTGATGAGGAGCTTTATCTTTTGTAGGTGGATGTTTAGCAGAGTGTATTTGCTGGAATATCTGTCCTTCACAGCAAAAAGCTCTTTTGTACCTTGTAAGCTCCTGTGGCCTGATAGAGGTAGTTTTGTGTCGATGCTGAGTGATTGCATGCTTTCTGGGTCATTCATGTTAACATTTTGATTATAGTGATGAGTTACAGGGGCTGAGCTGCAGAGACTGTGATGGTACACTGGAATGTACTAACTCAGATGAAGAAAAAAAGTATTTATCTAACTGCAAAGCCCTGAGACAAAGTGAATCACCTGAACAGATAATCTTTAAAGCAAACTTTCTAGTTGGTGTTCTGGTGGTGTTGTCGTCTGATAGCGTAGGCTTAGCGTCCTTCAGAGTTTGCTGGGTTTTATAGCAACTGTGATCCAGGGAAGTCTGTATGAAATACTAGGATGGGCTCAGTGATGCTAAGGTATGAACTCTTATGAGAGCTCAGTTTCCCCAATAATTCTGTCATGTATTGGGAAAATATCCTTGATCTTGGAAAGCAGAAAAATGGAAATCATGAGGAAGAGAGAGAGGTGTAATCCTGCATGGATGAAAGCACTTTGCATTATAACCAGCTCTGTTCTGCCACTTCACCACCACCAGGAGACAACAGACAAGAGTAAGTACTCTGCTGTTAAGCCCAAATGTTATGTCTTGATTCTTTTCTGCCAAAAACACTTCAGACTAAGTGCACAGCTATATGTTGGGCTCAAGACTCCCACTTGATTTGAAATTTTTACACCTCAGTGGATCTGTATGCTGGTGCTATATCTGTACTGGATGACAGTAGTCACTGCTTTTTGTTGGACAGTGTACGGAGCTGCATGGTCTGCCTCTAAATACAATTAATTTAGTGTTTCTTTAAAAAGCAATGACAGCAAGTAAAATCCCAGACATATCTTTGGCTTTCAGTGAATTGTATAAAGCCTGAAATAAATCCTCTACCAGTCACATGAGGCAAGCTCACCTTCCTTGAATTTAATTTTCGAGACTTATCTGCATCAGGGATCTCTGTTGCTCATTCCATGCCCCTTCTATGCATAAAAGTTTCATTGATCTCAACAGGATTTCTGTGCACTAGGCACTGTCCAGATATACAGCAGAGACATGGTGCAGATAAGAGAGGCAGAACACTGATTGGAAAGAAAATATGCATCAGAAGATTGCTCACCAAGAACATGTAGTTAGCTTTTTACATGGAGAGTGGCACTGAGCTGGATTTATGTACAGTGTAATTTATGTTTCATACTGTTTTCAAAATTCATTCATTTATACCTCTGTGAATATTCCAGGTCCCCTTCTGCTGCCTTCGAGTAGGCTCCCTGCTTTAACATTTGCTGAGATAGGTATCTGTGGCTATGAAGCATACATGTATATAGTCCTCTTCTATGTGGAGGAGGGAAAGGGGCATTTGTATGTGTTTTAATAGTTACGAGAAGTATTTCTTTTTTGGGGTGACTATATTGTGAAGATAGTATCAGGTGCTGGGTTGACCTGCAGCTTCTGTGTACGCTTGCATTGTCCCGACAGTGCTGCATGGAAGCTTGGAGGATTAGCTTTGCAACAGTGCAACTATATATAGACATTATTATAAGCATGAAGAAATAAGAATAGGGCTGTCTAGTTTGTGAACTGGAGAAGAATAAATGGCTCTCTGCTATTATTTCAGCCAAATAGTTCCTCTCATACTCTGCAATAACTAAAGTGTTTTAGTCTTATTATTTTACCTTGAAGGATCAAATTTAGGGGAGAAGCCCTTCTCCTTCCGTTGTCCTTGTCCATGTACACAAAATTTTAATAAAGCAAGGTCAGAGGACCTGTTAGGGATCTCTTTCTTACTTTGGTGTTAGTCTCCCACTCTTCTTTCATACAGACTTTAGCTCTCATTAGGCTCTTTTTAAAATTTAAATTGTTTTTATCTCATGTTGCCAACAAATCAATCAGAGGAGCCATCCTTATGAATACAGAACATCCATGGAGGCCAACATTGATTTCTCCTTAGCTGCTTCTTATTATAAAGTTCCCTGGTGTGAGGAAGACACTAAATAGAAGCTAATAGACGTTACACCTCACAGGCATTTTCACATTCTGACAAATACAGTTTGGAGGTTTCTTTTTTTTTTTTTTTCACTATGAATTTAGCTATTCTTTCTTGACAAAGGTTAAAAATACATTTCTCCTATTCTTTTTTTCCAGTGTTGGATAGTAGAAACTTGCACAGGTATTGGGAGTCATTATTCACCCTAATCAAGAGCATGTGTTTGCCTTGCAATGATCTTGCATGGTATAAGTATTTACATTTCCTGCTGCGTTAATTGGTGTTACTAACAAAGTCTGGAAGACAGATATTTCTCAGCTACCAAGAAGGCACTTGCTAGCCAGTCTGATTAGTAAAGAGAATGAAAGCTGGCCAAATTATTTTAATAAGATTTTTAGCTTTTCTAGAAAAAAAAAATGCAGAAACAAAAATAGACCAGTTAGAAACCTGACACTTTTTCCTATTAACACCTTGCTGTCTGCTATGCATGAATTTGGGAACTACCATGAGATCAATGGCCAGTAGACTTGAGGTTCCCTTGTTGACAGTGAAGGTGGACTACTCCTCTTACTGTCATTGTAAAATGGTATCCCAAGTCAAACTTCAAAAAAGCCAGTTTACCTATTTTCCTGAGGAGCACTCCTTGATTGGGTGTTCTGCATATGGTGATTGTTACTAGTGGTTAAGTATCTCCTTCCACTCCCACAGTTACACTTTCCCCTTGCCTATTCTTACACCTGGATGCCAGAGATCCCCATTATAATAAAAGAGTCCCAGTGGGCACTGCTGTCTCTCCTAGTTTGAATTTTGTGGAAATAAAAAAAAAAACAGACACCTGTCCTCCATGGAGGAGAGCTGTTAGCTCACAACATTTGCCCACTGCAGCTAAAGTTCTTGCTGCAGTTTCCACTCCAGCATCTCCTTTAATTCAAAGAAAGGTGTCCTGGTTTGAGTTAGAACAGAACTAATTCTGTTCAGTGATTTTACTCTTCAGCCAAGTCTCTTCTATGTAACTGCACTTCCTGAAGTTGAAGGCACATTTTAGCAGACAGTGGCCACTTCTAGCAGTGGCAATGCTTGATGTTTAGAGTTACTGCCAAGGGTTGGTATGCAGAAAGGCTCTTGCTTATACTTGCTCCTATAGAAACCAAGGCCACTGCAAAATCTTGTGCACCACATTGGGGATGCAGAAAGTAAAAGGCTGCATGTGCAGGGAGGATCAGACAGGACAGGTGACCCTAAACTGACCAACAAGGTGCTCTATTCCATATACATAATTTTCAGTATAAAGCTGAGGGATCACAAGGGTCAAGCTCTCTTTTTCAGTGGCCAGTGTCTGAGAAGGACTCTGTCCATTCTGCCTTTGATCCCAAGCTGTGTGGTTTTGAATCCAGTTCCAGAATCCCGCTCCTGAATCCAGTTCCCATCTGCCACTGAGTCCAGTCTGGAACTTTCCTAGTTCCTGCTCCACAGCATCAGTGGTGACAGTGACATAATTGCCATCAGGGGGTCTGGGTTTGAAATTGGATTTTTATATATTTGTATATATTTCATTCTATTGTTACTATTTGTACTGAAGCTGTTTTAGTTTTCTTCTCCAATCCATAAGTATCTTTCCCTTTTGCCCTTTCTCTTCCCTTTTGGGAAGGGAGAGGAGTTAATAGGGAGCATCTGTCACTTGTCTAGTGGCTGGCCCAGCCTCTGATCCTTGACAAAGGGTCAGAGTAGGCTTTTGAATGCATCAGGAACATGTGAAGGCAGCTTTCAAGCAGATCTTTTTACTTTTGTTCATCTCTCAGCTCTTATGCTGGAGATAGTTGGTTGAGTAGATTAGATACCAGGGTAAAGTCTGTTGGGTTTAAAAATCTGTTTGGACGTTTTAAAAGTGTTTTTTTATTTTCTTCTTTTATCCCACCTTAATGCTGCTTCTCTAAATGGACTGTATGTAGGCTGTTGGCTTCTTTTAATCTCTGTATATCTTGGTTTGCCATGATTAGGTCAATTCTTCAGATGCCTACAGCTTTGGAATTTAAACATAAATGGCTTCTAGGAGAAACAAATCAAACTTGCATTGCAGACCTATCAAAAGTACATTAATATATATTAGCCTGAAAGTTCCTGGTGGAATAAATTGAGAGGTTCAGCAATGCTTCTTTCAGCAGTGACATATCCAGAGACATTGAAATTCATTTTGATTTTAAATTGAGTTTCTTTCCAAATTCCAGGCCAGACCAGCAGTCATCTTCATTTCTCAGCATTTTTTAATGAAAGCATCTGTTGTGCTGGGCTGATGTGATACAAGAATAAGTGATTGGCTAAGAGAAGTAAGGGACTGACTGTTCTGAAGAAGATAAGAATTAGGCCTGGGATACGGATCAAATATGACTGTCTACTGTAGTAGAGAGAGTTGGACTATAGTGATCTTTGTCATTTTTGTCTTTCACTCATCCATATGGTGAGGACAATTTCCACAGACAAGTTGTCATCATTTAACCCTGCTGGCAATTAAGCATCACACAGACACTCTCTCACTGCGCCCCCTCTATTCCCCCCGTGGAATGGGACAGAGAATGGGGAGAAAAAGGTAAAACCTTGTGGGTTAAGATAAGGACAGTTTAATAGAACAACACAAAGAGAGAAGAAACAACAGTAATAACAATAACACTAATGAAATAATATATAAAGCAAGTGATATAACAGGCAACAGTTAGCTATTCTGGCTGTGGCCCCCCTCAGCTTCTTGTGAATATTAACCCTATCCTAGCCAAGGACATTGCCCACCCCTTATTCCATACAATCAACGTCATGCCTAGCAGTATTGTTTAACAATTAACATCATACAATTTAATTCACTGACTGTTCTCACCCAAAATTAAATCCCCTTGAGGTACACATCAGACCTCTCCATCTTTCCACATCACCCACCAGGTGCACCCAGGTCCTTGAACAAAAGCAATTCATGGGTGTGTTTGCCTTTGCCTGAAGTAGGATTAACCCTGACTGTCTTCCCTAGTATATTCTTCGTGTGTGCCACAGGGACTTTTATCACCTTCTACCGTAAGTGGGAGTTTTGACTGGTCAGGGCCAACTTGACTGACTGATCCTCTAGTGTTAACTTGCCGGGTGGCCTTTGCTAGATGTGTATCCCAGTGTTTGAAGGTCCCACCTGCCATTGCTCTCAATGTAGTCTTTAACAGTCCATTGTCTTGTTTAATTTTCCTAGAGGCTAGTGCGTAACAGGGGATGGGATACACCCACTCGATGCTGTGTTCTTCAGCCCAGGTGTCTATGAGGTTTCAGAGATGAGTCCCGTTGTTCAGCTCAGTTCTTTCTGGGGTGCTGTGTCACCAGATCTGCTTTTCAAGGCCCAGGATGGTGTTCCAAGAGACAGCATGGGACACAGGATATGTTTCCAGCCATCCGGTGGCTGCTTCCGCCATTGTAAGCACATGGTGCTTGCCTTGGCAGGTTTGTGGGAGAGTGATATAGCCAATCTGCCAGGCTTTCCCATATTTACATTTCAGCCATCATCCACCATACCACAGAAACTTTAACTACTTGGCTTTCTTTATTGCAGCACGTTTCACATTCATGGATGACCTCTGCAATACTGTCCAGGGTCAAGTCCACCCCATCTATACCTTGCATCTCTTCCTTGATCGCCTAAAGTGTCATGTGCCCACCAAGCTATAAATAATTCACCCTTATGTTGCCAGTGAAAACTCACCTGAGCCACTCTAATCTTAGCAGCCTGATCCACCAGCTGGTTGTTTTGATGTTCTTCAGTGGCCTGACTCTTGGGTTCATGGGCATCCATGTGACATACTTTCACAACCAGATTCTCTACCTGAGTAGCAATATCCTGCCATAATTCAACAGCCCAGATGGGTTTACCTCTGCGCTGCCAGCTGCTCTGCCTCCCATTGCTACAACCACCCCCACAGGGCGTTTGCTACCATCCGTTAATTGGGATAGAGGTAGAGCACTGCCCACCTTTCTCTCTCAGTAATATCTAAAGCCAGTTGGATGGTTTTCACCAAACCGTGATGCAAACTGACTCAATTCACCTTGTCTTTGGAAAGCTTCAGCAACTCGTGGGACTCCACACAGCAGCCTTATACCATTGATGTTTTCCCACAATGTGATAGAACTCATCAGCGAACAGGGCATATCACTTCTTGTCACTTGGCAGTTTATTATATGGTGGGGCCTCCTCGGCATGTGTGCACTACTCAGCAGTAGTCTACTGTTAGTATCCATTCTCCATTAGATTTTCACACTGGCCCTACGGGGCTGATGAAGAGTGAGTTCTGATCACCACATCTTCAGCTGTCTAATCAGTTTATGGATAGGAATCAGGGAATCTCAGTTGGTGTGATATTGCTCCTGCTCTGGCAGCATCCCAAAATCTTTGCCCTCTGGCCGGTTTGTGATCGCTTCCAATATTCCTAGGTGGCTGGGGTTACCTATTTGAACTCGTGTTATCAGTGCAACCCCCTTACTCCATGCAGCTTCAGTTGCATGGTGTGTAGGGAAACCCTCCCTTTGAATATCCAGCCCAGCACCAGCAGCCAGGATGCTAAGAGGAGCTGTGCTTCAGTATCAATCACTTCCAAAGCAGTTCAAACTCCTTCATGTGCTGCCAATATATCTTTTTCAATTGCCGTATAGGTGGCCTTGAATCCATTGTCTTCCACGACTCCGTAATCCTAGGGCTTGATCTCGAGACTCCCCGAGTGCCTTTTGCCAGAGGCTCCAGGTAGGACCATTCTTCCCAGGTGCAATGTAGAGCACATTTTTAACATCTTGTCCTGCCTGGACTGGCCCAAGGGCTACTGCATGNGCTGCCAATATATCTTTTTCAATTGCCGTATAGGTGGCCTTGAATCCATTGTCTTCCACGACTCCGTAATCCTAGGGCTTGATCTCGAGACTCCCCGAGTGCCTTTTGCCAGAGGCTCCAGGTAGGACCATTCTTCCCAGGTGCAATGTAGAGCACATTTTTAACATCTTGTCCTGCCTGGACTGGCCCAAGGGCTACTGCATGAACAATCTCCTGTTTAATTTGTTTACAGGCTTGCTGCTGCTCAGGGGCCCATTCAAAATTGTTCTTCCAGGTCACTTGTCAGAGAGGGCTCACAATCAGACTGTAGTCTGGGATATTGCATCCTCCAGAAACCCACAACACCCCAGAAAGCCTGTGTTTCCCTTTTACTGGTTGGGGGGCACAAAGCATCTATCTTGTTGATCACATCCATCAGGATCTGGCAACGCCCATCTTGCCATTTTATTCCTAAAAACTCAATCTCCTGTGCAGGTCCCTTAACCTTACTTTGTTTTGTGGAAAAACAAGCCTTCAGAAGGATTTCAATTATTTTCTTCCCTTTCTTGAAAACTTCTGCTGTGTGTCACCCCATACAATGATGTCATCGTATTGCAGGTGTTCCAGAGCTTTACCCTGTTCCAGTGCAGTCTGGATCAGTCCATGGCAAATGGTAGGGTTATGTTTCCACTCCTGTGGGAGCCAATTCCAGGTGTACCGGATGTCCCTCCAAGTGAAAGCAAAGAGTGGCCTGCACTCTGCTGTCAAAGAGATTGAGAAAAAGGCTGCCTTTGACTCCAGTTCGTATTGAAGCTTTATCATGTCCAGCACGGCAGCACTCAGCAGTGGCATAACTTCATTCAGGCTGCAGTAGTCTACTGTTAGTATCCATTCTCCATTAGATTTTCACACTGGCCCTACGGGGCTGATGAAGAGTGAGTTCTGATCACCACATCTCCAGCTGTCTAATCAGTTTATGGATAGGAATCAGGGAATCTCAGTTGGTGTGATATTGCTCCTGGTGCACCGTTGTGGTAGCAATTGGCACCTGCTGCTCTTCATCCCTCATCAATCCCACCACAGAAGGGTCCTCTGAGAGACCAAGCAAGATGGACAACTATTCAGTTTCCTCCATCTCCAAGGCAGCTATACCAGAGGCCCACCAGTGCCCTTTTGGGTCCTTGAAATGCCCTATCCTGAGATAGTCTATGCCAAGGATGCATGGGACCTCTGAATCTATCATAGTGGGGTGTTCATCCCACTCCTTCCCAATTAAACTCACTTCAGGTTTCAATACGGTGAGCAGCTCCTCAATAACCACCCCCACCACCAGGTGAGATGGGAAGGAGAATTAGGAGAAAAAGGTAAAATCCAGTGGGTTGAGATATGGACAGATTAATAAAACAACACAAAGAAAGAAGAACATAACCCAAACAAAGAAGACAATGTCCTTGTGCATAAGCAGCTTCACTTGATGTTAAGGACAGCTGATACGCATAGATACATACTGTCTCACCAACATACACATGCACACACAAACACATACGTTTAATGTACAAGATCAAGGTTCATTTTTCTTTTTGCATTGGAAAATGAATTCTGTTTACAGTTGGGCCACTTGACAAAATACTGGCAGCAGAAGATGCACTTTGCATTTTTATAAATCGATGACATCAGCTCCTGCCATGTCATCAGCAAGCAGTCAACACTCACATTTTCTTGTTAAGAATCACTGACTTCTGTATGTAAAGTTCTATTGCCTACTTTCTTAGCTGATTTTATGATTCAACTGTCCTTTCTTTCCTTTCTGCCTTTTTTTAACATGATCAGTATATTATATTAAGTATATTGCTCTCTTTATAGTGTTGACAGCCAGAATGATTAGAAAAGATCAAAACTCACTCCATTTCGGTAAGCACCTCTATAGGTAGCAATTCTAATCTTCAGGCTCAAGAGACTGAATTTAGTCACTAGAAGCTGAATATAGAAGCTTACATCCCACTACATCACCTAGTCTCCAGAGATAGGAAAGAAATAGGTATTTTCAATTTGTATTTCATCTTGTCCTAAAGGTGGTTATATGTCCCAAGTCTCAAGTCTGCACTTTTATCCCATAATAGAGGAATCTCCAGAAGACCATCTTGCATGTAGAGGTCTATAATACTCATTTTTGTCTTAAGGTGAAACAAATCCTCCACAAAAGCAGAAGTTGAGTACCATGACGGAATCTTGCTTAGTAACCATATGATTGATGTCAAAGGGCATCCTCATTCTTGGTGTGGTCCCACCATTTTCTCCATGGGTGCTTAGTTCCTTCTGCTGCATTTTCCCTGCCTCTGGAGAGATGACACCTACCCTAAGCAGGGTTTTCACCCAGTGAGTGTGTATATAAACTTTATAGGAAATATGATAGTACTGGGGGCAAAATATAACCGTTTTCCCTAGTGAAACCTGCTTAATTTGTTTTATGTAGGCAGACTCCAGTGGAAGCAAGTAGCCATCATCTTTGTAGCATTAGGTGTTGCTTACAGAAATCATCCTGAGAAGCCTCCCCCATGCTCTCTACTTAATAGAAAACTCTGTGATCGTACCTACAGTAAATATTGTGCTGGTGGTCTAAGTGTGTTTCTCTTCAATAAAAATTTGGTTCTGATTGCACAGAGCAAGGGAAGCAGCAGTGTTGGTTTTCTCAAAAAGTAGTTTGCAAAAAGTGCTTACTTGTCAGAGAGATAAGTTGCTTGTTCAGTGTTAAAACTAAATATGGAATGCAATAGAATATGAGAAATGAGTTGAACTGTGGATGGCACAGCACAATCTTTTATTATGGACTTAGTTGTCCTTAGCTTTATTATGGACTCTCTTTTACAGTTTGTTTTTGGCAGAGAGATGAGACTCCCCCATCTCCTCCCTCAAATGCCAGTGGGCAGATGAGCACACTGAGCATAGTCTAGTATCACAAGTTATAATAAAATATGCAATAACACAGCATGCTTGGCTTGAGGTTGGTAGTTTTACAGCAGTAAACATTATTTACTTTGTGCAGTGAAAACAAAAAGCTTGGACCAAGTTGTGATGTAGCACTATGGTAATAGTGATTGATTTACCAGATGTCGTACTGTAGGGAGTGCCTGTTACTAGTATCAGATCAATAAATACTGTGTTAGCACACTGACAGAAGGTGGAGTAAAGGCAGGTTTTCTTTTATTTAAGTAGAAAACCAAAAAAGTATTTAGTGGCATGACTTAAAATGCAAAAGACAAGAGAGCAGGTAGCTATGAGCCTCATTTTTAAAGAAACTCATTTTTTAACTACTTACAAGTAAAAAAACCCAAAACATGTCATTTATGGGCTTCAGAGAAGTCTGGATCTAGCCCAATTCAGTTCGTCATTCTCTCACAGTTCCCAAATGTATGCTGCAAGCAGAAATAAATACCTAGGTATAATTTCTTGGTGCTAATGTCTTTGCAAATTTAGCGATCCTGCTGCAGTGTGGTATGATGTGTCAATTTAGAGGAGTTAACAAAAAAAGAGCAAGAAATGTTTATATGGAATATGTGTTATTTTCAATTCATTTATGTGCAAATGTGCTATTCAAAGGCTGGGTGCATTTCTCATTATATTGTCTCCCTAATTTAGATTGTGTACTCTTTGTGACTTAGATATTATCTTAGTATTTTCCAGGGCCATCCACATACACTGCTACCAGCACTTCTACTTCTAGTAATAATTGAATAATGACCTACTGAGTCTTTCCTTATTTCTGTGATCTGTACTATACAGATGTGGCACAATTAATAGTTGACTGTTGAATCATTCTGAATGTTGGTTGTTTTAGAATATATGGACATGGAATTTAAGTCCTTGAATGTGTGTGCAGTACTTTGCTCTTGTTATTTCCAGAGAAACGCAGGGAATGGCAGTCAGTTCTTACTTCAAGTTTAATGTTAGAGTTAGTTCCAAAGTGCAAAAAAAATGGAAATGGCATTCTGTGAAAAGTGTCATAGCTTAAGAATTTTGTTTCATAAGGTGAGTTAAAACACAATTTCAGTGTTTTCATATCCAAGGAACTCTAAAGTACAATATATGTCAGGTACATAAACATGAAGTGTTTTAATGAAAACATGAGTATAACTAAGTAAATATCTTAGGTGAAAATGGTGAGAAAAAAGACTCATAAATGAAATATCAACAACAGCAATGCTGAACTTCGGCTTCTTTGATCTAATTTTAGTTTTGTCACTCAAAGCAGGAGAAGTTGGAGTTGAAGTTAGATATTTCTAGACAGGGGCACACATTACAGAACTCAAAAAGAGTTGACAAGCTCCAAAAGAAGTGCTGATTTTTTCCCATTTAAAATTGAGAAGGAAACTTTTAAGTTGCAATAACAAAGAAAACTGAGAACAAGGACAAAAAACTTGAAAACAAATGAAAAACTTGGAACTAGACAAAAGGGCAGTATTTTATTCCGAAGTATTTATTTTTCTGTCCAAAGTGATGTGATTTCATAGCATTTCTCTCCTGAATGAAAACTGCAAAAAGTGCCCACATTATGACCAAGCAGTGAAACCTCAGGTACTTCAATGGTCTTGAACATGAGTTTGAAATAACTTTCATCTGGGCTGTAACACCTTTTTCTTGGTTCATCTCTACAGTAAAAGGTGTATTTTTGTTTTTCTGTGCTGTATGTATCTGGAATGCTGTTCTCCTGGTCCATCTTTAAAATTCTATTTGAGATGACACTACCAGAAAATTGGTGAGTTATATTGTTTGTGCATAAAGAACAATGTCAGATACTGTCTTACGTTGATGTTGTTTCTTGTTTTGTACTTTGGTAGTAAACACTTTGTTCATTGCTTATAGGGAGCCTAATACAATAGACTCCTTTATGTTCCAGTAATTCAAACCTGTAATAATGGTGATGGTGATGATAGGATGTTCAGCCCAGTATGCCAGAGTATTATAGGAAAAAATATGGTCTGTTTTTCCCTTTGGAGGAGTCTTTCTTTGCCTTATTCTGTAAGTGGAATCATAGGGTTATTGAAACATGAAGCTGTTTTTAGTCAAGATTTTTATTCTTGATTTATTGAGTGCTCTTAGACTCAAGTCAACCAATTAGGTAGTCAGGAAATAAGTGCAATGGAACATAAGATGTCACCAAATACAGAGTCATTCAGTGCAGTACAGAAAACTGAACTGGTAGTAAATCAGATCACAAGGAGATGACCAAGTAAGAGCTGATATGAAATGCGCTAGAGCAAGAGGTTATAAGGATAAAGGACCATTTTGTTAACTTGCTATGTGATAAAGTGCTGAAGAGTCCAGAATCTTCAAATACCTGACTCAGGAGAACTGGAGGAAGGAACCAGCAGAGAGTAGTGACCTGAATATTTTAATTTTTGGTTGTATACTTTGAGTTTTGTAAAACACATGCATTTTCATAGTACTCAAAAAGTGGGAACTTTCATTGTTTCTAACGCTACATATATGTTCTAGCTATATCTAAAGTGAAGTTTGCACATTTCAGAGACCACATTCTTTGAAAATGAGGCCAGTGCTGCAAATATCCTGAACTATGTTATTGATTCCTTGCTTTTTCTCAGTCCTGCATTTTTTTCTTACTAAAAAAGTGGAAAAATTTGAAACTACATGGCAACTATTTGAGATGAGGAATAGTGAAACTGTTGTACTAGTTACCTTACACACACTTTATTTTTAAAATACAAATGTAAGAGGAGTAGCAGATGCCATTATATAAATTCACTCTTCTAACAGTGATTTCAACCAAGTAAAGACAATATAGTCAGAATTGTGCTTGGTGGATTTGCATAATTGTGTGTCTGAAAGACTTAAGTGGTAATAATAATTGCTAAATTACTTTGTAATGTTATTTTTAAAAGTTTAAACTAAAATTTCAACAATTACTATTTGAAGGGAATTAACCAGGCATGACTATTAAAAACAAGAACAACCCACTGTCAATTTGATCTTGAAGTGAATTTTTATGATTTTCCTCATTTTGCCTTGCTGGTTTCTCGCTTGTCAATGTTGCCTTATTTAGTTCCTGGAACAAATGTTTGTGTGCTTATACTGATCTCCAGAAAAGCAACATAAACTTTGATATGAAGATCTGATAAGATCCAGCTTTCAGAAAAAAATTTTGGCCACGTGTTGTGATGACATTGGAAATGAAAATTGCCTTGTAGTGATTTTACAGCGTGGTTGCTATTGGCAAGCTGAAAAAAACCATGAGACTTTCTCATATAGACCGAGTGGGAATGCTTTGAATCATATGGTAGTTCTGTACATCTGAACATATATTTTACTCAATATACCTCCTTAATTTTGAAGTGACTGGAAAGATTGCTGAAAACCAGAGGCCTAGAGGAAGTAGTCATGGATGGTGTCACCATGCCTGAATCATGTCAGACACCTGTCTCAGTAAATTGGAACACCCTCCCCTGGGGAGGACTCTATGTCATTTTTCTCTTTTTGTTTATTACAATTACACAAGAGAGGACAAATACCAAGAATGTTTCTACTGGTGGGTCACTGAGATCCTTGTCATGAAAGTCCATTCATATAAATAAATGCAGCCTGCTGCAGATGATAGTGTTCAGATGGGTCAGAAACCATAGCAATTGCATTATGTATGGAGCAGCCTTATGGACAAATAAATCTCCTGCACATCATATGCTAACAAAGGTAGCAGATGTTGGATTTGGAAAAGAGAGGACCAAGAGGCAGAAGATTAATAATGGAAAAAAACATTGGGATAAATCATTAAGCTACTTGTAAAGCACATTTACTTCATTGTTTTCTTTCCTTTCTCAACAATTTTCCAGGCAAAATATTTTGCTTATTTTCTAATGGGAGTTTTCTTTTTCTAAGTATAATTTGCATCAGTGTAGAATAGTCCACACAGACAGTAGAGTAGGAGAACTGTAGCCTTCCCAGCATGTGGCAAAAAAATTGCATTCTGAGAGCTGGATTCCTTTAGCACTTCAGATTGCAAAGGCAGGAACTATGTGAGTGTGCATGAGTGCATGCAAAAGGGGCAGAAACCAGCATTTATTATTTTTTAAAGATAATGACTGGCTACAGTAAAGCAGAGGGTGGCAAAAGTTTTAGAACAAAAAGTGCCATGCTGAGATGGGTGCTCTGCAAGGTTCTGAGTAATTATTCTGATCACGTAGTGTAGGTTATGTATTTATGATATATCCCAGGGAGACATGCCAATTGAATTAAACCCATTAATGATGAATCTTGCAAGAATCCCTACAGCTTCCCATCACTCAATATCAGGCATTAAGATTGAATATAGGCATCAACATAGAAGATTACAGTCTCTGTAGAATTGACACCAGAGAACGGAGACAGGCAAGTCATCATCAGGCACAGAATTCTTCTGCTCAGAATAATTGCCTATTTGCTCTGCATTCCAGTTCTATTCCTTGGGCTTAGATCTCCTGCACATCTAGTTAGAACTTGCAGAATTAATATCAGGTTTCCTGTCACTTCACTCATTACTTATGTCAAGGGAATTCAAGAAGGAAAGTCAAAAACATGTTTTTTAGAAGCTATTTCTTAAGGACTTCTCTTTTTTCTTTTTTGTTTAAATAGAAACCTGTCTGTTAGCATGTCAGGTTATTTCTTTAGGCTACACTGAAAAGGACATCTGAATAAATTGCAATTTTACAGTACAGGTATTGTTGCTTGAAGATCATTATTGTGTTATCCTTTCTACCCACAGCCACACCTTCAAAAAAGACACTTTAGAAGAAAAAAAAATAAGTTGAATAGCAGATTGAATGTATTCTCTTTAGACTTCTCTTTCAGAAGACTTCTGTTCTGAGTCCTAGAGCATGGAAGAAATGCTTTGAATAATGTAGCAATACAAAAATGTGCTTAATTTATTTAACAGTAGTGCTAGAAAATCTCAGTGGATCTTTGTGTAAAGAATTATGATATACAGATGGCATATTGACAACCTTCACTGGAAAAAAGGTTTATGTTTCACTCCTTGTCTTGTAGGATTCGGTCACAGGAAAAATAAAAAAACAGGCAATGCTCCTTTAAACTTTTAAGTAGTTTTCTTTAGAAAGCTGGTCTGCATTTTCATGCATTTATGAATGGACTGATGGGTGGACGTGGAAGACCAATAATCACATGGTCCCACTGACTTCAACAGATTTGTACTGACTGAGGAAGACCAAAAAACCCGGTTCAATTCTTAATACAGAGGAAATTTCAGTGAATGAATACTATCCCAAAGATACGCTCAGAACAATTGCTACTACAACCTGATATTTTCCAAAAAGTGTGAATGCTGTTATGGAAAACAAATTACTGGACTTTCTGTTAGTCACTGCCACTGAAATTAGTGAGTGTACGGGAATACTTACTCACTACTTCTCTTCCATTAACACTGAGATTTTTTTCATTGTTTTATGCACAATCACATATGTCCCTCAAGTTCTAGCCATTGTTTCCTCTCAATATAAAAGATGTAATTTTTATTTCTTAATGATTACCTCCACGATCTGCCTAATCATTAATTAGCTAATAAATCCTCACAATAGAGTAACAATGCCAGCCAGTATTTGATAGAAAAATATATGTGTTCTTATGCTGAACTGTCTTGTTTTGACCTCACTCAACTCTTTTCACATGGCAGTTTTTTTTTAAAGGTTCACATACACAAAATAATTATTAGTTTCCATCATAATTTTGGAACCATTCTTGGAGGGAGTGTGTGTGAACCAGGTTTAGCAGGTTCAACGGGAAAAAGAAAAGTTAGAAATATGGATTGATTTCGCTTCTTTGCTATCATTGATCTTGGCTTTGTTGTTGTTTTAAAATATCATTCTGTACATTATTAAAGTGAGGGAGCTTCAGATCATGCAAAAAAATTCTGGAAAATAGATTTAATATCAGAATTGGAAATGAAATGAAAAGTGATGAGAAAATAAATCAGGTTAAAAGGCTGGAAAACCCATTAGAAACTCTATGTTTATGTATTATCTAGCAAATCAAATGTCAGGAGAAGACATTTGTGAAATAATTATCAATCATTTAAAATAAAAAGGAAGCAAACAACATAAGCCTACATTTCTGTATTTCAGGGGCTAAATCCAGGCAGCTAAATCCATCAATAAAGCAATTACGTGGCGTTATTCTGATTTTAAAAGATGTTGAACAGTCACAGCTTCCATTACAGTCGCACTGTCAGCAGCTTTGCTGGAAAACCACAGTCCCCAAACATAATTTTCTCTTCAGAGAGATTCAACTGTTGTTGAATTGAGGGGTTTCACTTCACACACAGAGGAGAGGAAACCGTTGAAATGGCATTCAGCAGAGCTGGCAAAGCCATAGTATGCCAGCTGAACAATGTGAGTACATGTGGAGTGAGACCACATGGATGGATGTGGGCCTTGCCAACAAGAAATGATGATACGAAACTGAGAGGAGTGGCTGACACACCAGAAGACTGTGCTGCCATTCAGTGAGATTTGGACAGACCAGAGAGTTGAGCAGAGGGGAACCTGATGAAGTTCAACAAGGGCGAGTGTAAGGTCCTGCACCTGGAGAGGAATAACCCCATGCACCAGTACAGGTTAGGGGTTGACCTGCTTGAAGCAGCTCTGCGGAGAAGAACCTGGGAGTCCTGGTGGACAAGTTCACTATGAGAAAGCAATGTGCCCTTGTGGCCAAGAAGGCCAATGGTACCTAGGGTGCAATAAGAAGAGTGTGACCAGCAGGTCAATGGAGGTTCTCCTCCCCCTCTATTCTGCCCTGATAAGGCCACATCTGCAATATTGTGTCCAGTTCTGGGCTCCCCAGTTCAGGGGTGCAGGACTGGAGAGAGTCCAACAGAGAGCTACAAGGATGATTAAGGGACTGGAACATCTCTTTGATGACAAAAGACTGAGATCCCTGGGGCTGGAGGAGAGAAGGCTGAGAGGGGATCTGATGAATGTTTATAAATATCTGAGGGGTGGGGGTCAGGAAGATGGAGCAATCAGTCTCTTTTCGGTGGTGCCCAGTGATAGGACAAGGGGAAATGGGCACAAACTGGAACGCAGGAAGTTCCACCTCAACATAAGGAGAAACTTCTTTACTGTGAGGGTGACAGAGCACTGCAACAGGCTGCCCAGGGAGGTTGTGGAGTCTCCTCTGGAGACTTTCAAGACCCATCTGGATGTGTTCCTGTGTGACCTTGCCTAGATGAACCTGCTTTGGCAGGTTTGACCTCTAGAGGTCCCTTCCAACCCCTACCATTCTGTGATTCTGTGAAATGACCCTTTTGAAAAAGAATGTTGATTGCAAAGAAGCAAGGAAATAAATACAGGGAAGAAAATGACCCTTCTGTTTTCCCTTTAAGTTTCACTTACAGAAGCATTCAGATTTGTGCATAGTATTCTCTAAGGCCTTGGTGTCTTGAACTGTCTCTTTACTTGTGCCTAGGACTGTTCGACATAGAGAACATGGTAGGAAAATCTCAGAGGTTTGCAAAAGTAGGTAAATTTTGGATAATTAACTGTACTTTGCTGTTCTTGAAATCAGGCTGCAAAAAAACTTGAAAGTAAAAAAGGCACAAGTATACATGTAGCTGAATGTTAAGTACAGACTTATTTCTATCTGTCATCACAATAGCATCATCTTTGCCTTTATATGAAGATGACAGGGGCATGAGCACAACCAATTAGGTGACATTGCCCTCTAGGGATATAGGAGTGTGAGCTTGAAATAGCTAAATATTACAGTAAATTATACAGGTCTGTTTGAAGCTTTAGATAACTATACTTTGACTATTCTGATGTTTTGTATTTGATAACTTTCCACAGATACCTGCTAACATCCACATATGCAGATAAGTATATGTACATTTGTTATGTGCAGAGACACAAACACACACAAAGAAATGAATATATGTACACCTATAATGCTATCCAGTCCTTATCATTACAGACTCAGTTTTCAGGAGCACTGTAGATTGAGCTGACTTCTGATGAAGGATTTTAGTTGATGGTAGCATTGCACACTTGGATCAGTGAAAGAGATCTTCCCTGAAACAAAGCAGGAAATGAGGCTGAGAAAATGTTATGGTTTGAGGTTTGGGACCAGGACAGGCAGGGGTTGGACACCCTGAGGGTCCCAGGGGGGAAGCAGTTATTCCCTCCCCCTTCCTGTCCACACCGGATACTGGAGGCAGGAAGTGGTCTCCAGCGTGGGAGGAAGAGACGCTTGGAGCTGACCCTTCCATGCGGCCAGGAGCCATTTTCTCACTACTCCTCATCCTCCAGTGAATCCGAAGCCATCCAACCTTTGGTTTTGTATTATATTGCATTTATTGTGTTTTCCCCCATCTTTGTACCTATATCTACCTTCCCTTCTTGTTTTCTGTTCCCTTTTAAACAATATATATATATATCTTTCTAAACTTCCAATACAGTGCAAAGTCTCTCTCTCTTTTTTTACTCCTGATCTCCCTTTTTGCCCACCTGTCTGGGGGGGAACGAAGGGATAGGGAGGGGGGAGAGCATACATTCTGTTTCCGTGGGGACCTGTCCTGAACCCCTAAACGGACCCAGAACAGAAAAGATGGCACCTAGGCAGAGCTCTTTGAGAAGGGTTATTTTGTGAATAAATATTGCACAAGAACTTGGGAGATCTGTACTCAGTGACTGTATGACACTGGACAGCTTGTATTATTCCTGAGCTGCAGCTCATCTCTTTATAAAACAAAAATACTACCTACTGGCAGAATGAATTCATTAGTGCTTGTGAGGTGTTTACAAACAAAGTCTGTGATAAGCACCATTAAAAAACCCACCTTATTTAAGTATGCAAAAAGTGGCAGCAGAAGTTCTTGAGAACTACATAAGGATGTTCATACCCTAATCCTGCAACACTAGCTCATGTTGCATAATGTAAATATGAATAGTTCAGTTAGTATGAGAAGGCTCTCCTACAACAGAATTATAAAGCAGGAATAAGAGATAGAAGATCAAACCTGCAATAGTTCAGTGTTCTTTTTCTATGTTATGTAAAAACTGATAATGAAAACAAGCTAGTTTTGTCCAAGCTGACCATTTCAAATAACTATGTATTTCTTCAAGTGTTGAAAAGCAAGTCTTCGTGGAGCAAACATGCAGTATTATTCTGGCTTGGCACAAAAGCACCCTAAAAGCAAGAGCTTTTGCCCAAATGCACTTTCATCTTTGCTTATCCAGGGGCAAAAGCAGTCTGGTGTGAACAGGCTGGGCTGAGCCCTGGGTCACTGTGATTGTATCGTGTGTCACATGTACTTGTATTTCTATGCAGGAAATACACTCTGTCCAAGGTTGTTAAAAACCTTGTGCATATACCGTATAGCTGCCCAGTAAATTTCCAGGAAATCTAATATGACTCTGTCGCACTGAATGCACAGTTTGATAGATCCACGTGAATTATATGGTGTGTGTCCAAGTAGTCTGGTTCTCTGTGCACCTCAGAGGTGGAGACAAAGACATCTGACATTGTTCATCTCCTGCTCCATCAGCAAGTCCATGCTGGCCTATTCAATAAAGCTTTCTCCACCCTTGGCATGGAGTTTTACTATCACTGGTTATCTTGTCTTCACTATTAGAAGTTTGTCCTTCTCAATTCAGAGCTGAGTTTTAGAGCCTGAGGCTCTGTCCTTCCCACTGGTAATAGCCCACAAAGTTGAACTGTACCATGTAGAAATAACAAATGTGGCTTAATGGCAGCATTTTTAACCATTTGTTGTGACTCCTTTTATGCTGAATAAAATATAGGTTTTCATTATTCTGCCCTTCAACACTGCTGTTAAAGACACAAATAAACCACTTTCTACCATGTTTTAGAGTTACAGTCAAGTCTCATAAGGCAGTACAGTACTGTTGTAATCCTATAGCATTAATACTGACATCAGTGTGTTGTGGCTCTTAATCTGGAGATGTTATTTGTTTGCAGATCCTAGCTGAAGTATTTGGAGAACATTTAAAAATTTCAGTAGTGTTCATGCTTTTTGTTATTCAGTCTTTACCTTACCCTTCCTTTAAACTTCAGTGTTCCTCTTCTGACCATCCTCAGGACTGTGGGATTTTTCTTCCATCTCCAGATCTGTACCAGAAGATGTTCTAGAAAATGTTTTCTTCCCTCAGTTGGGTCTGTTTGTTTCTCAGCAGATTGCAAGTTCATTACTGAGCAGGCCTTGTGGCAAGGGAAAGTCACGAGGTTTCTGTTAGACGTGCCACATTCCTCAAAGCAGAAAAGTTGTTGCCCTTTAATTCTTACTCTATTGTGTTGTCTTCAATTTTTATTAGCAAGGTGCGGTAGACCTTATTCTCTGTCTCTGGCGAAATACTGTGTTGTAAGCAAAAAAGCTGAAAAAAAAAAAAAAAAAAAAAAAAAGAAAGGAAACTGGGAGCCAGATTAGCATTTCTGTTAACAGCAGAATGAAAAATTTGATCACATTTGCAATGGACTCTTATTAAGCTGGTGGAAATTGCAACCCAGAGGTCATACACTTAGTCACTGGCTGCAGAATGTTGTCACTCCCTGCTGGCTGATTCATGAAATCATTTGCTCTGAAGAAAATTGCTGCTTCACATCAGCTGGAGACAGCTTTTGTTAGGCCAGACCCTGCTGCTGCTGTTTGGTAGTAATCATGCTTTGAACAGAGTTGCGCAGAGACTCATCATGCTAGCATGACTGCGTCCCCATGCCTTTAAACCAAGGAAGGATCGCACCCAAGTATGGACAAAACCTTAAAGAATGGTTGGATTTTAGTGTCAGAGCCTATTACTGTTTCTTATGATAATCTGATAGCATTCTACGATGTCGTGACTGAATGGGTAGATGCAGGGAGACCAGTAGTCTACCTTGGCCTTAGCAAGGCGTTTGACACAGTTTCCCATAATATTCTCGTGAGCAAGCTCGGGAAGTATGAGGTAGAAGAACAGACAGTGAGATGGATTAAGAACTGGCTACATGATAGAGCCCAAAGAGTGGTAATCAATGGTGCCAAGTCCGGCTGGAGACCTGTAACTAGTGGAGTCCCCCAAGGATCGATGCTGGGTCCAGTCCTGTTTAACGTCTTCATCAACGACCTCGATGAAGGGACAAACTGTCTTCTCAGCAAGCTTCCTGATGATATGAGACTGGGAGGTTTGGCTGATACACCTGAAGGCTGTGTGGCCATTCAGCAGGATTTGGACAGACTGGAGAGCTGGGCAAAGAGGAACCTAGTGAGGTTCAACAAGAATAAGTGCAGAGTCCTGCACCTGGGAAGGAGTAATAAAATGCACCAGTACAGA
>VZZY01025350.1:0-12294 GCA_013400335.1 Eurystomus gularis | reverse complement strand
TGTGTATCAATAGATGAGAGCTTGGTGTCAAGAAGAAGGGGGCAACCTGTTTTCACTTGTGCCCTGTGATAGGACAAGGGGCAATGGATGCAAGCTAGAGCACAGGAAGTTCCACCTCAACATGAGGAGGAACTTCTTTACTGTGAGGGTTGCAGAGCACTGGAACGGGCTGCCCAGAGAGGTTGTGGAGTCTCCTTCTCTGGCGACTTTGAAGACTCGTCTGGATATGTTCCTGTGTAACCTGCCCTAAGTTCTATGGTCCTGCTCTGGCAGGGGGGTTGAACTCGACGATCTCCAGAGGTCCCTTCCGACCCCTAACATTCTATGATTCTATGATTCTATAATGTAATTTATCTGGAAAAGAAGTCTTTGCTTTTACATCTTTCATGTAGTCATCTCTAATTTTATCTCTGTGGTGGTTTAGTAAAGCTGTGGTGGTTCAGTCCCTGCCAGCAGCTAAGCCACGTGGCTGCTGCTGCTGCCCCCTCACCGCTGACAAAAAAAGTTTTAAAATGCCTTTTTGAGTTGAGGTAAGGAGAGTTTAATACAGTGACACATAAGAAACAATTGCAGTAACAACATCAATAACAACAGTGAGAAAAAAAAGAAATGTACAAAAATAAGTGATACTGCATAGACAGACAGATGGTCCCAAGTGGATCGGTCGCACACCGCAAGTCGCGCACGGGAACCGGAACTGGCCCCAGGGCAGGATGTCAGCATGGTATGGAAAAGCCCAGCTGCACCAAATTAACCCTGTCCTGGCTGAACCAGGACAATCTTCCATGGCACATAAATGTTGGATCATCCATAAAGTTTTGAGATAAGCTTTTAAACCAACTTTGATAACAGAGCCTTGGTATTTTTCTGCAGAGGAGACTGTAGAGTCTCCTCTGTTTTATTTGTATTTTGATGCCATACAATTACTCTGTGACCATCCACAGTCTTAGTGGATGCCTCATAGGCAACAGAACAGGTCTTCAGTCTCTATTTTCAGATAAAACCACAATTTTTATAAACTTCTGTCATTCCATTTGCTATAGAGAGTGACATTTAGCCCATCTATTTGCTTTTTCAGTTACCATATTTTCTTGCTGTAGTATTTGCGCTTGTGAAAGCCCCTGTTGTCATCCAGGAACGGAGAAGGATATGAGTTGCATTTCCTTTTTTGTGAAGCTAGAATATTTCAAGGGCAATTCAGAAGCATTCCACTGCCATCTCTTCCTGGTTTTTCCTTCATTTTCTTAATGCGTTTTTCTTTGCCTATTTCTACACTTGTTCTTCCTTGTTGTGCTTGGCTCACTGCTGTTCTTATTATTCCGGTATTTTTAACTGAAAGACTAGAGGACTGATTTTTACTTTGCCAATCTAGCCTTGAAATCATATTCCTTTTGTAATTTTTGGACCCATGGCAAAGCAGGATCTAGCATGATCTTCATACAGCCTCTGAGACATGTATTACACAGAGCTATCACACAGTCTCTATAATGTATGTTTGCTGCCTTGTTTATCCTCAGCTAAGAGCTCTGCAATTGAAAATTTCAGAAAGGGTTAGTGTTACCTACTTAATAATCTAGGATATTGTCTCAGATGGTAATAAAGGATTTTTAAACTGCAAGGGTTAGAATTGTCCTTATGTCATAGCACATGGGAATAATGAAAGATCATGGAAAAAGATTATAATTTCACTTTTTTGTCTTTCCCTTGGGTAAAGTATCATCATAACTAGGTGGCTTACTGGAAAATTCCCAGTGAAACAAAACCCTATGCAGTTGTCTGTCATGGAAATCACAGATAGAAATTTGCAATGAAGGCAGAGTCTTACTTTAAGCCAGTTGAAAGCCTCCATGTCCTGGCAGGAGCTTCAGGTGGTGTTGAGCTTCAGGCGGTGTTATGCTTCAGGGGCTTGCTGCTTTCTTGCCCTTCAAGGGAATGGGAGCCACCAAGCAATTTTTTTTTCAATATTCTTTCTTCCTTTCCTGGCACATACATGCCAGTGCTACATTTGCTCCCTACCAGCAGGCGCCTGATGAAAGGAGCAGTGATGTTCAGTTCAGTAACACCCAAAAAAGCCTGTCTTGCAGACTGGCTTGGAAGTTGCCATGAGAAGCAGCCAATGCACTGAACTGGAGCTGTGAGGGGTTTTTTTCGTTTTTCATGGGTGCTGCATAGTCAGTGGTCCATGTTCTCAGCTGCTGCTTGCCCCTTCTGTTGGGGAGAAAAAGGGAAGGGGTAGCAGCATCCTTACTTACATACTGTTTCTGAAGTATTTCTTCTCTCCGTTTGGGCCTGTTTACAGGAGAAGATGGTAGAGCATGCAGTGAGGTTTTATGGTAAACAGTAATTATCCTGTCCAAGGTGTTTAGTGTGATTTGGATATTCTCTCCCATAGTGGAATGAACTCCTGCCTTTAAGAATCAGTCAGTCACTATCTTGTAAATGCTTTCTGCTGTATAACCTGTACCCAGCCATGGTTTTGACACAGTCAGGGTCACATCCACTTTTTAAAGGTGTTCCTACATTTAAGTGAGGAAGTTAGCGATTCTGCGTGTTAGCTTCTAGAAAACTTTCTCATTTTAGGGCATACACATTATGTCTTTCAGTAAATGCAGAAGAATAAAATGAAAGAACAGTAATAACAATAAAAAGAATTTTCCCTTCAGCTTTTTCTTCTTTCTCACAGTAGAGGCAAAATTATATTGCTCAGCTATGTTTTAGATTATAAGTAGTTGGGAGTTTTTGCTGCTGCACCCAGTAGTCATTGTTGGAATGTGTGTTAATTAGAACTGATTTAAATAAAAGGATTTTCATTAGGCAGTCTGAGAAAAAAAAATCTGAATATTTCTGAATATTTTTAAACTGTTGAACAGGTTGATAGCTGGTTAAAAATCAGGTTTATTTTCATTTACGCAGGAATATTTTGTGCATTCACAGTAATCAGTGCTTGTAGGAATATGCTGTTTCAGCTCTGATATCAAGAAGGTCATGTTACTGCTTTGACTATGCACAGGGCATCTTTACCCAAACCAAGTCTTTTCCTATTATAAGAATTTTCTACCACTACTCTTTAGCAGGCTATGAGTAGAGCTGCAAATAATGTTGGCATAATATATGTATGGCGACTTTTTTATTGCTGTGACCATTCACAAAGGCACAACAGATGTGTCTTTCCCCACAATCGGTAAACAAAATGTAGTATTTAAACATTACATCTGAATTAAATAATCTAATGGTAATAACTGAAGCATTTTTTCCTCATGCAGTTTAACACTAGGTTGCGCAAGCTCTTCTGGACATTAATGATATACGTATGTTGGAGTGTGAGCAGTGAATACCGAGACTCAGCCTCAATTAGTTAAAAATAAATGTCTGTGTACAGAAATTATCATTATGCTGGTGGAAAGAAATCATTGTATTGACATAACACATTTGGCTGAGTTTCCTTATTTGTATTGAAAACATGTTTGAAAATTTATTTTCTTTTCTCTAGTGTTAGTTCTAGCAGTGTCACAAAGACAAGGAATGATATGGCAGTGATTTTTTGGTTTACCTAAATAAATATTAAATAAAAAGTAACAAATAATTTAATACAATTAAATTTAAAATAAATAAATTCAATACTAAATAATAAAGAAATATTTAAACAGAAACATGAAACAACCATTAGCAGACTCTTTTTGCCTCTGGACTGCCAGTGCAAGATTTTCTAAGTGGAATAATAGTAAAGTCTCTGTGATCAATAATATTTGTTTATGAGAATAGTAAAAATAGATTTTATAGTAGAAGCACAGAACTGTTGTTTTAAGAAGAAGCTTCCCTAAAAGCCTTGCCTTTGGTCTTTTCTCCTGAGACTGTGAAAGAGAACACTAAAAAGTAAAATGAGTGACCACAGAAGCAAGTAGGGTCACCCATTACCAGCAATTCATTTTATTTCCATTAGAGGAGAACTAGAAAGCATTTCACACTATTTGTACCTGATTTTCCATTATAAATTATGGTACATGAGATCATTTAAAAACCGCTGAGCATTTCAGATGAAGCTGGCTCTGTTACTTTTCCTTAATAATTGAACAGTGAGAAATACAAGATCTCCGCTTTCATCCAAACAAAATAACTTCTGGGATTATGGGAGAGGGCAAAATGGTATATGAAGTCCAATCTTCCTAAAAGCTCATAGGGCAGTCTCAGAGGAGGATTTAAAGTGTGGCTTGGGGTTCATATTTAGAGAGGGAGGTTTTTTCAGTCAACCTTTACCTGCTAATTGGAGTCCTGGGACCAAACGCTCAGCTGGTGTACATTGGTACAGGAGCATTCAAGTGGTACACCAGTATGAAGTAAATGCACTAAAGTCAGGGTGCTACTTCTTTGAAAAGATGATACA
Source organism: Eurystomus gularis (assembly GCA_013400335.1). Taxonomy (NCBI): domain Eukaryota; kingdom Metazoa; phylum Chordata; class Aves; order Coraciiformes; family Coraciidae; genus Eurystomus; species Eurystomus gularis. The sequence goes on along the minus strand of VZZY01025350.1, from coordinate 7,913 downwards.
ACTCAGACCTCTCCTCTGGTTCACTGCTGCAACATATGAACTTTCACCTTTAATGCTTACCTGGAATTAGGGACAACATAGTAAGACAACAGAACCTTGCTGTGTATTTTTTTTTGCTGAAAACCAGTTCCTGATGACAGGCTAGTGATTGTTCTGACTTTCTTCACGTGTTGTTACTACTATAAAGTGATTGCAAATATAAATGTAAAGACCCAATAAAACACTAGCACCTGTATGTTTTGAGTGATGGTGCTGAAAAAAAAAGAAATTCTGGGAGAGAGAACAAAGTTCGTAAAAGAGACTGTAGCATCACTGCTGCCGTATTTAATTCCAGTTCAAGTTATGGGCGAGAAGCCTGTGCCACAACCCATTGAAATTGTTCTCATCAACTTCACTGGATCTTGGGATCCTGGATATTATTTAATCTGATCCCTCCTAGTTCTTTGTCACACATGGGAGAAGCGTGTATTTGTGTGGCAAGTCATGATCTAGGAATTCACAATGAAAAACTGGAAAATGTTCTAAAATGCTTTCAGGAATATTTTTTAAGTTTGGCATTTTTTTCATTTCACTTGAAGGAATCAACTTCTGCCCAAACATGTGTAGTCTAATGAGCCTCTGAAGCAGTAAGTCAACGACATAAAAATGGTAAAAGCAATCCTTTTTTTTTTTTCATATTTTTTTTTAGTCATAGAAGTCAGAATCCTGTTAAAGTGCAGTGTATTGTTTAATTAAATTAATTAATGAACTCCTCAATTCTGTTCTGGATTTGTTCCTCATCCATTTGTGCTCTCCGATAGACACCAGCACTAAAGTTGGGTGAAAAATGGAGTTTGTTAAAATAAAAATATACCATCATATTATAAAATTTCAGCACTGTTTTAATACTGCATTTCAGCTTTGCAATTTTAATTTATTTTATTTAAGTTTCAATACCATATTGAAGCATCTGTTTCTATACGTTATTTCCATAAAATAATTTTTTAACAGTTATAACAGTTTTTCCTTGTCAGCAACATTGAAATGCAGTGTTTTAGTAGGGCTGAATCAGGCACTCAATCTGCTCTTCTATTGAAAATTATAAAACAAAACTAGTTTATTAAACAGAAACAAACTGTAACGTGAAAGTCACAGTTTCTCATAGGAAGGAGACTCTAGCTTCTGATCTGCTCTAACAAATCTTTATCGGAGTTTCTGCACCAATATGATTAAGTATAACTTTTCTATGTAGTAGCTGGAGTGTTTGCATTGATTGCAACAAGATCTGGACCACCCTTCAGAGTTGGCATGCTTCTACAGCATATGCACATGGGTAGCTGTTCTACCTGGCCAAGTAATTTCTGTTTCATAGAATAGAAACACTAACTTTATGCTTTACATACTATTTATCCTATGGGATTTATTTTCCTTCTCTAATATATTCTTGTTTTTTAGAAATAATATACAAAAAGATGAAAGGAATGCTTCCCATTTCTTAAGACAAAGAGGTGAACTAGAGATAATTACTTAAGCTATAATACAGTTTATCAAAAGTAAATAACTTTTTTTTTTTCTTGCTAGCCAAACAGAGGTTTGCTTTTTAATTGTTGGTTTGGGGTACTTTTCTGTTATGTAAAGCTCTTTCCTCAATTTCTGTAATTATATTGTGAAAGTGGCATGCTATACAAACTAAAATGCAATGTTAACTCCTTGTTTTGCTTCCATACTCAGCTGTACAAGTCCACTGAGTATCATGTAGTTAAATTTAACTGTAAAACTGCTAGACAAATATGCTGTATATTGACTGACCTGTATAAAAGCACTAGCTACTGCAAAAACACTGAGCAGCAAAGTATCATTTGAACACATAATAGTGCACTATTGTTATACTTCTATGTATATATGTTAGGGTCTGCCCTGTGACATCCAGTATCACAGACAAAATCTCTTACTCTGCCCTTCAACAAGTCAAGCACTCCATGTGGGATAGGATGATGTGTCTATTTGCTTTATTACTTATGGTTTCCTTACTCAGCTAACGCTTTGTCCTTACATGTTCTTTTGTTCTCTTGTGTCACATACCATCTTTTGGAAAGTCTTCAACCTCATTTTCCAAGAGCAGAAAAGTTATGGTTGTGTTTTCTAATCTTCCTTGAAGTTAAAGTTTTGTGTATTTATCACCTGTGGATGTATAAGTACTGCGTGACAGAACTTTCCTAGAAGCCAGTGGATTAAAGCAGAGAGTCACTCTACTTTGTGGCCTTGAAGTGGTCTTGAAACTAACAATTTTGAAGTTTACTATAGCAAAATTAATTTTGTAATAATCTCTGTGGGTTCCGTAAAGGCCCTAGTCCTGCTGGATACATCCATCTAAGCCCAGATACAGAATCAGAACTTTAACTTGTTCTGTACTGCCTTGCTTCTAGAGCTTTTGTATCTCTCATGACTCCCTCTGAAGTATGGTATGGGTAAACAAGTCTGCTGACAAAGTGGCTTTCATGTTACCGTAAGATGGAATTTTTCTTAAAGACTAAAAAGGATTGATCTGTGCCAGACAAAGGGGTTGGCTCTTGCATGGATGTTTCAATCAGATATTCCGTGTGATTTGTACATGAAAATGTTATCAAAATCCTTAAAATTTGGAAGGAAGTTAAGAAAAGTATTTATCAAAGCTTGATCAGTTTGGATACTTGGTGTAATTGTGAGCTCAATTGTTCTGCTCCATGTTTTATTGTGGAGGAGGATTTTCCCAGGCTGAAAAATAAATTAATCCAACTTTCTCATGAAAACATACTTTGAAAAAGATCATTGGCTGTGCACTGACCATTCATCGAGATACCAATGACTTGCTCATCATTTTTTTCACATTAACAAAACGAAACTGTTTGAAGACCCACATGAATGTCCACAAGGCACTTGTTGCTAGGCTGTCTACTGGAAATGTTACTTTCATTTTTGCAGAAGATGAGAAGAAGAGAGTAAACTCTTCCTGACATGCTGAAAAAATATTCTGTCTTCAAAAGTATTCATAGTGAAAGCAGTTAAATGTTCTTGTTATTACTTTTTTATATGTGTAATTCTTGCCATTGCTGGACAGATGATGCTATATGACTGGATTGGAAGTTGTGGAGGACAAGCTTTTCTCAGTAACTCTTAAGATAGAAGAAGTTTCAGAGCACCTGAAATAATGAAAAAGATTCACTGAATGCAAATGACAGCTTTCATCTTCCTTTATGAAGCACATGCTCATGAATATATATGTTTTTGCGTATGTAGAAGCTCAAGTGTATCTACCTTCCGATGAATGAAAGAATAAGGAAATTATATATTCAGAACTAGTTAGAAGTTTGCTTTTTTTGTTGAATTCTCCAATTTAATTGAATTTACTTTCCTGAGATGGAGCATTTCTAAGAGGCTGAAGGAAGAACTGTTATCCCCATCTCCTTCCATCTAATGTTTTTTTCCTATTTTAAGGACCAGTGTTGTTTTTGGTGATATTAACAGCGTTTTGGCAGTTCAATGCTGTCTGTCTGCACAGCTTGTCCACCTAAAGTAGTGGAGCATGAGAAGCTGATCTCCTAAGGGAACTCCAACAATATCGACAGGCTTGATTGACATAAAACCAGTCTCTCTCTTTCACCTCCGCTGAACTCTTAGAGTGAATTCAGGGCATGATTGAAGAGAGATAGGGCTTTAGCCATTGACTTCCATGGGAACAGATTTTGTACACTAGCAACTACTGCCCTCTCCTAAAGCAGCCCTGAATATCTTGGAAAATGGTGTTTAGAAGCATTATCAATTTGATCCCACTTCCCTCTCAGGACTGAAAGCCAAGTTCAGGGCTATTTATGTCTTATTAGCTAAAGCAGGCTTTGGATGTGAACTACAGCAAACGTTTAAATCTTCTCCTTGAAAAATGGGTTATGGTTTAATGAACCTTGTTCAGGTTAAAGCTGTTATTTATTCTTGATATTTGTTTTTGTTACTGTCAGGTAGAAGTCAAAGAAAGAGCAGTACCTTCTATCTTGAAGAGTTTATTAGGATGGAATAGCCTGAAATTTGTCTCAAGTGAATAAATTCTCACTTTTCTGACAGGAAAATACCAACAGTAGATTTTCCAGATGTGCTTTAAAATACCACACATGCTCAAAACTTTGAGGATGTCAAGAACCATACAAAATGATGTGCTTATCAGTTCAAAATGTGAACATCTACAGATATCCAAATTACATTTTCTATTAAGTCAGCAGTACAAAAGGTGAGAGAAGAGACAGGAACACGGGGATTTATTTTCGCCTAGTGTGTTCATACAGAGGAATAGGAGAAAAATGAAAATTCAGTCCATAAATTGAAGAGTGTTTGTCTGGAACTGAAGCAAGCAAAAGCAGAAAAAGTTTTAAATATTCCTCTTTTTCCTTCCTCCCCTTCTGAAGTATTTGGGGGTAAGGTATCCCACTTTTGCTGCAGTCCTCTGATACTATTCACATAATGTTGATATTGTTTCAATAGTTCCTAGATTTTTTTTTTTTTAATTGCTAACCATAGGATGGGTCCTAGAGTGCTTTTTTTTTCTCATCTGAAGTAAATTTATAATTTTTAAAGCACTTCTGACATTTCATGAAACCATTAAAATAAAATTCGACTTAGAAAGAGTTTTGCTGATATAGTGGAATAGGATATGCTCTTACCAGTATCTTGTTGTAATGTATTTGATTAAGGGCAAATATTCATATGCATCTGATCTTGCAAAGCCTAGAGAACCTTTCAGACAAGGGATTTCAGGAGGACTGAAGTAAACCAGAGATTTGAGTTCTCCTGTGTACTTAGAGCAACATGATTGAACTCCTAAGACTCTGTTACACTCTACCTTATGTCCTGAAGGAAGAGACACTATTAAATTGATTTCTTTATATTTTGAGATTGGTTACCATAACTGTTTCCAGGTGTAAACCATTAAGACATACACCACTTCAGAGCTAACAAGATAATTTTCTATCTTGCTGGATATAATACGCTATGTGTCTGTGTTTTTTTTAAAAAAAAAACAACAAACAACTCAAAACCATCTTATCTGGATTCTATCTTCCTGTCAGAATGTTTTCTTTCGATCTTTTTGCTTTTGTTAATGTTGACCAACACAGATCAACTTTTTCCCCAGAATTCCCCTCAGTTTGCTGTAAAGGAATATAACCTCACATGCAGAAAATTATCTGTGAAGTGCACGATACTGCTGTCCTTTTCCATCTTCTTCCCTACCTCCTGAAATGTCTGTACAATGTTTTTAACTTTTTTTTCTAGATGGAGTGGATAAAGTTGCTAGGCAGTTTTGTTCAGCATCAGTCAACTTTAGGAAGCCTCTAATTAACAACTAAGACATTTTTAGATGGTAATGCTGTATATTGGGAATTCCAGAAATGGCAATGGCTTCCTATTTGTGGCTGGCTAGTATGCAGGGAGGATATGTAGTAAACCGTATGATTTCCTAGCTTACTCAACCACATCATAGTATATGGGCTAATACCACATATGTACATTAGCAGACAATCATGGCATGTGTAAATATCCAATGTGCAGATTGTTTTTACATGCTCCTCCTAATGGCATCATAGGTTGCTTGATAGTTGTCCATTGCTTAAAACAAAAAGCTTTTGAAGCTTCAGATGTGATGTTTAATAGGTATTTCTCTAATGCTGGCTTAGCACCTGCTCCTCCCTCACAGTCACATCGAAGTGAATTGTAAGTAACCACTCTAAAATCATGCAGCATTGCACTGTGGAGTAAAACTGGTGAAAGTGCAGGGCAATCACCCTGTAAAATCTCTCCACCTGCAGAAAGAATCTCCATAGCCACTTGGATGCTTTGAAACCTTCATTATTTTAAATTTAAAATGGTTGGCTGAGCATTGCTTCTACCAAAACCTGATACAATAATCGAAGTCAGAGGTGGGGAAGGACCTCTAGGGTCACACAGTTGAGCTTTCTGCCAATAATGGATTGTTCCCTGCAGTTCAGTTTCTAGTGACCTTGGAAATTACTAGCCTGGTAAAAATGGTAATGAAAAAACAAAGCTGTTAAAGCTCCAGAAGTAGCCAAAGTGATTCTGTCTCAATGAGGAATTGTGGTTTTGATGTGAGATTCTCTATGTGCATTGCTCCTTGGTTGCAGTTTTCAAGTAATCACATTTTAATCTACACTTTTTGAGCTGATTGTAACTAAGAGGTTGGGGGAGGTAAGCTTATTTTGATATTATATGAACTTACCCTTTAACCAAATCGTAATCTTTACTACAAATAAGTAAGTCAGCAACTTGACTAACCCCCCTGCCTCAACATCTTTCACGTACCTGCACTTTATTCTTTCTACATTTCTAGCCTTCCAGAAACAGGAAATAAGGAAGAAAAAACAGATTTCTTTCTTTTTTTCACTGAAACCCCTGGTTAATTAATTAGAGCCTCTATTTGTCATACCTAAGAACCCAAAATTTCCAGAAAAAAGTCAGATGTGACACATCATTTTGAGATTTCTTTCAACCAAGCCAGTGTTAGTTTACTTCTCTGTTGATGTAGGCAATAAAGGACAATCCTGACATACACCTAATCTGGCCCCTCTTAAAAGAGGAGGCAGCAAAGGCAAGCTCCCACCAGCAAGCCAATTACAGTTTTGGCTGAAAAATATTTTAGGAGGCTGTTAAAAGCTGAGTAGATGGGAAAAGATCCCAAGACACAAACTTCCCTTCCTGTTGTACCCATTTGATGTGTGGTAATTTCTTCACTAGGAGGCCCTATTGTAAGCAGCCTTTTGGGGTGTGCAGCTCTGTGGATATCCTTTCTTCTCGGGGCTCCAGCCTCCCTGACTGTTGTATTCACACACACCAGATCTCAGTTGGGGAGGAAACGGGTTTTCTCAGCTGCCAGCTTGCTTAAAGGAGGAGTTAAGAGGAAAAGAAAGCTAATTGGGACTGTGCTTGGCAAAAGTCTCTGGTTTATTCTGTTTATTCAGATTTTTAAAGGATTGGATGCTGGGAAACACAGAAATAATGAGAACGCTTATTCCTTAAACAGATTTTTGCAAAGTTTTTACAATAAAAACAGAAAGCTTCTTTAGCAGAGCAGTGTTTATCCTTGCACTAATGCTGGTCATGAATACATGTCTAACTTAGCTGGAACTAATGCCTGACTCTACTATTCCACTCTAGCAACTTAACATTCTGTGTAGGCTGATTATTTTTTCAACAATATCTGCTAAATTCTTTTAAGGGCTGCCAGTATATATTTTTTGAAGCTTAGTTAATAAGAACAGCTGCCAGTGGACTCAAGGCTAAAAGAGGCAAAAAAAATCTGCAGAAGGCAAGATTTTGCTTCAAAAGATCAGTATGACAAAGCACTACTGTTGCTGGTATAATCACTTTCTTTGGGGGGGATGCTAATATAGACTGGGTTTCTTGTCTTCGCAGCCCCCACTGAGCCTTTGCTGTGCAAATTTGCTGATGGAGGGCAAAAGAAGCGCCAGAATCAAAGCAAATACACACAGAATGGAAGGCCGTGGCCCAGAGAAGGAGAGGTAAGTGCCACGCGGCAATTACTTTCCTGGGGTTTGACAGACGTCAGCTGCAGACCTGGAGGTCTACCTTTCAGGGCTACAAAGAAATCAGATTGCACACAAAATACAGTAGTTTCACATAGAAAAAAGTATATAAGCAGCAGGGAGAGGGAGGCTTATGACAATGTGCGGAGTGTAAAGTTACAGAAAAATAGAATTTTGGAGCTTGGTGTGAAACTGTGCACAGCCTTGTCCCACCATGACCACTCTGTCTGCAGCTGGACCCGAGCCCAATATTCTCTTAGCGGTGTGCCATCAGCACCCATGGTGTACCTTTCATAAACCCCAAATCAATTTATATTTAAGGGACTCAATTTTATTTCACAGAATCACAGA
>VZZY01025346.1:20704-34815 GCA_013400335.1 Eurystomus gularis | reverse complement strand
ATATATATATATATATACATGAGAAAAAAAGAGATATATGAGGAAAAAAAAGATAAATACTGAGGAGAAAGAAGAGAGATTGTTATGGTTAAGGTTGCCAAACAATTTCAATTTTGTACTCTAGCAAAATGTCCTTTTGTTCTTTGTCATTATGAAATTTTTGTCGTGGGAATTTCTTAAAGCTGCATTCCTGGCATATGAAAACACCACATTTCAAACTTGTATTTTAGGTATGTCTGTGTATGTGGTAAACACCACTGGTCTGACCAAAGCTTTATTGAGAGTAGTATCAATGACAGAAGTTTTATTAATAGTAGTGTCAAAGAATTTTATATGATATATAACAAATTTCTTTCTGGAGGCAGGGGCCTTTATTTCAATTGTGTTTTTGTTTCAACCAGGTTAATATTTTTCATTGTGGATGTGTCATAGCAGAAATACGTGACTACAGGCAGTCTGGTAACATGAAATCTCCAACGTACCAAAGCAAGCACATTCTTTTGCGTCCTACAATGCAGGTAAGAAGCATTTTAAGTCATTCTTCGGTGTTGTGGAAGTTCCTAGGCTGGATGTGAACTATTATGAAAATATTTTAAGAAATCCTATTTACTTGAAAGCTAATCCCATTATGCCTTCTTTCTCAGACTTTAATTTGTGATGTGCATTCTATAACAAGTGACAACCACAAATGGACACAGGTGGGTTAGCTGGTATTTTAAAACTTTACAGTGATGTGCGAAATATACAATAAAGTTTATTTATGCATTTCATAAAATCTGATTGAACTTATTTTTTTTTTATTGATTAGAACTATCAGTCGTGTGCATAGTGGTGCATGGTACGTGCTCCAGAGAGCTGCCAAATGTACTTGTTAATAACATTTTCCCACAAGTTGCCATAGAAAACAATAGGATTTACTAAAAGTTTTGTAGGATCAGACCTGAATTTTTGGTAATGCAGAATGACAGTACTGGAATTACTGTGACTAGTTTACTTCATTCATCTTCAGCATGATGAAGATGAACATGTTCTGCAGCCCCGGAACAGCAGTTTGAGTCTAACAATACAATTGCTCCTTTAGCATAGTTTTGCTGTTCATACTGTTAGAGACTTCCAAGTAACTATGGTCATGTAGTTAGTTAAATGCTGAAAGCATGGTGTACTCAATGTGTGCGCTTATTTCAGAGCTGCAGTCATGCTCAAATCCATTTCAAATTGTAATCTAAAGTCCCAGGTAGATGATCTTTATGGCCCTGATTGTGAGTCCATCAATATAATGCAGTGACAGAAGATGGATTTCATTGCCACTAGTACTGTGTTCAAAACAAAGAAAACACAGGCAAACCAGAATGCCTCCCCTACTTCTCAGAAGGATTTCTTTTCCTGTTGGAAACCTCACCCAAAGCTCTGTAACTCACAATAATGGTTAGTAATACTTCACAGTTTAATGTTTTCTTTTGACTATCCAAACACATTTTTTTTCAGTTTTCTTTAAGATAATGTGCACGTATGGGTAGGTCTATATCAACTTAATTGTTTTAAAAGTCTTCATATTTTTAGACTTATTAAAAGCTGTGTATATTACAGGAGGACAAACTCCTACTTGAGAGTCAACTTATTTTGGCTACAGCAGAGCCTTTGTGTCTTGATCCTTCAATAGCAGTGACCTGTACTACAAACAGACTCCTGTACAACAAGCAGAAAATGAATACTCGCCCCATGAAACGGTATTTTGCAGTGTGAAGCGTGTTGAGGCTTTCTTTGAAATTTTGTGAAGTGTTTCAAAGCAAAATGATGCTTTACGTGAAAATTCTGCTTCTCATATATAATATCTACTTAAATATTAGGAATATGAGGAACAGTCAACAAATTATATCTTATTTTTAAGTGGTTAATATTGTACAGTATTTCAGTTAGTGATAGTGTGATATGCATGGTTTTCTATATCAAAATAATGTGTGTATATATTATTTTCTTCGCATTATATGTTATACCGCAATTTTGATTTTGTCCTTTTTGCATAATCCAGATGTGAGTCAGATGATAGCTCAGTAATATAAAATATATAAATGGATATGTTGCTTGTTGGTCTCTGATGTGTTAAAAGCAATGTACAAGTTTAACCCTGCATGAGGGAATTATGGATATAACTGACATTCAGACTAAACAGAAGTGTAGGCATATTAGCATCTGAGAAAACTTAGAAGTAATGTGAAATTCACTATATATGCATGGTTGTTCATTTTTTTTCCACAAAAAGTTTGAAATGGATCACATCTGTTCTGCTAAAAGAGTTGCATTCACTCTGTAGAATGAAAATGTCCTAATTTCAGAATCAGTGAAATATTTAAAACTAGATTTGCAGTGAATGGGGATGAATAGCTGTAGGTATGCTAATGTTCAACCAGAGGTAATGTCTAAAAAAGTATAAATAGTGAAATTTATTAAGCTGTCTTAAAAGTCAGAGCTTGGCAGTCAACCTTTCACTAGAAAAATAGACAAAGGCGTTAAATGAATGTCCAGAGCAGCGTTAATGTCCCAGTGGGTTTGGCATGAGACAACGAATGGAGGGTAGTTACTGCATTCATAACTTTATAGTTACGTAAGCTGTACACATCTTTCAACAGAACTGAAATCTATGATAATATACAAATATTTTAAGCTTGGCAACTTCTCAGTTCTCATTTTAACAATGTACTTAAATTATGCATTTCAGAAATAACCCCATTCTTAGTGTTGAAACACATGAACACGATACTAGTATTTTGTAAACACATGAAGAGTTTTGAGTTGTACAGTGTAATCCAGAGTAGCAATTTTCAATGAATGTTTCAAAACCTGTCTTTAGTCTTGATATAAGTAGCATTTCCATGCATATTTTTGTGTTTGTACACACGTGGTGAGGAATTTCATTTTGATGGTTTTACAAACTTACCTGTCATTTTACTAAAGGTGCTTCAAAAGATATTCAAGGTCATCTCTGAACAGACAGCAGGAAGTAGCTCACTATTCAACTCCTCCTCAGCTCAGACTACTTGACTACTTACAGAAAAGGAAGGAGAGGAAAGGAGCCCAGCAGTATGACCTCAAAATTTCTAAAGCTGGAAATGTAAGTGTTCTGAGACGTAGGGGCGGTATACTTGTATTTATTTAAAACATTTAATACATTAATACTGCTTTTTCGTCTTCCAGTGTGTAGATATGTGGAAGCAGAACCCTTGCTACTTGACTGCACCTTCTGAAGTGGATGTAAGTCCAGTTGTTCCATAAGCAATTATTAGCAATTGTATTGAACATTGTATTGTATGAAGAAGCGACTGAAGAGTATCCAGTATCAAAGAATGACCTTTAAAAAACAGCAGAGACTTCAGCATTTCAAATTATTTTTCTGTACTGTAAGGTCAACACAAGCTAAACCACATTGGAAAGCATTGCAGTTGTAACGTGATAGCTTGGATGAGTTAATAGTGCAAACAGACCTTTAGTATTGTTCGACTATGGATTCAATGAGCAAACGTCTATTTGAACTTGTCTGGTAATACAAAAAATAGGAAAAGAAATGAGGTAAGGAAGTTTATTTTAAAATGAGTCACTTCTCAGCTTGGTAGAAATTCCTCTTTTTGACATGTTATGACATTATGAGACATACTATTTTCAAGAGTTTAGGTTTTTTACACAGAGAATTATACTTGGGAATTGTTCTGCTCACTCTGTGTGCATTCTTTCTCAGGGACACTCACATTCTCGGTTTCTGGCACTGCCAAAACACATACTGCTAGCATACAGAAGGGACTCAGTAGGCTAGACAAGATTGTAGCTTTGGACTTGATAGGGCTGGCAAGCATGCACATTACAGATGAAATGATGCTGCAAGTTTGTACAAACCTTCTCTCTCCTTGCACTTCACCAGTTTGTACCTGAGTGAGAGTCTTTAGGAATTACTTGTATTGTAAAATTTCTTAACCACTCCACATTACAGGCAGTGATTTCAATCTGTAGTAGTGAGCCACGTTTCACACTTTTTAAGTTTAATATAGCAAATATGGTGTAATGGAGTAGATGTAAAGTTCTGAGGGTTCTCCAATTTACTTTTCCTGAATGTGCAAGGCAAAGAGGGAGCTTTGTACAAGGTATCAAGATATCCTTGTCTGTTTCTTGCACTCGCTTTTTAAGACTACCATGTTAGTCACTGTTAAAAAGAAGCTGCTCAAGACTGACTTTAACTCTGGCCCAATATGATTATTGTCCTTTCTCTTCTGATGTGTCCATTTTCTTTAAGGTGGAAAAGTATGCTAAAGTGGAAAAGTCTATCAAGCCTGATGACTCACAACCGACTGTCTGGCCAGCACATGTGAGTAGTTTAGACCTTTGGCCAAACTTCTCTGTCTCTAGTTAAAATACTTTGTTTCAACAAAATCAAAGTAATGTGGGAATACTCTTCCCTCCCCAAATTTAATTAATTTTCCATGTGTTATACAGACACATAAGGATTACCACAGATACTTGTAATTTCATACAGTACAGCCTGCATGTGATCAGTCTTGTAATTTCCACAGGTTTTCCAGAAATAAAAGGAAAAGCAACTTTAATCTCCTAAGTAACATGTGCTGTTGCTATATGTTAAATAAAGCATTATAGTTTACTCTGCTCAACAAATCGCTTTCTTTACTCAGATGCTCAAAGAGTGTTGGAAAAGAGCTTCTGTTAAAATCAATCTGTTCCCAAATTTGACGTTTTAAGTAGTATTAAGTAACTCTTACAAAAAGTTCATTCTACATTATTTCAGTTGAACTTTAAGATATTTGGCACAAATTACATGATTTGATAAGAAGCAGTCATTTAATATAATTAACCATAAATTCATTAATTCTTTGTAATTTTGGACAGAAGTTACTATCTTTATTAACAGCATCTATGATGATCTTTGTAGTTTCATATTAGCAAAAAGTAATGATTTCCCATAGATCTTAATCTTCATCTCCATTTTACTCAGACCATTTTCTTCCATTGTCATAATTTATATAAAACTGTTTCTATATATGTTTACCCAGTCTGCTTTTCCATATCTAACATGGTTGTTTAGGGTTTGCAATATATTTGTATTTTTAAGAGATTATAAACTTTTTCGTCGCGTCCCTTTAGATAACTTCTTCTCAAATCACTTTAAGTTTGTGTTAAGTGCACCCCTTCTTATAAAGTGTTACTTTTTTTATAGAGTGCTTCTCACTTATATTGTGTTATATTGTAAGAATATTGAATATTTTAGTATATAATACAATAGTAAGGATAAGTAAGAATTGTTATTCTAACTATTGTAAGAATATTGAATATTTTATTATTCTTACTACTGCGTAGAGCTGACATCTTTTACTAGGTGTTTCTATTATCCCTTATTTCTGTCTTATTTGGTTATTTTCCTTTATCTTTTTAGGAAATAAAAGATGATTATGTGTTTGAATGTGAAGTTGGTAATCAGCTTCAAAAAACAAAACTGACCATTTTTCAGTCTCTTGGCAATCCCTTGTACTATGGTAAAATTCAGACACTCAAAGGTGATGAGGAAAATGAGAACCTATTAACTCCATCACAGTAAGTTACATGTTCTTTTAAACTGTGCTGTGATCTGACAGATGAAGGAAGACAAAATTTAGAGTTCTCAGTCATAAAAATACTCCAGAGCTAGAAATCCGATTTAAGAGTTTTGTTTGAAAAATTCAGCTAATAAACCTAAATTTTTTTAACAAAACAAAATGTATTCAAGTAACCATCATATCTTAAATGTATTTTTATGTTACATCTTCATGTTCCTTTACATTAAAGATAATTTTGTAAAGTGGGAAAAAGAAAACCAACAAAAACTACCAAGCCACTCGAATTGTGGAGACGTCGTGAAACATTGTTAGCACTTTTTCAGTGTTAATCATAGTTTTGATGATTGTCAAACTTTGCCTGGTGCTGTGGAAGCATAAGACTTGATGATATTATGTTTATCCTTATGCAAAGAAACTTAGGCTCAATAAGAGATGAAGAAAAACGTGAGCTCCTAAGAATCTTTGTCGTTTTGAGTCTGCTGTTATTGGCTGTGGTTCTACAAAGCTGCTCTATTCTTGATTGTTTCAGTTGTGTGTATGGAGGAACCTGTGCAGCAGAGTAGACCCTATTAATTTCAGTAAGGCAAGGGCAGTGAGCCTGAGCAAACTTTCGTTCTGTTAATGAGAGTTGTTTTTACTCTTCAGTATGTAATTCCTATTGATTTTATTAAAATCTTGAAAACTCAGGATGTTTTATCCCTAGACTGAGCTATTTACTGTTTCTTTCCTTACTGTTGTTGTTGAACCCCAGCTGGTAAGTAAGGCCCACACAACCGCTTGCTCACTCCGCCCCCTACATCCGGTGGGATGGGGGAGAGAATCGCAAGGGTAAAAGCGAGAAAACTTGTGAGTTGAGGTAAACACAGCTTCACAGGTAAAGCAAAAGTCACGCACGCAGCAAAAGCAAAACAGGGAATTAATTCACCACTTCCCATTGGCAGGCAGATGTTCAGACATCTCCGGGAAAGCTGGGCTCTATCACACGTTATGGTTACTTGGGAAGACAAAACATTCTGCCCCCCCACACCTCTTCTTCTTCCAGCTTTTTATTGCAGAGCATGACGTCATATGGCATGGAACACACCATTGGTCAGTTGGAGTCAGCTGTCCTGGCTGTGTCCCCTCCCAACTTCTTGTGCACCCCCAGCCTGCTTGCTGGTGGGGTGGTGTGAGAAGCAGAAAGGCCTTGACTCTGTGCCAGAGCTGCTCAGCAGTAATGAAAACATCTCGGTATTATCAACACTGTTTCTAGCACAAATCTAACAAAACATTGTCCCACAGTAGCTTCTATGGGGAAGATTAACTCTGCCACAGCCAAAACCAGCACGTGTACTTAGTACTGATCTATCAAAAGCAACAGTGCTAGCTTACAGTTGTGTAACAGGGCTGGGAATTTAAAGGATTTATAGATGTTAGATACCTGAGGTTTTTTGGAAATCCCTGCTCTTTTAGTCCATGTTTTTTTAAAGACATTACCATTTGACGTTTATCAAAATTTGGATACTTCCTCATTAGAAAACTGTCCTATGAAGTGAAGGGTGCAGAAGACATTTTTGTCCTTCCGCTGTAAAATAAAACTGACAGGTTTTTTGAGCTAGAGAAGCAGAGAAAAGGTCTTTAGTGTGTACGAAAAAATCACTGAAGTAGTAAGCTTGCAAGCTCATAAGTATTACACAAAAGAGAAATGCTTTTTTAGGAGTTCTAGAAAATCATGAGGAATCAGAATTTGTGGAAGCGTAGTCAAACAAAGGAAACTAAATGTTTGTTAAGATATTACAGGAAGGACTTTTTTTACATACCCATAGGATACTTAAGCTTATATTTTAGTGGGAGCATATTGATACGTTGATTTACACATAACTTTTCTTTTGTACTTTTTACAGTAGCAATTCGGAAGCAGTTATTCACTTCCATTTTTGAAAGTATAAAATACAAAACTTCAGTATTCTGCCTTTTGCTTTGTAGGTAATTTACTCTTAAAGGAGACCACGTTAGACCATGTGTGTTTCTAGTTGTGAAGCCAAGTTTGTATTTAAAGTACTGAATAATACCAAGGCCATTAAATGGATACAGTATCTCTTGTATTTTCAGCAGGTCTGAGAAAAGAGCAGCATTGACATTCATTTGAAGTTTTGTGGTTGTGAAAACTTGTTCTTTTTGTCCAGTTAATGACTGAAAATGTATTATACATTTTACATTTCAGGTTCCTTATTGGTTCGAAGACTGATGCTGAAAGGTAAATCCATATAGTATGTACAACCATTTGGCTTAATGCCAAGTGATGAATTTTGTTCCTTGTAGTCATTATGACTGCTAAACGCTATGGTTATGGAAACAGATGCAGAACAGATGAGAAAAATAATAGAAATTAATCATCATAACAAGGAGCAGAATTTAGTGTGCAGTTTCCATAGTTAACAAGCAAGGAAGAACAGAGGGAAGCAAGTACGTGAATACAGGTTGTCCCTGTACCTAAATTTCAAGCATGTTGTTACAGTTACTTGCACAGTTGTTCTTGATAACACAGATAATAATAAAATTTTGAGAGCACTTAGCAGGAATTCATCTTGACGTTTTGTATGGTAAATTAGCAATCATGGAAATTGCTCATTTGCATTTTAAGAATAAACTAAGACTTAGATATATACAACTATTATGTATACAGTTTTTGGGTGTTGTGCACTACTTGATTCAGCTTTCTTAAAGCAGCAAGTAACAAAACAGTTTCCCAGTATGTTTTACTTATTTCTACTTAGAATAGAATGATTAGGAGTAGCAATTCTGGGATAAATGAGGCAGCAAAATAAGTATTTCTTCAAATGTTTGTCAGTGCTCATCACATTACAGGTACCTGTGTTTCTTTGTGCCTTTGAGCGCAGAACCTTTAAAAAGCAGTCTCTGCAAAGCCATTTGTGGTTTTGTGCCTTCATAGGAGACCTCAAGGTGATTTACATGCCTTAGCTCTTATAGCCCACACTGTTGTCTTTTGTGCCTGGCAGGGAGATGAGTCTTTGATTTGGTCAAAAAAATCAGTCATAGAATACCAGGTTGGAAGGGACCTCAAGGGTCATCTGGTCCAACCTTTCTTAGGAAAAGCACAGTCTAAATAAGATGGCCCAGCACCCTGTCCAGCTGAAGCTTAGAAGTGTCCACTGTGGAGGAATCCACCACTTCCCTGGCGAGATTATTCCAATGGCTGATTGTCTTTCTGAATTATTTTCCTCTTGCGTCCAATTGAAATCTCTTCATTACCCTTCATCTTTTCCATGAGACTGCTTGTAAAAAGGGAGTTTCCATCTTTTTTGTAGCCACCCTTTAAATACTGGAACCTTTTAAATACTCAAGGCTGAACAAACCTAGTTCTCTCAGCCTTTCCTCATATGGAAGCTTCCCAGTCCTTTGGTCATCTTTGTGGCACTTCTGTGGACCCTCTTCGGCCTGTCCACATTTTTTTTTTGTATAGCAGGGACCAAAACTGAATACGGTATTCCAGGTGTGGCCTGACAAGTGTGAGGTAATGACACTATCTCTGTTGTTGATGCAACCCAGCATCCTGTTGGCTTTCTTTGCCACAGCAGCACTCTCTTACTGAGATTGTTGTTCACCAGGACCCCCAGGTCACTTTCCAGAGAGCTGCTCTCCAGCCAGGTAGATCCCAGCCTGTGCTGCACTCCTGGATTATGTTTTCCCAGGTACAAGATTTTGTACTTGTCCTTGTTGAACTTCATCAGGTCCTTGTTAGACCGCTCTTCCAGCCTATGCAAGTTTTCCTGCAGGATGGCTTTCTCTTCTGAATTGTCCACTTCCCCACTCAGTTTGTTGTCAGCAGCAAAGTTCATCAGAGTGCACTTGATCCCCTCATCCAGATAATTTGAAGATATTAAACAGGATTGGGCCCAATGGTGATCCCTGGGGGACCCTACTTATGCCAAGTTGCATTTTGAAAAAGAGCTGTGTCCCACCACCCTCTGGGTGTGACCTGTCAGCTAGTTCGCCACCCACTGCAGAGACCACTTGTCTAGACCATAATTTCTTTAGGAGAAGGCTGTGGGAACAGTGTCAAAAGCCTTGGAGAAATTCAGGTAGACAACGTCTACCCCCAGCCCCCACATCACCTGAGCAGGTTACTTTGTCGTAGAAGATGATCAGGTTTGTCAAGCACAGTTTGCCCTTGGTGTGTCTGTGTGGGCTTTTCCCAATCATGTGGTTCATTTGACTTAAGATAACCCTGAGGAGGATTCATTCCATAACTTTCCCATGGATTGAAGTAAGAAGGATAGGCCTGTAATTTCCTGAGTCCTCCCTTAAGCCCTTCTTGTAGATGGGAGTGACATTAGCTTTCTTCCAGTCTTCTGGGATGTTACCCAGTCTCCATGATTTATTAAAGACCTTAGGGAGCAGCCTCACAACAGGGTCAGCCAGCTCTCTTAACACCCTCAGATGGATCACATCTGGGCCCATCAATTTATAGAGGTTGAACTCTTGTAATAGTTGACGTACCATCTCTTCCTTCACTGACAGTGGGTCTGTGTTTGCATCAACCTGGATTTTTGTTCCCAACACTGCTGGTAAAGACAGGTGAAAAAAGTGTTGAGAGACTCTGCTTTTCAGCGTTGTTGGTGATTAATTCACTTCTGCTCTTTAACAGTGGTCCAGTATTTTCCTTATTTCTGCTTGTTGTTTATGTCCCTGAAGAAGCTTTCTTGTAGTTTTTGACATCGCTGGCCAATTTCAATTCAAGCTGAGCTTTTGCTTTTCTAATTCATCTCTGCACACCCTGGCAATGCCTTTGTTCTCCATGAGTATTTGACTGCTTTACCATCTCTGGCATGATTCTCTTTTGGTTTTGAGCAGCTTCAGAAAATCACAGTTAAGCCAAGAGACTCTCCTGTTCCATTTACTTCCCTTACCTTTTAAAGGGGATGAACTGTTTTCGTGCTTCCAGGAGAGCGTTCTTGAAAAACTCCCAGTACTGACTAGCTCCATTGTCCTTTATGGAAGCTTCCCACAGAATCACTCCCAACTGAGCTGAAGTTTGTTCTTCTAAAACCTTTGGCTTAGTTCTAGCCTTCCGCGTGTTCAGCAGGATCTCAAACTCCACAATATTGTGATCGTGGCAGCCAAGGTTGTCACTAACCGAGATATGACAAAGGAGGTTTTCTTGGTTTGTGAGTAGCAAGTCCAGCAATGCCTCGTTCCTGGTTGGCACACCTAACATTTGTATAAGGAAGCAATCCTCTGCACATTCCAGGAACGTAATGGATGACATGTGAACTGCTCTATTGTTCTCCCAGCAAGTGTCTGGACAGCTGAAGTCACCAGTGAAACGGTTCTGTTGACCTGAAGCTTGCTGAAGCAACCCAAATATTGCTTCATTGGCCTTATTGCCTTGGTTTGGAGGTCAGTAGTGTAAGATCTCCCTTGGAGATCACCCCTCTGATCTTGACCCAGAGGCATTCAGTAGGGCTTCCACAGTTACTGTAGCTGACTTCTATATGTTCAAGGTTCTCCTTAACACAGAGCTTTGAAAACAAAGCAAAGAAGCATGTTCTTTGTTTTAATAATTGTTTTGATCAAGAAATCATTTGTTTATAGTCTCTCCTTCCTCCCTTGTGCTGATAGACTTTCTGTTTGTGCAGTAAGCTGAGGTGGGCAATTAGTTGGCTGAAAACTAAATCAGCAATAATACAGGGGTCTAGTTTTAACTAGGATTGATTTCCTGATAGTGTTTGTCACTGGTTGCACAAATGGTTCCACCAGAATAAGCAGTTGGGTTTCAGGAACTAGGACAAGATGAAACAGTAGAGGAGGGAGGAGGGCAGGAACACCTCTTTGAGTACATGGCATGTTATTACTCTGTTTCCAGTGTGATTTTAAGGCAGTCTAAAATCTAATTGCTGAGAAAAGTACGCTGCACTCTTTCCTCTGCTGTGTATCTTGGGGCCCTTGCTTAGGTCAGCATTAGTCACGTAACAGCATATTGAATCAGTGCTGTACTAAAACAAGGTGTAGTTCATTGCATTTAGGTATAAGCTAATAAAAATACTGTAGCAGTTTTTCATCGAAGTTCAGTCATGTATGGACGTCTTAGTTCATCCCTTGCTTTCAAAGTCCTCATCCAACATAGGCCTCAAGTTAAAGGAAGGTTGACTGTTCCACATGAAGCATACGTAGAGGAACACAGCTTTATAAACGGTTCTGGAACCCTGTGAAGGGAGTGGGATCCCCACTGACTGATATCCCAAAGAGCTGCAATTGCTTCTGGAAAGGGACCTGTTCTGTCTCCCGTTTTGCTTATTCCTCCAGAAGACTGTTTCTTAAACTTGTTTCTTGAACTGTATTTTGTAGACATTGATTTAAAGAGAAGTTAAAATTGAATAAATGTAAGAAAAGAGACAAGAAACAGAGATGCAGTTTTGTTCTATATATGTGCATCTCAATTTTATATGTATACATTGAGAAGCAGGTGCTTATGTATAAAATATATATTGTATGACTATGTAACATATATATTATGTGTTCACATGTATGTATCTACTCTAGAACTTCAAAGTTGGTAATCCTTTTATGTCCTCATTGTTTGTTTCAGAGTGGTGAACCAGTATCAGGAGTTAGTACAAAATGAAGCTAAATGTCCTGTGAAAATGTTTCATAATTCAGGTGGATCAGTCAATCTTAGTCATCTTTCTCCAGGGAAGGAAATGGAAGTGAGTTTATCAAGCCATACATTTCTTTTATTTGAACTTGATTATTGAATTATTATAATATTTTTTTCTATTCACATTTAAAAGTAAAACAACCTAAAAATTTCATTCTGAATGAATGTTTAAATGCTTAATTGTAATAATCATTCAATGTGAGTATATTGGAAAAGCTGGAGGAAAGCACTTTTGTTTTCACTGTTCAAATGATGTGTCTTTTAGCCATGTCATTTTGGGGCTAGTGGTTTGGTTGTGTTTTGGTTTGTTTGGTTTTTTTTTTGCTGTGTATCGTTAGCTCCAAGATTTTGTTGTAGTATTTTCCCCTGTTCAGAGCAGTATAGTAGAATGCAGCTGTGCATTTTATTTTACAGGTCAGTAAACATACAGTAGATACAGTAGCTGAACTTGTCTTCTTTTAACTTCAGAAACTATTAAATGTATTTTCTCTTTACTTTGAAGAGGACAACTTTTAAACAAAAAACGAACAACACCAAGAACTTTATGGTGCATGTTTGCATACACACATCCAGTTGAAATTACCGCGTTCCCAAATTCTCATGGCTGTTGGCGTTGCCTTGTGTTTTACTTGCTGCTTCTGGTTTCTTGGTCAGATTCTTTACTCTATAGTGGTGAGCTGTATTTAGATACATGATTTTTCTTTCTGTTGGGCTGTTTCTTTTGCTACGTTCTTCCTCTAAATACCTACTTTTAAGCAGTAACAACATTGCCCTGAAAGAGGTACTTCTTGGTGTCAGGCAGAACAGCACACAGGGGCCAGCAGCTGTGGAAAGGAGTGTGAATGTCTGTATGTCATACAGGCAGGTGCATGCACGTATGTGCATATATATGTTAAAATCATCAAACAATTTAAGAGTGGGAAGGGACTTCTGGAAGTCATCTTGTCTGGCTGTCCAAGCCCCCACCAAAAGCAGGCCCAGAGTTCCTTGGGTTACTGTATTTAATAGTCCCCTTTTGAATAGAGCATTAGTCGTAATTTTCAGAATTAAGAAAGCAGATATTAATAGTTAAGAGAAACATAGTCCTCAGAACTCTCCTCAGAAGGTTCTTTTTTTATAAGCCAGCAATGAGGAACATGTCAAGGGAGTATCCTGATAACAGAGAATCAGTGGAAGCTAAGCCCTCCAAAAAGGTTGATTCTGCACAATGCTGAAAGCTCTGATTTGTTAGCCCATGCACATCTAATTTAGGCTCCAGCATTTAAACATTCCATTCGCTATACTGACAGACTCGTTCTCTAGTTTCAGCCGTTTGTAGACTGTATGTTTGTTTAGATGTTACTTCCATTTATGAGATATCTGACTATAACTGTAAACGTGTTTCACTGTGGAGTCTTCTGATGGTGTCAGCTACTGGAATTATGGATTTAGGGTCTCTTGTGGGCGACTGAGAACTACAGACTTAATTAGCTGGAGTTGATTTTTGTCCAAACAATCTGATAAGTAGGTTATAAGAACAAACAAAAAGGGAGCACCTTTCCTCTTGTCCCGGTTTGAAGAACAGGTGTCTCCCAGGGAAGGCAGGAACCTCCCTGGGAAATGTAAACCCCTTCCCTCCGAATTATTGAAATTTTGAAATCAAGGGGCTCTCAGGCAAGGATATGGGAATAGGAATGACAGTTCTTTACTAGTATATATATATTAAAACAGGTGAACAATAACTAAATATATACATTAACGGCAAAGCAGAATCAGAACAACCCGGTCCCAGCCCTCTGGCCTGAGGGCACTTTCCCCTTCGGTGTAGTGATGGTCACCGCCGGCAGGGGGCGCTGGTGGTTCCCGGCGGGCAGGGCAGGTGC